>LR750175.1:66911-231066 GCA_902729485.2 Mus minutoides | reverse complement strand
CTTTACTAAAGTTTCTTTAATGAAAGTGGCTGCCCTTGCATTTGGAGCATAGATATTCAGAATTGAAAGTTCCTCTTGGAAGATTTTGCCTTTGATGAGTATGAAGTGCCCCTCTTTGTCTCTTTTGATAATTTTGGGTTGAAAGTCTATTTTATTCGATATTAGAATGGCTACCCCAGCTTTTTTCTTCGGGCGGTTTGCTTGGAATATTGTTTTCCAGCCTTTCACTCTGAGGTAGTGTCTGTCGTTTTTCCTGAGGTGTGTTTCTTGAAGACAGCAAAATGTTGGGTCCTGTTTGTGTAGCCAGTCTGAGAGTCTATGCCTTTTTATCAGAGAATTGAGTCCTTTGATATTAAGTGATATTAAGGAACAGTAATTGTTGCTTCCTTTCATTTTCGTTTTTAGAGTTTGGATTCTTTTCTTGTGGGTGTCTTCTTTTAGGTTTGTTGAATGATTATTTTCTTGCTTTCTCTAGGGCAGAGTTTCCGTCCTTGTATTGGTGTTTTTCTGTTATTATCCTTTGGAGGGCTGGATTTGTGGAGAGATATTGTGTGAATTTGAATTTGTCATGGAATACTTTGGTTTCTCCGTCTATGGTAAATGAGAGTTTTGCTGGGTATAGTAGCCTGGGATGGCATTTGTGTTCTCTTAGTGTCTGTATAATCTCTGTCCATGATCATCTGGCTTTCATAGTTTCTGGTGAGAAGTCTGGAGTAATTCTAATAGGCCTGCCCTTATATGTTACTTGACCTTTTTCCCTTGCTGCCTTTAATATTGTCTTTATTTAGTGCGTTTGTTGTTCTGATTATTATATGTCGGGAGGAATTTCTTTTCTGGTCCAGCCTATTTGTCTCCTGCATTTCTTTAAGTGAGTTATTCATGTCTTTTTCATGTTCTTCTTCTTGTCCTCTACCAGCACCATGAGATATGATTTTAAATCCGAGTCTTGTTTTTCGGGTATGTTGGGGTATCCAGGACTGGCTGAAGTGGGAGTGCTGGGTTCTGATGAAGGTGAGTGGTCTTGGTTTCTGTTATTAAGATTCTTATGTTTGCCTTTCCCCATCTGGTAATCTCTGGAGTTGGTTGTTATAGTTATCTCTGGTTGGAGCTTGTTCCTCCTGTGGTTCTGTTGGCCTCTGTCAGCAGACCCGGGAGCCCAGCTCTCTCCTGAATCTCAGTGGTCAGAGCAGTCTCAGCAGGCAAGCTCCCCTTTTGCAGGGAAGATGCATGGAGTTTTCGTGTTCAGAATTGTCTCTTAGGTAAAGTTGAAGACCCTATATAGGGCCTGTCCTAGAAGATGTGTTGCCTCTGTGGTCTGCACACTCACCTGCACAGACTACTCTCTGTGGGAGCCTTTGTAATCCTAGAGCTGACCTGAACAGACCTGAACAGCCATATTGGGTCTGAGAGACCTGGGACCCAATATGGCTCTCTCACCAGTTCTGGCAGGGAAAGCCCTCCCAGGTGGAGGGAGAACTCTCCTCAGGCGGGGAGGGAGCCTGGATGTCTAGAGCCCAAAGCTGGGTCTGTTGCAAAAGGTGCACTGCTCAGCTGTTTGTTCACTCACCCTTTGCAGTCTGTGAGCTGACCTGCACAGAGTGGCTCTGAGCAACCTGGGACCCAATATGGCTCTCTCACCAATTCCCTCCTGTAATTCTTTAAGGGATTTTTTTGTTTCCTCTTTAAGGACTTCTACCTGTTTAGCAGTGTTTTCCTGTGATTCTTTAAGGACTTCTACCTCTTTAGTGCTGTTCTCCTGCATTTCTTTAAGTGAGTTATTAAAGTCCTTCTTAAGGTCCTCTACCAGCATCATAAAATATGATTTTGAATCCAAGTCTTGCTTTTTGGGTGTGTTGGGGTATCCAGGAGTGGCTGAGGTAGAGTGCTGGGTTCTGATGATGGTGAGCAGTCTTGGTTTCTGTTGGTAAAATTCTTACGTTTGCCTTTTGCCATTTGGTAATCCCTGGAATTAGTTGTTATAGTTGTCTCTGGCTGGAGCCTGTTTCTCCTGTGATTCTGTTAGCCTCTGTCAGCTGTCCTGGGAGTCCTCTCTTCCGAGTCTCCGTGGTCAGAGTATTCACTTCAGGCAAGCTCTCCTCTTGCAGGGAAAGTGCACAGAGGTCTGGTGTTCAGACCTGCCTCCTGGTTGAAGATGAAGGTCCGAATTGGGGCCTGTACCAGAAGATGGGTTGCCTCCGCAGTCTGCAAGCTCCCCTTCACAGGTTGCTCTGGGGGTCACAGCCCTCCAGGGCAGCCACCTCTTCTCTGGTGGGGAAGGTGCCTGGATGTCTGCAGCCTGAAAGGGTGGTCTATCCCAGAGGCTTTGTTGCTTCTGCACTCTGCTTGCTCACCCTCCACAGTCTGCAAACTGATCTGCGCAGACTGGTCTTACAGGGACGGGGGAGACAAGATGGCTCCCTTACCTGCTGTGGGGGTCACAGCCCACCCCAGCGGCCACCTCTCCTCTGGCAAGGAAGGTGTCCAGATTTCATCTACCAGAAATGGGGTCTGTCCCAGAAGCCGTGTGCTTCTGCCTGTCCCAGAAGCTGCAGTCCGTTGCTCAGTCTCTGCAGTCTGCGAGCTGTTTTGCTCAGACTGGTCCCAGAGGGATCCGGGAGACAAGATCAGCTTGCTCCTTTTAATTAAGATCTGCATAAGAGTGACCACTAATAACCACATGACAGAGTCAATACTAGGCTGTCTTGACATGTCCTCAGCCAATGCCATTAATCCAAAGTTTTTATTTAGACTCAGGCAGAGGGTTGTTTGTTTGTTTGGTTGGGTTTTGGTTTGTTTGTTTTGTTGGTTGGTTTTGGACAAGGGCAGAAAGCAGACACATTATTTTACCAAAATATCACAAGAAAGGTTTCTAGACCATTTACTTGTTTTTTAAACATTTTTAGCCAAGGTGTCATCAACATTATTCTCAGCACTACTGTCTTCCATGTTCCTTCTACTAGGTGGGCCCACTAAGACTCTTAAGTCAGTCAACTCCTTTCCAATCCAAAGACCCAAAGTCCACACTTTTCCAACAAGCAGCATGGTCAGGACTGTTATAGCAATACCCTGCTCTCTGGTACCAACTTCTCTGTCAGATACCATTTTATGGCTAAGACACAGCATGGCCATTTTATGACTAAGAGACAGCATGGCCATTGTTTTTTTAAATTTTTTTTCTGGTTTTTCGAGACAGGGTTTCTCTGTGTAGCCCTGGCTGTCCTGTACCTCACTTTGTAGACCAGGCTGGCCTCGAACTCAGAAATCCGCCTGTCTCTGCCTCCTGAGTGCTGGGATTAAAGGCGTGCGCCACCATGCCTGGCGTTTGTTGTTGTTGTTGTTGTTGTTTTAAAGATTTATTTATTATTATATATAAGTACACTGTAGTTGCCTTCAGATATCCCAGAAAAGGGCATCAGATCTCATTATGGATGGTTGTGAGCCACCATGTGGTTGCTGGTATTTGAACTTAGGACCTCTGGAATAGCAGTCAGTGCTCTTAACACCAGCATGGCCATTGTAACTCTCAAAAAGGAAAACATTTAATTGGGTCTTGCTTACAGTTACACAGGCTTAGTCTTTTGTCATCATGGTGAGAAGTATAGCAGTACACAGGAAGACATGGTGCTGGAGAGGTATCTGAGAGTTCTACATCCTGTTACAAATCCACAGGCATCAGGAAGAAAGACTTTGGGCTTGGAATGGGCTTTTGAAACCTTGAAGCTTCCATCAGTAAGGGCGTGCCTCCTAATCCTCCTCAAGTAGTGCCACTCCCTGATGACTAAACATTCAAATATATGAGCCTATGGGGGCATTCATATTCAACCACCACATGTGGGCAAAAGTCCTTGCCTTCCACCTTGCTTTCAGCAGGTTCTTCTTCATTGTCTTCTGCTTTGTATACCAGGCTGGCTGGCCCACAAGATTCGAGAAATGCCTCCCATCTGCCCCCCGAGTTCAGATGTTGTAGATGCAGGCAACTAAGACTGTAGGCTCTGGGACTCAGACGCAGGTCATCACACTTGGGTGGCAAGTGCTTCCTGTCACTGAGCAATCTCAGAGCTGTAACTTTTTTTTTTATTTCACTTTTATTTATGTACATGTATATATTTCTATGTGTCAGCATCATTTATGTGTCTGGTGCCCATTGAAGCAGATCCCCTGGAGCTGAAGTTACAGGCAGTTTTGAACCACTATGTGTGTGTTGGGATCTGATTCCAGAACCTCTGCAAGAGCAGCACAAGCTGTGGTATGAACCACCAGTTCATCTCTCCAACCCCCGATTTTTTATTATTTATTTATTTATTTATTTATTTATTTTGGTTTTTCGAGACAGGGTTTCTCTGTATAGCCCTGGCTGTTCTGGAACTCACTTTGTAGACCAGGCTGGCCTCGAACTCAGAAATCTGCCTGTCTCTGCCTCCCGAGTGCTGGGATTAAAGGACTGCGCCACCACTCCTGGCTCGATTTTTTTATTTTTAAGATATGATCTCAGTAGGTAGCATCTACTCTTGACCTTTAATTTACAGTCCTCCTTACTTTGCCAAGTGTCAGTTGAAGGCCTATGTTAGTATACCATCTCAGTTGGGTTTAATTTTTTTTTTAGACTTATTTATTATTATATGTCTGAAGCTGTCTTCAGACACACCAGAAGAGGGCATCAGATCTTACTATGGATGGTTGTGAGCGATCATGTGGTTGCTGGGATTTGAACTCTGGACCTTTGGAAGAGCCATCAGTGCTCTTAACCGCTGAGCCATTTCTCCAGCCCGGATTCAATTTTTTTAAGATTTATATTTTCCTCTTTAAAAAAAATTATGTATTTATTTTATGTATATGGGTACACTGTAGCTGGACAGATGGTTGTGAGCCTTCATGTGGTTGTTGGGAATTGAATTTTCAGTAACTCTGCTCGCTCTGGTCAACCTCGCTTGCTCCAGTTGGCCCCACTCTGTCCAGCCCAAAGATTTATTTATTATACATAAGTACACTGTAGCTGCCTTCAGACGTGTCAGAAGAGGGCATCAGATCTCATTACAGGTGGTTGTAAGCCATGTGGTTGCTGGGATTTGAACTCAGGACCTTTGGAAGAGCAGTCAGTGCTCTTACCCGCTGAACCATCTCACCAGCCTTTATGATTTATTGATTTTGCTTAATTATATAATGTGCACATCGATGCCTGCAGAGGCCAGAGAAAGGCAATGGGTCCTTTGAGCTGAGTAGCACACAGATGTGTGCCTACTGCACCATGTTGGTGGTAGAGTCTTAACCTGTGCCCTTTCCTTTTACATGTTATAATCTCTTTAGTATTCATTTTCGGTCTCTGTTGCTCGTATTAGGAATTGAACTCAGCGCCTTAGATGAGTAGCCTATACTATGCAAACAGTCTACAACTGATTTATACTACTTAAAGAACATATCAACATAATTGGAAGATTTAATATGTATTGGAGTAGGATATGAACAACTTATAAATATTTTACTAACTATTCTCAAATTTATACACAATATTATATTAGAAAATAACAATGAATTAGTTTCTGATTGCTTCGTTTTTGCTAGTTTTCTTGAGATATAATCCTACAATGTAGCCCAGGTTCCTGCCCCAGATCAAACTTCCTGCCCCAGGTTCCTAATTGGTAGGCTGACAGGATGGGCCATCATGTCTGGCTGTCTAGTGATATCATAACAAATTATCATAAAACTTATTGTCTAAACGTCACTGATACATTACTCTAGATATTGGAGGGTAGATATCTGAAATAAGCTGAGGTAAAGGTACCAGTAACTTTTAGCAAGGCCACTCAAGTCTTTATCAAGATGGCTTCTTTCTGACCTCCTGTTAATCAGTCTTGTAATTCCATTCCCTACATGAGGACCTAGCTGGACACTCAGGCTAATCTCCAGGTCTCAAACTCAGCGGGTTAATCACATTAATTCCACATGAAGTTTGTAGATGCTCATATAATCACAGCATATAGGAAGTAGTCATCTTTTGGGTATAGAATCCTGTTTGCTGTCCTCATTCACATGAAAACCAGTTAGCAGGCATTATATTTCACCCTCTTTAAAAGGAACAGCGATTTTACTAAGGTCAGGACCACTGAATCACACACATATTCTTAGAAAGAAATACTTGGTTTTCATTGCTTTTCTGTAACAAGGTTTCACAGTGCAGCCCAGGCTGGTTGAGAACTGAGGTCGTTTTGGGTGGCCTTACGCTCATGGCAGTCCTTCTGCTTCTGCCTCCTGAGTGCTGATATTTTAAGTGTGAACCACCATACCTGACTTAGGAACTATTTTTCTGAATGACTAAATCTCCACGTATAACTGATTCAGCTCATCCTTAATTTAGTGTTTGATTACAGAAGAAAAGGTGAAAATGCCTCAGATAGGCTTTTGGAAGAATCTACTTTAAATAAAAATGTCTAGATTATTAAAAATAATATTTTTCACAGAGGATTGAGAAAGGTAGTTTGTTCTGACTAGAATAATGATCATGCATAAAGATGTAAGCTGTTCTCATTATAGTCTTGAAATCTGTGGAAGCCACCACTCACAGTAGCTCATCAAATGCAACAAGACTGTGGGTGGAAATATTTTGAAGACTATCACCCTGAGAGCTTTGCTCTGGGGCCAATTACAAGCCCTGCCTTTTCAGTCTATTTGAAAAATGTATGGGAGACAGAGGCTTAAAAGATCAATAAATTTTGTAGTACAGATGTTCTATTAGTTACCAAACATTAAGTATTAAGCAAATTCTCCTATGCAAACACAGTTATCTCTGACATCTACGTGTACAGGATTTATTTTTAGGGAGATTAAAACAATTTTTAACCCCACGATTTTTATTTCCCTATTTTTTTTTTGTTTGTTTGTTTTTTTTGTTTTTCGAGACAGGGTTTCTCTGTATAGCCCTGGCTGTCCTGGAACTCACTTTGTAGAACAGGCTGGCCTCGAACTCAGAAATCCGCCTGCCTCTGCCTCCCGAGTGCTGTATTTCCCTAAATTTTGAGCAAATTCCAGGAATACTTCATTTAGTCAGTTCACTGAAATATATTCAAAGGATACAAAGTTACATGAAACATTAAAAAGTGAAACATTGGAACTAGCTTTGCCTTTTGATTTCCATTTCTCTCTATATTTGTTAGTGTGTGTAGTCAGCAACATGCTGCTCATACTCGTTCTGATCCACTTGTGATGTCTGCAAAACTATTGTCGGTTCTTGACTTAGTCCATGAGCTGATTAAATGATGGGACGGATGTGCTTGGGAAGGGGGCTCTCTGGTAGCATCCTATTTTTCTTAAGTCCTCAAAGCCATTATTCTTGGTTAGGAAAATTCCCATTTTCATTAATGGTTTCTTCCTTAGCTAAATACTAGACTCTCTTCTTTTACTGCTCACCCCTCTGCCAATTCACTGCCTGTCTTAGGTTTTATTGCTTTGAGGAGACACCATGACCACAGCAACATTTACAAAGGAAAACATTTAATTGGGGTGGCTTACAGTTTCAGAGGTCTGGTCTATTATCATCATGGTGGGAAGTATGGCAGTGTGCTGGAGAAGGAGCTGAGAGTTCTACATCTTGATCCAAAGGCAGCGGGAGACTGCCACTCTGGGCATAGCTTGAGCCTGCTGCCACAGTGATATACTTACTCCAACAAGGTCACACCTACTCCAACAAGGCCATGCCTCCTAATAGTGCCACTCTCTATACGGGCCAAACATTCAAACACATGAGTCTATGGAAACCATTCCTAATCAAACCACTAAACTGCCCCGGATTTCTCGAAGAACTGATGGTAATGAAAACAGTGTTTGCGATGCTAGTGTTCCCTAGCTCAGCCCTTCTCTGGGCTTCAGTCTTTCTTCTTTCCAAATTCTCTGTTTTTCCAGGGAATGCTGATTG
The DNA here is from genome assembly GCA_902729485.2 of Mus minutoides. Classification (NCBI taxonomy): domain Eukaryota; kingdom Metazoa; phylum Chordata; class Mammalia; order Rodentia; family Muridae; genus Mus; species Mus minutoides. Next base: position 223,160 of record LR750175.1, on the reverse strand, counting down.
ATCCAAAGAAGTTTGAAGATAGAGTAGTGTCTTAATTAGGGTTCTACTGCTGTGGACAGATATCATGACCACAGAAGAATGGTAATTTAACTGGGGCTGGCTTACAGGTTCAGAGGTTCAGTCCATTATCATCAAGGTAGGAACCTGGCAACATCCAGGCAGTTATGGTATAGGAGGAGCTGAGAGTTCTACATCTTCATCTACAGGCAGGTAGGAGACGATTGAATTCCACGTGGTCAAGAGAAGGGACTAAAAGCCCATGCCCACAGTGACACACTTCCTCCAATAAGGCCACACCTCCAAATAGTTCCACCCCCTGGGCCAAACATATTCAAACCATCACAAGTAGGTTTCCTTTATAGTTGTCTTCTTTCCTGGAGATTGTTTGCAATTTTGGATGGCCCCTTTGATCAATGCTTTCCAACAGATGTAATACAAAGATCTTACAGAAAAAGAGTATTTTAATGTCAATCAGATAACCACGGAAAAGGCTATGGTTGTTTCTACATGGGCCTTACGGTCTGAGACCCTATCCCACTACTCCAAATACTTGAAGGCTTTTTTTTTTTTCCAACTTTTATTAGATATTTTCTTCATTTACAATCTAAGGTCTATAGAATCCCCCTTTCTACTCTTAGTAAGGTCCTGTTTTTTAAAAAAAGACTTATTTACTTCATGTATGTAAGTACACTGTCCCTGTCTTCAGGCACACCAGAAGAGGTCATCAGATCCCATTACAGATGGTTGTGAGCCACCTTGTGGCTGCTAGGAATTGAACTCAGGACCTCTGGAGGAACAGTCAGTGCTCTTAACCACTGAGCCATCTCTCTAGCCCCCAGTAGGCTCTCATTTAAAGTATCTATTTGAGTCCGGCTTGGAATGAGAACTTTTCACATGTGTTTGTTTTTTTTTTTTTTAAACTGGAATGTAGAGGTTCAGACAAGTGCTGACTTGGTTTGAATTTCTATACTGTCTGCCAAGTGGACAAAGGGGAGCCACAGGGCTGTTTCCGATTCAGCTCTCCCACTGAAATCCTGCCCCTAATTACCATGATGTTGTTGGAAAATCAAATGTGATCATCCTTGCCAACCATCAGACACACAGTGTTAGCGGTGGTTCAGCCTTCGGTAGAATTTTTCGGTGTGCTTACATGAATCCATTTGTATCACTGCGGGCTCCTTAGGTTTAGGATAGTGAAAGACTACAAATTACTTCCCAAGAACAGTTACCATTGTAAGGTAGAGAGAAGGTTCCATCCTTGGTTCTTAGAATAGCCTGAGTCTTCACCCTCTATCATGCGTGAGTGCCCTATTTCATATGCACCACATGTGGAGGTCAGAATACAATTTGACTGAGTTGGTTCTCTCCTTCTACCATGTTGGTCTCACGGATTGAACTCAGGATGTCAAGCTTGGCCACAGCACCTTACCAGATGAGCCATCTTGAAAGCCTAGTCTTCACCTTTTAGATTTCTTTAAATATACCAGAGAGTTCCCACTTGAGGCACATGAGTAGCCTGTAGTGCTGTCCTTGTTTGCCAACTGTTAAATTTTACTTATATGCATATCTGGCTTTGTTTATTTTTTGTATATCTTTTCTATAATAAAACAGCATGAAATCTTTGAGACTTGCCTTTGCAGCTGGTCAGTTCTACCACCCGCATAGAGCACTGACACCCAGAACTGCTATAAACGGATCCGTGACATTTATTTGAAATAACATTTAAAAATATGTTAATTTTTTACTTTATTAATAATTTGGACACTAATTTTTTGGTTTTGTGAGACAGTGTTCCTCCGTGTAGCTCTAACTGTCCTGGAACTCACTCTGTCGAGCAGGTTGGCCTTGAACTCACAGAGATCCGCTTGCCTCTGCCCCCTGTGTGCTGAGATTAAAGGCGAGCACCCCCACCATCCGGTTAGGCACTAATTTTTGAGCATCAGTGATGTTGAGTAACGATTCACATACACTTCTTTGTGTGACTAGGAAGCCTACGTAGCAGAATTAATCCACAGCAACGTGTTCCTTTTGAATTTGCAGCGGTTGGCTTTATTCCCTTCATACTGACTTGAAGCCTGGAAGCCTGGGCCTGATTAAGCACTAAGTATTTAAGTGGAGAAGAGAGTGGCTTTTCACAGCTCCGTTCCAAAGGCCCCAAGTCAGATCAAGTAGATCCACAAGTGTGTAGGGGTCTATCTTTAGGCAAACTCCGAGTCCGGGGTTCTTTCTACAGTTAGGCTAGACTAGACGAGCGTGCACTCCGAGGTGCGCACGTGGAGCGCAGGGAGCCATTTAAACTAGCGAATCCGCGTTCTCTGTGCTGACCCGGTAGATGCTCCGGAGCCCCGACTGTCCTCTTTCTCTCTGGGCGGCCGCCCGGGCTAGCCTCTTCCCCAGAGGGTCGAGGGCACAGTTTAGGGCAGTGTGGCGGGCGGGCCCCGCGTTTCCTGTGACAGCGCGGCCCAGCCGCTCCCTCCCGCCTTGGCGGGACTATTTCCTGAGCGTCCGGGCAGAGGCGGCCGGCGCGGCGCTACCATCAGAGCAGGGACGCGGGGGTGCGGCCGGTGAGCGCGTGAGGGCAGCGGGGCGCATCGCGGCAGGACCTGAGGCTCGAGCCGCACCGGCAGCAGTGAGCATGTTACACTCTTTGCTGGGAGCTGCAGCTCCGCGTTAAGGCCAAGCCGGCCAGCGACGGACGCGGCCCCGGAGCATCCTCCCCCACCGCGCGCGCTAAGGTGGCACTGCCCGGAGGCGGGCGTCGGGCCCCCAGCTCCGCGGGCCCTGGAGCGCTCCGGACTCGCTGATCGCGGGCTCGGCGGCAACATGTCTGTGGCGTTCGCAGCCCCGAGGCAGCGGGGTAAGGGCGAAATTACGCCCGCCGCCATCCAGAAGGTGAGCCGGGAGAGGCGCCGGGACGCGGGCCGAGGCGGGGTGGCGTGGGGGCGGGCTGACGCCGGCTTTCCGACGGAGTCCTTTGGCGCCTGCTCTGCCCGCACAAAAGCGCCGACAACCGCCGCCCGATTTCCCCTGCGGGCCGGGTGGCCTCGCGCCGCGGGGCCGTGAGAGGAGCGGCCTCGCGACTCCGGCGTCGCCCCGCCCCGCCGGGACCCCACTCGCGGAAGCCCGACCGGAGAGTGCTGCGCCGCAAACTCCTCGGAGTTGAGGCCCTCTTCGGAGAACTTGAGAACCTTCCGCAGTGTCTCGGGGCAGGCGAGGAAGGAGCCGGGGGGCTCCGGGGCTCCCCGGGGTCGCTCCCGGGATCGCACCCGGGATCTGTTCCGGTCTGCGGCAGATAGATGCGCCTGAGCGCGCAGGGCGGGCGCTGGGGTTCCGGAGGGCGAGCCTGCTCTCGCTGGCCTAGCGCTGTTGGCCGTCTACAGCGACGGGCGGGCGGTTTGCATGAAGTCACGATGGAAGCGCTGGGAGCTGGGTCCTCAGAGAGTGCCACCCAGTCGTCGCTCCGGGGCTGCCAACTGGGGACACAAAGGTTCTTTATTATCCTCTGAGCCAGTGTCTAAAAGCAAGGCACTATTCTAGATCTCAGCATGGTAGACTTTAAAAAGTCGCCTGTTAAGTTTAGCAGTTTGCCCTGAGTATTTCTATCTTGTTCCCTGCCCTGGAGTAAGGTTAAGGGGAGCAAGTCAACCTGTAGTACCAGTCGGGGCACCCTTGAAGACCTATGGGTTACAGCCATCGGTTTCTGTTTACTGTCAGGGTCTTTGTAGTGTGGCATTTGACATTTGCCCAACTGTTGCTTTACTTTTCTTTGAAGAAACCCGCCTGGCAGTGTCTGGAAATGCAGTTGGTTTCTTTAGAGTGCCAGGTTGAGCCAGTAGTCTGGTGAACAGCTTTCTTTAAGCACGCACGTGCAAAAAGAATGTTTCTGAAGGGATTCTTTTTGAACTCTAGAAAAAGTGCTGCTTTTCTTATTCTCGGTAGAGTTTTTTTTTTCTTTTTCTATTAGTTGCTTATCGTGAGTGATTGATCTAGGTGCTAACTGGTTATTTTTCATTCTCAGATGAAAAGTGAAAATGGATTAAAATTCTTTTGTTATTTTATACGTCTGTGTACGTCATGTGCATGCAGTGCTTTGGGAGGTCAGAAGAAACATCAGTTCCTTGAAACAGGGTTAATAGCCTTCTGTAGGGGCTGGAAACCACACCCAGGTCCTCAGCAAGAGCATTAAGTGCTCTTGTCCTCTGAACCATCACTCCAGCCCCCCAAAAGCATTACAATTCAAGTTCTGTTTGCAGTGTCAGATGTTGGTTTAGACAGGAGACAGATGGTTGGGGTGTTTCGTGTGTCGTGGATATCTTGGTTGAGTATTGAATTGATGGCACTCTGCCTTCAGGGGCAGGCAGATTTCTGTGAGATTGAGGCCAGCCTGGTCTACAGAGTTAGTTCCAGGGCAGCCAAGGCTACACCGTATCTTGAAAACAACAAAAATAGTAACAACAATAAAAAACAAAAGAATTTTTTTTTTGTATATAGTGATTATATTTGAGAGGCACACTTTAGAAAAGTGTTTGCTCTTAGTAATCGAAGATAATGATAAATGTGCAGGAAATACCAATTAATAGTAATTGGATTTTGTTTTTATTTGAAAATCACATTAAATGATTTTTGGTCTTGTCATGAAATTACGAAAGGTGGGGCATGCTTTGGATGCCCCCCTAAATCTTAAGCTCCTACAAACTTGGGTGGTGTGCTAGGGACTCCATGTAGGGTTTCTTCGGTAGTGCCATTGGCATAGATGAATTACTTAACCCTCAAATCCAAGGTTGCTTAGATTGTTATAAGATGCTAAAATGATAATTGATGTATCTTATGGTTTGTGGACTTTCTGAGATAACTCATTTTATTTTACAAACTTAAATTCTATTAAATATTACATGCATAGTGATGATTGCTATGTGTCTTTTTGGAGAATCACGAATCTGCACAGTTAGAAAAGAAGCTAAGCAGTTACCTCAGGGCCCTTGGGCAGCAAGCACTGCTCCGGTGCTCATTTCCTTCTGGAGAAGAACAGATTTCCTCCTTCCCACTAGAGCATGAGAATGCTCCAGTAGCAACTGGGAGTCAGCTTTTCCATTCTGAGTTTCAAAGAGAATAGTTGAGATAGGTATTAAACATAATTGATTAAATGTGATATCATTCCACAGATACAAAGTAAGATTTTTTTCTTTTTTCTTTTTTGAGGTAGTTTCTCTTTGAAGTCCTGACTGTCCTTGAACTCACTCTTGTAGATCAGGCTGGCCTTGAACTCATGGAGATCTGCCTGCTTCTGCCTCCCAACTGCTAGGATTAAAGGTGTGTGCTACCTTTCAACCAGCCTGTAGGATTTTTGTGTGTGTGTGTTGCAAGTTATGAGCAGTATTTTAACAAAAGACCACTGTAGGTTCACTTTCTATGTAGATACAACATTTCTAGAAAGATTCAAATTATGAAAAATCAGTTGTTGCAGAATTATCTATGTAAGTCATGTATAGCATATTTCATAAGTGATTATACATTTTAACAGCAATGGAAAATTTTAACTAAGTTAATTCAATCTCATGTTTCATACAATGAGTTTTAAAATATTTTTTCAGAGCAAGTAGAAACACTATCACAAAATAATTCTAAGTGTGTGGTGTTTTCCATGTTCACCTAGATGGTTTTGTAATCTGTAATGATGGTTTTGAGGAAACAATATTTCGTTTCTTTGAAGGGCCTTTGTAGTGTTCATAAATACCTTCTGTCTTCGGGCTCCCTAGTTTTGAGCTTTACTCGATGTACAGGTTTATAATGAACTCTTTGGTTTTCGTTTCAGATGCTGGATGAAAATAACCATCTTATTCAGTGTATAATGGACTATCAGAACAAAGGGAAGGCCTCGGAGTGCTCTCAGTAAGACACACAAGCTCTTGGTCTTGGGTCTTGTTGTCGTTACTTGTTACTTTTCCTTTCAGCAACGTCTTTAGTGAGTTGTTTATATCAAAATGTGCATTTCAGTCCTTTAAAATGTACTTGCAGAGTTGTGGTAATGTCACCTCAGTTGGTTTGATCACCCCAGAGAGAAATACATGTTGGTTGGCCATCATTGGAAGGCTTTCCCACCAGCCTCTTATCCCATAGCCTACTTTCTAGTGGTATAGGTTTGACTATTGAGGCCCACCCTTTGGATAAGTGGATTCCAGCAGTGTGTGCACTGTTTTGACTGACTTCTCTCCCCCCGCTCCCGCCCCATCTTGTTTTTGAAATAGGGTCTCCTGAAGCCCAGGCTGGTGTCAGACTTGTGACCCCTATCTCTGCCTTTCAAGGGTGTCTGCACATCACATGAAGGGATGTGCCAGACACCCAGCTCTGGTTGGCTTTTTCATACAGCTGACTGGGGCTGACACGTGCACTACCACTTCCTTAGAAAGCCAGTGCTCTCCCTGTCCTCCTGTCATTTGCCATTCGTGGCGCTTTGCTGAACATGAGACTGTTCTTGACTTTTTTACAAATGAAAATTCCTTCGTGATGGGAGCTATCATGTATACCCAAATAATGACTGACACACACACTTACTCCCAAATAATGACTTTAAACTTATACAGAGCCTCATTTATAGAAAGATATATTCTTAGTCTAGTGGTGGTGTGGCCACGCACACCTTTAATCCCAGCATTTGGAAGGTACAGGCAGGCAGATCTCTAAGTCTGAGGCCAGCCTGGTCTAGGACTACACTGGGAAACCCTATCTTGAAAAAAGGGGGGGGGGGCGGAAATGACGGGAGGGGGGGGAGAGAAGAAAGAAAAAGAAACCTTCATGTATGTAGTGACTTCTGAAAATACTGCTGTTCTAGAAACCCAGTCACCATTTACAAGAACCAAACTTCTGAATTGATCTCTCTGAAGTAAATGATAAACCCTAGGAGAATCAGATGTGAAGCTGGGCGTGACAGGAACCCTGGCACCTTTCGGGCAGGAGAATTACAAATTCAAGGCCAGCCTGGGCCACACCTCAAGACCCTGTCTTAAACAAACCAAAAATCCACAAAAACAGTTCATCAGAAGCTCTGACTCTGAGGCATCTCGGGCAGCAGTGTCTGGCAGACAGGTAAAGACAAGACACGTTTTCTAGCAGATTCCATAGGGAAGTAGTGACATGCTTTACAAAATATTGTCACCTCAGTGTGTGACCACCATCACAGCTTTGAGAGAGTTGACGCCCCTCTCGGTCCTGAGCTGTGTGTAGTGTTTTGGTTTTACTGAGTCCAGCCACTGACTGCTGCCCGGAGAGCACTGCTTTAGAGCCGCTCACTCAGCTGTGGTGTGCCCTTTCGTAGGGCTTTCGGTGGCCGCTCTTGGGAGATAGCCCCAGTAACCACTTGGTCAGCTTTCCACCTTTATTGGTCTCTTGCCCTCTGGTGATTCACTCTACATCTGAATTTCAGGTCTCCCTTTTGCCTCTACCCAAAGTAAGTTTTGAAATAAAAATCTATGTTTAATATTATAAAAATTTTATGGCTATCTCTTATTTCCCATTATCTTATTTCCTTCTGAATTTAAGTCAATACACATACAGATTATGATGTTCTAATGTTTATAGAAGTAATATTTTTCTTCTTTTCTTGTTGGCCAAGGATCAAAGTTAGGACGGTGTTTCTGTTTGGCAAGTGCTGTCCCCATTGAGTAATTGCCAGACCTAGGCTGCAATTCTTAAGTAATCACTAGGGCAGAGACCATGCTAAATTGCCAAACCACCCTGCCAAAAGTTTCCTTGCTTTACTCCAGCCCTGTCTTGGTGTTCACCCATCACGGCCAGCCCTAGATACACCTAGTCCAACAAGGCCACACCTCCTAATAGTGCCACTCCCTGGGCCAAACACATACAAACCATCACGATATTATCTGTTACTGAAATTCTTTAGATGTTAACAGATTGGCCCAATCACTTTATTTCATAGACATTTGAGAATGATTGCAGATATGGGTTATGTTTAGTAACCCAAGTTTTCCCTAAAGTCCGGTGTGCACTCTTCCATTGCCTGAGTTTAGAGTATTGACGTGATGAGTGCAGGACTGTCGGCTGCAGAGCTTCCAGGGTTTCCCAGTTAGTGTGTCCTTTTCACATCCCAGTGTGGGACATATTTGCATTTGGTGGGTACATCTTGTGTGGGTATGCTTTAACCGTAGCTGCTCCTCAGACTTAACATTTCACGTGTTGACATTGTTGCAGAATGCAGCAATTCTGTGGTGGACTCCTCAGTTAAGTCCTAATTTATGTTTCTGCATATTGAAGTTCACACTGTGCCCTATGGCCTTATAGTGACTGTCCCCAACCTAATTGAACAGCAGCTTGTTCTAGTATCTGTGGTAGCTTTGATCAATTAGTTAAGCTGGTACCTGCTGTTTTCTTCACTAGATTTACTGGTTTTATGTGTAATTCATATGCATATCACTGGAAGGCACCTTGAAACATACCTTTCCTCACAGTGTATTAATTTTAGTAGCCACTAGTGATTTCCCCCCACGATGGTTATTACCATTAAGGTTGTCAAATGATGCCTAGGTCCATCACTTGTAAACTCATTGGATTTCTGCTGTGAGGAGGCCATCTCTATCCTCTTGCTCGGCCTTTCATGCCTTTGCATTTGAATGGAGTTGTACCTTACTTAACCTTAGGTGTGCCTTTGTCAAATACCTTGTTTGTTTCCCCCCCCCCCCCTTGGGTTGTTCTAGATCTGGCTACTAGAAGCATTTCTGTCTGACTTCTTGATATCTCTCTTAAATTTTTGAACGTTTTATTTTCCTGTACCATGAAATGTTTTATTTCTTCTTGTACAAATCTGGATTCATCTCTTTCTCTTAAGACCAGATTGGTGGTGGTTTTGTTTGTCTAAATATGTGGTTGAAATATAGAAACCAAAACATTGATATTAGATTATCTTGTTTCCTAATCACACACTTGACATTTTGTATGACCACTTCCATTTATATATTTTGTTGGTATATATTTGAAATTTTATTTTTAAAAAGTAGTTGTCTAATTCTGTGGTTTTGTCATGGATGTTAGTCAGGGGTGAGGTCACTCCCTGAAGCAGACATGCAAGCACTACCACAGTGATTCTTTACATCTATGGCATTTAAGAACCTGGTGTAGAATAGGTTTCATTTTTGTGTATGACCCAGTGTTAATGGCAGCGAGGTGCTCCCACTGTGGCGGGTCCTGTTTGGTTTGTATTGGAAGCTTTGACACCTGTGTGTGTGTGTGTGTGTGTGTGTGTCATCTGTCCACTCTGCCTCTACACATGGCCTAGACGTCCCAGACGGTCCTCGCCTGTACTTGATGCTGCTGGGGCATAGACAAACCTCAGGTGGAGGCTTACGTTTTGCCTTTCCTCATGAGTTTTTGACTCTGTTCTACATTGAGTCAAGCAAGTTTTGCTATGTCATTTAGGACTGCCCTTAATTCTTAGGAGTTTATGTTTTTCAGGTTCTTGTATTCTTTCACAATTTCACACTTATTCTATTTATTTATTTATTTATTTGGTATTCGCTGTTTTCCAAGTTGTTGATGCAGCTTGCGAATAAAGAAAAAAGCACCCCCTGCTCTCAACACAGACCGGTGCTCCATGCTCCTGCTCTGTGCTCCATGCTCCTGCTCCATGCTCCTGCTCTTGGCTCCTGCTCCTGGGGTTGAAGGGAAAGGAAAGTGCAGAGAAGCATTAGAGAAGGATGTTTCCCTTGAGTCAGCTTTGTGGATTAAATGTAACTTTGTTCCATTGTGGGTGAGAGGATCTCTAGCCACAGCTAATGGTGCTAGGAGAGTCCTGTTCCTGGGGTTTTAGCACTGGAAGTTGCCTGGCAGGAGTCAGTAATCCATCGTGGGGCTTGCTCTTGAACAACCCTAATTAATGCAGTGGATTCCCCACCACAGTGTGAAGGAAAACAGGAACTTGAAAAAAAATATTCACCTCCCCTACACGCACACAAAAGAAGAATTTTAGCTAGATGTCCCACATCTGTAATCCCATCACGCAGAAGGCTGAGGCAGGAGGATTGCCATGACTTCCAGGTGAGCCTAGACCCTATGAGAGCCTATCTCAAGAGAAGCTAACCAAACCAGTCCTTACTATCTTAAAACTGTTGATAGTATTTGCATTGTAAAACAATTAGGAAGCAAATACATTTAAAACAAGACAGTGAGCACGTCCTTACCACACGGATTCCCAGGAGTGAGCCTTTCCTGTGTGTGGTTCTGGCTGTTGTCTTTGTTACTTTGTAAGTCAGTGGTTGGAAGCATGGTGTGCATAGGTGATGGGTGTTCTTCCTGGTTTGCTAAGGCATATTTGAGACTGTTATTGCTTCCTTCTATGTAGTTTGGATGTTTTCTAAGTCAATCCAGATTTTGCTTTAATCAGAAGCCCCCCTTCCTCTTTTTGGTATTTTAGGATGGCTACAACTATTTCAGAGTGTTTTATAAATTTTAATGCCAAAAGATAGTATTGGTCATCACTTAATGGAATCTTAGTTTAAGCCACTGCTCACCAAACCAATTTATCCTACAAACTGTAGTTTGACCACTGAATAAATGTGCTGTATTAAAATTATTTTTAAAATTAAGCTTTTCAGATTAATTTTTAATTAATAAATTTAGGACTGGTTAGTTTGCCTTATGGTAGGTAATACATCTTGCCTTTAGGGAGTGATGTCTCTTTTAGTAGTGAGCATAGACATTTGGAAGTATCTGTTAGGACCAGACAGTCATCAAACATAAGGTTTTTTTTTTTTTTTTTTTTTTTATTAGAGAGTTTCTTCATTTACATTTCAAGCGTTACCCAAAAGTCCCCTATATCCTCCCCCCGCCCTGCTCCCCTACCCTCCCTCTCCCACTACTTGGCCCTGGCATTCCCCTGTACTGGGGCCTATAAACATTGCTAGACCAAGGGCCTTTCTTCCCGAATAATGGCCAACTAGGCCGTCTTCTAATACATAATGCAGCTAGAGACATGAGCTCTGGGGGTTCTGGTTAGTTCATATTGTTGTTCCATCCGTAGGGTTGCAGACCCCTACAACTCTTGGGTACTCTCTCTAGCTCCTACATTGGGGACCCTGTGTTCTGTCCTATAGATGATTGTGAGCATCCACTTCAGCTTTTGTCAGGAACTGTCAAAGCTTCCCAGGAGACAGCTATATCAGGGTCCTTTCAGCAATGTCCTGCTGGTGTATGCAGTAGTGTCTGTGTTTTGTGGCTGATTATGTAATGGACCACCCGGGTGGGGCACTCTCTGGATAGCCCATCCTTTCATTTTAGCTCCAAGCTGTGTCTCTGCACATCTTTCCATGTATATTTTAATCCCTATTCTAGGGAGGAGTAAAGTATCCATGCGTTGGTCTTTCTTGATTTTCTTATGTTTTGGAACTTGTATCTTGGGTATTCCAGATTTCTGGGCTAATATCCGCTTATCAGTGAGTGCATATTAAGTGACTTCTTTTGTGCTTGGGTCACCTCACTCAGGATGATATCCTCCAGATACATCCATTTACTCAAGAATTTCATAAATTCATTGTTTTTAATAGCCGAGTAATACTCCATTGTGTAAATGTACCACATTTTCTGTATCCATTCCTCTGTTGAGGGACATCTGGGTTCTTTCCAGCTTCTGGCTACTATAAATAAAGCTGCTATGAACATAGTGGAGCATGTGTCCTTGTTACCAGTTGAAATATCTTCTGGGTATATGCCCAGGAGAGGTATTGCTGGATCTTCTGGTAGTACTACAAACATAAGGTTTTAATGGGTCTCATAGCTGTGGCTGGCTTCCAGCGGTTCCCATCATCAAATATAAGATGTGAATGTGATTGGTCATCTCCGGTTATATGTTTGTATTTCTTGTGTTAATGTAGTACTGAGAACAGGTTCAGCGATGTTTAAAGGAAAAAAACCATAAAGGCACCATCAGCTAGTTTTGTCGTCGGTGGACATTACAGAGCACACCACATAGGCTGAGAGGGTAGCCGGACATTGTGGGAACACTGGGGATACCCACTCCATCTTTGACTAAAATGTAGAGGAGCACACACCCATAAGGACTGCAGTAACAAGTATAATAGTATTTATAGACTAGAACATGAAATTTCGCGGGAAAACGTTATTTTCGTGCTCATAGTCTGAGTTCAGATTCTCCAGTTTTTTGTTGTTATTGTTGATTTTTAAATTATATCTTAGGTGACTTACATGTAAACTCAGAAGAGAATGAGAACAAAATAAAGTAACCAGCTTTTTTTTTTTTTTTTTGGTTTTTCGAGACAGGGTTTCTCTGTAAAGCCCTGGCTGTCCTGGAACTCACTTTGTAGACTAGGCTGGCCTTGAACTCAGAAATCCGCCTGCCTCTGCCTCCTGAGTGCTGGGATTAAAGGCGTGTGCCACCACGCCTGGCGTAACCAGCTTTTTAATCATTTTTGAGATTTGTTTGTCTTAGCTTTTTGATGAATATTACTTATTTTTCTTACTGCAGTCTTACTCCAAAGAGCACCCGCTAGCCTGGTTTATTGATATCTGCCTATAGTTTCAACACTCTGGAGTTTGAGGCATGAGGATTACTAATCCAGACAAAGATCTGCCTAAAGTAAAGTGAGATAAAATTGCTGAGGTAAAGGCCAGTCTGGTCTCTGTAGTTAGTTCTGGGGCCAACCTGAACAAAATTAAGGCACCACTTCAACAAATAAACAAAACAACAGAAAACCAGAAACCACAAATCAAGTTGCATTTGTGTGCCTTCCGATGTTAGGCAGAGAACTTAGAGGCAGGAGGGTGCAGTGGCCTGGGTTCTCTGTGTTGGATGGGTGTTAATGATGGATGTTAATGTTCTCGAGGAGTGGTACTCAGGGGTGGGCTGATGTGCATTGGTATTGAAGTATGTTTGCAACTGTTAAATGGTTTTGACAAACCAGATGTGCGCATAGAATGGAAGGGCAGATGCTATAAAATACTGCTTAGAAATCTGAAGAAAGGAGTAAAGGTTTCTCCTCATCTATTCCTGAAACTTCTGAAAATTTAAAATCACTTCAAAAGTTAGATTTGATATTGAGAACATTTAGGTGAATAGCTTGAAAATTTAACTGAGTTATGGTGTGAGTATATACATTTAAAGCTTCAAGCGACCTTCGAGGCCTGCTTTAACTCTGATTAGACAGTCAGCTAGCATGGGAAATGCAGTAACTTTTAAGGGGGCTGGTCAGCCTAAGTAAGAGGTTTTGTTATGTTGCACATAGGCAGAGTCTTCAGGTTGGGCATGTTCACCTGCCATGATAGTTGGTCATGTAGTTAGTTGTGTTCATCTGTCATGAGGTAGTTAGTCTCAAGCTCTCCCTTGAGGATCATACCAACATAAGAAAACTCAGAGAAGAAAAGAGACTGGAAAACGTAGGCTTTGAAGTTAGTGTGTGTGCTAATTAAAAGTGACTGTGTGGTCCTGCCAGCAGGTTCAGCAGGTAAAAGTGCTTGCCATCACTAGACATGGCTTTAGTTTGATTCCCAGGCTTTAGTTTGATTCCCAGGAGGGAGAGAAGTTGTGCTCCCTATACTGCTCCCACCACTATGGATACAATTTTTAAAAATGGGTGTTTGAGGGTTGGACATGGTGGCACATGCCTAAATCCCAGCACTCAGGAGGTAGAGGCTGGAACTTAGGCAACCTAACCTACAGACTACAGAGTGAGTTCCTGGAGAGCCAGGCCTATACAGAGAAACCCTGACTCAAAAACGTGGGTTGGGGGAGGCAGTTTGGTTATTTTTGTCTTCAGTGCAGGGTAGTGTTAAGTTCCAGGTAGACATGTATGGAGCCGTGAGACAGTCCCAACTGCTGCTTGCTGTCAGTGTAGTCTGCAGAATTGCAAAGACAATTCATCATAAGATCTCTGCTTGGTCCTTGTTTACCCAAGAACCTTATAGAAAGGTCTCCTTTCAGATTTGGTGTGGTGAGGAGCGGGGCTAACAGGCTAAGTTTCTTAGTGAGGGGCCTGTGAGGAGTAAAGAACCAGGCTTTTCTCCTCTCAGAAACCAACCCTGCGATTGGTTGTTTGTTTATAATAGAGAATTATTTCAGTTTGGATCTGAATTAGAATGCTCCATTTATTTGAATAAAATTCTTTTGACATACTCATTTTAAATTTATAGCTAGTATCTATAATAAATGAGTCTCAGCTTCTGAGACATGGTCTTGCTATATTCCCACGCTAACCGTGTTTCCGTGCCAGCTGGGGCCACAGGCCTTTGCCACCATGCCTGGCCTGAGGAAAGTGAAGTCTTTAAACAGTGGAACATTTTGGTGTAGGTTTTAAATTTGTATTTATGTACTGAAACCAAACAGTAATTAGATCACTGCCAATTTTATGAGTTAAGTTTAAAAAAATTGCAAAGTGACTTTAATTATTAAGCAATGTTACTAAAAGCCATTGTTCTAGCTGCATTTAACCATACAGCCCAGTCTTAAGTTTTAAAGTGAATTGTTAATGATTTTAATCTTCTGCCATTTTGTTCATGTCTGCTGTAGCAGTTTTAAGTTGATTGATTCCCATTGTGTTGGCAAAGATGTCCTTATAGAAGAAGGGTGTAACGTTGGCTAAATCAGCTGTGACAACCGAAAGAGGGAGTAGGTGGATCATACCTTGGCTTAAAGGTTTTGGTAAAATGCAAATGGCACAGGAGTACTTAGGAGGCAGGTGGATCTCTGAGTTTGAGGCTTGCCTAGTCTATAGAGTGAGTTCCAGGCCAGTCAGGGCTATATAATGATTCCCCAACAACACAAGGAAAGCAGGAGGGAGTGTGGGGGCAGTGAGTGTATCTCATTGAATTCCTGTGTTCTAACTCTTGTAAAACCCACTGTGCTGTGTGTCTGCCGCTGGATGTGGGATATTAATCCCTTGACCAGCTGTGGAGTCTTGTGTAACTCAGCACTGTAAACCATGGTTCCTCAGTGGTAGGTAAGTGGAGAGACTCATTGTCTCAGTCAGGGTTTCCATTGCTTCATTGAAACACCGTGACCAAAAAGCAAGTTGGAGAGGAAAGGGTTTATTCAGTTCACACTTCTACCTTGCTGTTCACCATCAAAGGAAGTCAGGACAGGAACTCAAGCGTGCAGGAACCTGGAGATAGGAGTTGATGCAGTGGCCATGGGTGGGGTGGGGTGGGATGAGGTGGGATGTAAGGGGGTGGGGGATGCTGTTTACTGGCTTGCTTCCCATGGCTTGCTCAGCCTGCGATCTTATCAAGTCCAGAACCACCAGACCATGGATGGCACCAGCCACAAGAGCTCACTAATTGAGAAAATGCCTTACAGCTGAATCTCACGGAGGCATTTTCTCAACTGAGGCTTTTTCCTTGCTAACTCTGCTTGTGTCAGGTTGATACAACCAGCCAGTGCACATATAGGACATGCGTGCCTAGCACATGGTGAGATTGCTCTGTGCTCCATTACCTTAAATGTGTTATGTGTCAATTGGAATTATTTTGCAGAGGAAATAAGAAAAGTTGAAGTGCTATTGATAAACAGGTAACATCTCTCATTAAGCTCTAAAAATAATTATAGTGCTGTTTGCATTTAAGCAGGTTGGAAGATTTTTTTTTTTTAATACTGGTATTTGTTTTATTTTAATAGGTATCAGCAGATATTGCATACAAACCTGGTATACCTTGCTACGATAGCAGACTCTAATCAAAATATGCAGTCTCTCTTACCAGCAGTAAGTACCTATGAAATGGTGTGGGTGAATACCTCTGCCGCTGTGTGATGTCGCCGGGTTGTGTTGCTTGAATGCTGTGATGTGTTACTCGACTGATTTGCATGGATTCTCCCCAAACGCTCCCTGTTGGTTTATTTTAAATTACCGAGTAAGTTGCTAATGTGTCTGGGATATTTCATTTCAGTGTTAACCCAAATCTCTAGCTATCAGGACTTACAACAACGTAAACCAGATTCCCAGGGTCTCAACAGAAGTTTCTCAACAAACTTCTATGTGATCGTCTCAAGGCCAGACAAGATCCTGGAGTGGCACTGGCTGCTTTATCTGCCAATTTATGTTTTTGTAGCTCCATCTGTTTGTTGGGGAAACTGAGTCACTTGCTTTGCAGCCTCTATCACACTCTGGATTCTGTCTCGCAGAATCTGTAGCTATAACATGTCCTTCCAGGACATTGTCTTTAGCTGCTGGCGTTTTGTTCTCTGGGGGACATGGCAGCGGCGGCGGCGGTGGTGGTGGCAGCGGCGGCGACGTGGTGGAGCCTAGCGCACCCGGTGTGGAGCAGGCGCGGCTTCTTAGAGAAACAGCTGCTTCTTACATTTTTGGACTTAGAACCCCATCACACATGCCACCATTCTTGTGATGTTATTATTGCAAATAGGTTCTAATGTGGTCTGGGCTGGCCTCAAGCTCACAGTGCACTCAGGTACAAGGCATGCATATGGTACACTGTTGTGTGACAAGCATTTTCCACGGGAGGCACAGTACACACAGTACTCACCGGATAGGAGACCATGACAGCAAAGTCTAAGTACCAGCAAAGGCTAGCTTGGTAAACCAGTGCGTTTTATTGGGGTTCATTACAGGAGCAGAACTAACTGGAAGACAGTTGCATCACCAAAGTCAACCCCAGCATGGGTGACAGCTCACAGAGCTGGGGACCTGGAGCTCACTGCACAGCTGGCAGGCAGCTTACATAGGCCGGAGAGTGTTGTTTCCATGTGACTCAGTTGGCCTAAATGTATTCCAGTCAGCTAAGCTGGTTGCTGCTGTTAACCCAATGGATAGTCATTTGCTAAGTATATAAAAGAACATTCTGATCTTAAAAGAAGACTGCTAGCAGTTACATGTCTTTCTTTTCACTTTTTTCAAGTTTTAAATAATACAACTTCACCACTTAGAGTCCTTAAATTTTCCCTTTATTAAGGGTAGTTGTTGTAAATGACTTGTATGCAAAGATTGAAAGGCTAGTCTATGAGTAAAATTGATTTAGAGTACATAGTTCTGTATTTTAGACAAAACTTTCATTTTCTGGCTTCTGATTTTTAGGTGATGTTGCATTTAAGATCCTGAAAAGCCCTTGGGTGATAATTAATGGCTTTTCTTTTTTTCTAAAAGCTTTAGCAAAGTTGAGTTTTAGTTTTTAAGTTCACTGAGTGCTCTAACAGAGTATCATTTAAGGCCCTTCATGTCAGAAATTTAATATAGCTATTTTTTTCTTTTTTCTTGGATATTTTCTTTACTTACATTTCAAATGTTATACTTTTTCCCTGGTTTTCCCATCTCCTGGAAACCACCATCCCTTTCTTCTCCCCCTGCTTCTATAAGGGTGTTCCTCCACCCACCCACCCACCCACTCCCACCTCCCCGCCCTTGATTCCCCTAACTGGGGCAGCTATCGAACCTTCATAGGACCAAGAACTTTTCTTCCCATTGATGCCTGACAAGGCCATCCTCCCCTACATATGCAGCTGGAGCCATGTATACTTGGTTGGTGGCTTAGTCCTAGGAGTTCTGGGGTTCTGGGGGGTACTGGTTGGTTGATATTGTTCTTCCTATGAGGTTGCAAACCCCTTCAACTCCTTCAGTCCTTTCTCTAACTTCTCTATTGGGGACCCCATGCTCAGTCCAATGGTTGGCTGTGAGCATCCTCCTCTGTATTTGTAAAACACTGGCAGAGCCTCTCAGGAGACAGCTATATCAGGCTCCTGTCATCATGTACTTCTTGGCATCCACAATAGTGTCTGGGTTTGTTTGGTGACTATATGGGATGGATCCCCAGGTGGGGCAGTCTCTGGATGGCCATTCCTTTAGTCTCTGGTCCACATTTTATCTCCACATTTGCTCTTGTGAGTATTTTGTTCTTCTAAGAAGGACCGAAACATTCACACTTTTGTCTTCCTTCTCGAGCATCATATGGACTGTGGGTTGTATCTTGGGTATTCCAAACTTTTGGGCTAATTTCCACTTATCAGTGAGTGCATACCACCTGTGTGTTACCTCACTCAGGATGATTTTCTAGATCCATCCATTTGCCTGCAAATCTCATGAATTCATCCTTTTTTACTAGCTGAGTAGTACTCCATTGTGTAAATGTACCACATTTTCTGTATCCATTCCTCTGTTGAGGGACATCTGGGTTCTTTCCAGCTCTTGGCTATTATAAATAAGGCTGCTATGAACATAGTGGAGCATGTGTCCTTATCACATGTTGGAGCATCTTCTGGGTATATGCTGAGGAGTGGTATAGCTAGGTCCTCGGGTAGTACTATGTCCAATTTCCTGAGGAACTGCTAAACTGATTTCCAGAGTGGTTGTGTCAGCTTGCAATTAATAAAGCTATTTTTATAAGTACAATAAGTAAAGTAAAAGAACATGCAGTATCGTAGGGCATTCTGAACATTTCAGTGTGTGTATGTTGCCATGTCACATGACGATTGCAGTGTGGTGTGTCTGTTAGCGTGTCACATGACGATTGCAGTGTTTTGTGTCTGTTGGTGTGTCACATGACGATTGCAGTGTTGTGTGTCTGTTGGCGTGTCACATGACGATTGCAGTGTTGTGTGTTGGCGTGTCACATGACGATTGCGGTGCATGTGTTGCTTTGTCACATCTGTTGATCTTCTCATTCCCTCTGCCGTTGTGTAGTGAGTCCAGGGTCGGTACTCTCTGATGACGTGTCACCTGCGCTTGCTTTTGTGTCTGTGTGGGCATTTGTGCATTGCATGTGTGTACGTGCCAGGGTGTGTGTGTGACGGTCAGGACAACTTTGGGTGTAAGTCCTCCAGGCTGTCTGGCCTGTGAGTTTCTGGGGGTTCTCCCATCTCTACCTCACAGCTCCCCATGGGATGGACAGCTGGGGTTCTCCCATCTCTACCTCACAGCTCCCCATGGGATGGACAGCTGGGGTTCTCCCATCTCTGCCTCACAGCTCCCCGTGGGATGGACAGCTGGGGTTCTCCCATCTCTGCCTCACAGCTCCCCGTGGGATGGACAGCTGGGGTTCTCCCATCTCTACCTCACAGCTCCCCGTGGGATGGACAGCTGGGGTTCTCCCATCTCTACCTCACAGCTCCCCGTGGGATGGACAGCTGGGGTTCTCCCATCTCTGCCTCACAGCTCCCCGTGGGATGGACAGCTGGGGTTCTCCCATCTCTGCCGCACAGCTCCCCGTGGGATGGACAGCTGGGGTTCTCCCATCTCTACCTCACAGCTCCCCGTGGGATGGACAGCTGGGGTTCTCCCATCTCTACCTCACAGCTCCCCGTGGGATGGACAGCTGGGTTCTCCCATCTCTGCCGCACAGCTCCCCGTGGGATGGACAGCTGGGTTTACAGATGCTTGTGCTATGCATCCTGCTCTCATGTGAGGTCTGGACTTCATGCTAGCGCGGCAGGCTTTATTTGGCCTTGCCTTTCCACACCATCTCTACCTTGTTTAATTTGGCATTTAAATGAAAGGCTTACATTCTTTTCTGAAGTTATGGAATAGAGCCCTAGGTATGAATATTAAGTCATGTCGTCTGTCGACAAAATAGTATTTTTCCTGACATACTTATTCTTTGACTTCCTGATTTCTCTATTTAAATTATGTGTGTTATTGGTGTATGCATGTGTAAGTACAGGTGCTCATGGAGTCCACAGGGGGTGTTGGACTGCCTAGACCAAAGTATGGCTGTTCAGGTCTTTATAAGATTTCTAACATGAGTGTGGAAGCTGAACTTGGGCCCTCTTCAAGAACAGTAGCCTTAACAACTGAGCTATCTCTTCTGCTCACTCCTGTTAGTTTTTAATCTTAAATTCCTTGGGTGTTCAGCTCATGGCATGAATGTACATCTGTTCTTCTGTTTCTTCTCCGTGCACACGGTTCTTCTGGGAGGATTCGTTTATGCTCCTACTTTCCTGTGTTCTTTAATTTCTCTCTAGAAATAGATGGTTTCCAAATAAGGAGTTTGTTGCCTGAGAGTGAGGCAGCATTCTAGCTTCCATTAGACATGGCCATTTGCATATTCTACAGGCCTTCCAGCAGTATGACAAGAACAAACAAGAACCTTTCTGTGACTGTTGTGTGACAGACTTTCTGGGCAGACATGGCACACACATCCCTTCACTCCCAGAAAGGTAGCCCCATGACAGACTAAAGTATGGCTGTGGTAAACCAGTGTGTTTTATTGGGGTTACTTATGGGGATATGGATGGATGGGGTTCCTTGCAGGAGCAGAAACGACTCAGAATACCTGGATCACTAAAGCCCACCCCAGCGTGGGTGACAGCTCACAAAAGCTGGGGAGCCTGGAGCACACAGCCCCGCAGGTTGGAGAGTTTCCTTTCCAGGTGCTCAGTTGTTCTGAGCCTCTTGTGAGCAGCTCACCTGTTTTTTGTTTGTTTGTTTGTTTTGTTTTGTTTTGTTTTGTTTTAATGGAGCTGGCTGTGCTCTGCTCCATTCAGGCTGCTTCTTTACCCTTCAAGTTCTGTGTGTTGTCTCAGTCTTCTGTACAGCCTGCCTGTTTTGGGACTGACTCTTCCTAGTCTTCACTGCTCATAAATTCTTGGGGAGGGGTGTATATTAGATTCAGTACAGATTAAAGCATCAATATTTACCTGATCTTCTGGGCAAGGGTTTTTGTTTTGTTGGTTAGCGTAAAAAAGAAAACACTAGAAAGATTGATTTTATTCTTTCAAAAATGTAAAACAAAGAATTTTACATGCCTTAAATGTTTGTAGCCAAATGGCGTAAATGTGTATTTGATATAGAACAATATGTACTATTTTAGAAATACTGTGTGTATTAAAAATACATTTTAAGCAGCAGATGAGATAACTAGCTTTGGTCAATTAGGGAGTGCTCTGCAAGGAAGTTGTTCTATGTCGGTGGGCACTGATCTCTGTTCTCTGCTTTAGATGTTAATGTCACAGGCAGCATTTTACTAACAGGCTGCTGGTTTGTTAGATCTACTTAAGATCTATATGATGCTGCCTGGACTTTATCTATTAAATTCAGAAGCCTGTACAATTGAACCTAGATATGTAAAGAAATTGGCTGTACATTTCTGTGAATAGTGTGTGTGTGTGTTGTCAACATAGGTATAAAAAACAGTCAAAGTACCTTCTAATGAAACCTAAAGATTGTCCCTTTGACATTAATTGGAAATACTATTTCAGTATTCCAATAGTAAGAAATGAATAACCTACTGTTTTGTTTTTTAGAATGCATGTGTGCTGTGTGTGTTCACATGTATGGGCTTGTGTGTGGAGGCCAGAGGTTGACTTCTGGCATTTTCCCCAGTTGCTCTAGGTGTTACTTTTTGTGGCGGTTCTCTTACATAGCCTGGTCCTCCCTGGTTTCGTTAGGCTCCTCGGCAGCCAGCTCCAGGGATCTTGTGGTCTGCCACCACTCACTTCCTCCTCCCGAGGTTTACATGGGTGCTGAGATCAGGAGTCAGGTTTTCATGTTCGTGTGACACGCACTTTACCCACTGAATCAGCTCCCAACCCCTGCCCCTTTTAACATTTGGACAAGTACACAAAAGTCTTCGTAGAAAGCTGTCTACTGAAGCATTGCTTATATAAATAAAACCAACAAACAGAAGCAAGGGTCAGTATTGAGGATGAGTTCAACAAATAGATACAACTGTTTAGTAGAGTTTTACTCTTGAATAAAGTTAATTTGTACAATAATAAAGAATAATGTGTATAGAATTTTTAAAACTACAGAATGGCTCTGCCCTTCTTTCAAATATTCAACATATATTTATTTAAGTCTGTTTTGTTTCAATAAATGTATATGCTAAGCTTTTAGATTTTCTAATTTATTTATCATGCTTATAAATGCATCACTTTTATAATTTAGACAAATTGATAGATGTACAAATAATATATAGATGTGCTAGTTATTTTTGTTGCTATGGACAGAATATCCAAACAAAAACCTTATGGATTAAAGATTTGCTCTGGCCACAAGCTTTCAGAAAGTGGCATGTAATGGCCACCTAACTCCACTGCATTCCAGCAGTATAAGAAGAACATGGTGGAGGAGGGCCCTGGAAGGAAGCTCTTCACCTTCTGGCAGTCGGGAAACCAAGAGAATTAACAGGGAGGGGACTGGGCCAAGGTAGACCCTTCACAGGCCTGGACCCTGTGACCAGCTCCTTCCATTTCCTTCCCATAGTTCCTTGCTTCAGTGCTTCCAACAGTCCACTCAAAATGTAAATCTGTCAGTGGATTAAAGTTGGTAGGTCAGAAACTTCATGATGTGATAGTTTCAGGAAGGAATTCCAGAGACACCCAAAGGGTGGTTTGCATTTTCCTGGGCTCCCCTCGAGCAGTCAGGTTGACCTTCGGGATTGCCACATACTCTCCTTCATTTCCTTAATTTGTGGTATACCTGTTGCTTGCTGGTGAGCATTTGATAGTCTCATATTCACAAGGCCATGAGTTAGATTCCAGCATTTGCATATAAAGCCATATACATCCTAAGTACTTGGGCCTGGAGAGGTGGAGCAGTAGTAAGAAAGCTTGCTGTGTGTCTTAGTCAAGGTTTCTATTCCTGCACAAACATCATGACCAAGAAGCAGTTGGGGAGAAAAGGGTTTATTTGGCTTACACTTCCACATTGCTGTTCATCACCAAGGAAGTCAGGACTGGAACTCAAGCAGGTCAGGAAGCAGGAGCTGATGCAGAGGCCATAGAGGGATGTTACTTACTGGCTTGCTTCCCCTGGCTTGCTCAGCCTGCTCTCTTATAGAACCCAAGACTGCTAGCCCAGAGATGGTCCCACCCACAAGGGGCCTTTCCTCCTTGATCACCAATTGAGAAAATACCCCACAGCTAGAGATCATGGAGGTACTTCCCCAACTGAAGCTCCTTTCTCTGTGATAACTCCAGCTGTGTCAAGTTGACACAAAACTAGCCAGTACACTGTGTAAGCATGGGGCCTTAGTTACCTTTCTATTGCTGTGATAAGACACCATGACCAAGGCAACTCTTAAAAGAGTTTATTGGGGTGTACAGTTGCAGAGGGCTAGAGTCCGTGGTCGGGAGCATGGCGGCAGGCAGGCAGGCAGGCAGGCAGGGAGGCGCTGGAACAGTAGCTGAGAACTCACAGCAGAGAAAACTAGTTGGGGTGGCATGGACTTGTGATGCCTAAAGCTCACCCCCAGTGACACACCTCCTCCAGGAAGGTCATACCTAATTATTCTCAAACTGCTCACCAACTGAAACAAACATTCAATGTATGGGTTTGCTTTCTTATTTAAAATTAAGTGATGGTGATAGACTTGGGAGGCTCACTTAGGAGAATCATAGGTTCCATGACAACCTGGCCTACAATAGTAGACCCAATTTCAGTTTAATGGATTGAGAATGACTGTTCAGTAATTAGTATGTTGGAGTTGGATAAACTCAGGTTGTCAGTTTGTTATATAGGAAATACTTGATCTCACGAATGAGAAAGAGTGAGTTGATTGGGAACCTGGTACTAAATCTGGCGAGTGTCCAGGTAGTAGACTAAGCAGGAAGCACCCCTTCCCCCACTGAGACTTGAGCCCCAAGGAGTCTGGAGAATGACCCCTAACAAATAGAAGTGGGAGCATTAGCTATGGAAGGTCACCCAGTCAGGTCTTGTGGTGAGCACTGAGGTTTTTTTTAACTAGCTTTCTAGTCCAGGGGTTAAGATTATTCAGTTTTGAGAATTGGTGACACCTAACTCCTTCAGAAATTCAATACTGGTCATGATGGCATCCTGAGATTTCTTGTGAGAATGACTACAAGAGGAGACCTTCTAAGCTGTTTGAGATTGATATGTGTGGATATATGATATATGATGAATATATGTGCCCACATGTGCATATTCATCAAGTGTGTGCTGTGTTACTTTTGAGAGACTGAATTAGGGCCAGAAGATAAGGCGAGCATGCCCCCGGGGAGGCTGAGTGCCACCGGTGAGGCTGCATGCCTCTGTGCATGACCAACCAAGGCTCTTGTTTATGTAGCTTTTACCAGCTTCAGGCATGTTAAATGTACATGTCTCCTCTTGTTGGTTTGGATTCTTAGGTTTCCTGTCATTTTAGTGCCTCCTTGTGGGAGCTTTATTAATGCCAGTTATACTACAACTGAGGAAGCCTTGGGTTTTGTTTGTAGTGCTGTGTTTGTATTCTAAAAGAGATACTGAAAGTAATTTGATACGATGATTTATAGTTTTATGGAAAACTATGGAATTTTTGAGCTCATTAGTTAATTGAAAATATATTGTTTATAATATGTCTAGCTGTAGCAAGTAGTGCTTTTGAAGTGTCAGTGAACAAAACAGCCAGAAATTTCCCCTCTCTAGGGTCTGTCTTCCATCAGGCAAGGAAGGCACAGCAAAAAGATCCTGTCGGGTGTTTAAAGTGGTGGGCTGTGGCAAGGGAAGGCAGAGAGCAGAAGAGGTATGCTTGGGTACTGGGGGTTGCAGAATGGTATATACACAGTCACAGAGCTGCACATCTGAGAAGGGGACCTGAGGACAGAGTAAGGAGGCATGTCTGCAGAGGGTTGCTTCGAGGACTATTCTGCAGACCTGGGTTTCTCTTCTGAAAGTTGAGAAGTTGTTCTAACTGGACCCTGTGCAGACTCAGGGGGCAGCTGTTAAACCAGAGATGTGGCAGTAGCCATATCCAGATGGGAGTCCAGGAGGTGGTAGATGTGAGTACATCCCAAGTTAGAGTAGAGGCCAGAGGATGCGCAGAGACTGCAATGCCAGCGGGGATGAGAGAGAGGTGTTGGGGTGGCCCCGACATTTTCAAGGTAGAACTGGCTTCATGAGACTTGAGCATGGAAGTTGATGAGGCCTTTGCATCTGTGGGACTTCCAGGAGAGGTGAAGGGACAGGGCAGGTGGGAGGAGGGCTGGTGTAAGAGTGCTGCGAGCATGTTCAGGGCCCTAGCAGGCGCTCCTCTCAGTGAAAGGCCTAGTCATATCAACTATTTATCAAGTTGGTACTGGATGCCTGGAGGCCCCAGCAGTTAGCAAGTAATAGAATGGTGGCTTTCAGCCCTCCTTAACCTTCTGCAGAGTAGAATTGACAGAGCACTGACACACGTGGGGATTAGAAGTGAGCTAAGCAGTGGGACAGGGAGGTTTCTGGGAGCAGGCAGTATGTGTGGCCAGTTATTCTCATGCCAGGAAAGGGAGCAAGTAAAGTATCTGTTTCCATGTCATTCATGCACAGTAAAGCCATCCCTTGAAGGGTATAGCTGACTTTACTACTCGTCAGAACAGTGCTCTCATCCCAGAGTTTCCAGTGTCCCTTTCTTGGCTAGTTTTTAATTCTTTGACCTTTTTGTAATTGACTGTAGGAGTTTTAAAAAATAAGAACTGAGCCATAAACCTAGGCCCCAAGTCTTTGTTATCTGTGTTTCTCTTACATACTTTCTACTTTGAAATTTGCCATGGTCTGCTTGAAGCATCATTGCATGAATAGTTATGATGTAAATGTTCCTCTTCCTATATCAAGGTTATGAAGGTATGCCTGTATTTCCTTCATTTATTCAACAGCTGGGGGATGTGGCTTAGTGGCAGCTGACCAGCATGCATGAGGTCCTAGGTCGAGTTTCTGGTAGAGACAAAAAGAAAGGCTTATCCACAGATCACATTCTTCAGCACCATTTACTGGAAAGTGTTAACTGCCCACTGAATGTCACTTGCTGTTCTCCTACTATCCCTGTGAGTTCTCCATTACAGCCAACATCTAGGCTCTTGTTCTGGTTGTTTGTCTGTCCTTACACCAAGCACATGTTTGGTGTTTTTTTTTTTTTTTTTTTTTTTTTTTTTTTTTTTTTTTTTTTTTTTTTTTTTTTTTTTTTTTTTTTTTTTTTTTTTTTTTTTTTTTTTTTTTTTTTTTTTTTTTTTTTTTTTTTTTTTTTTTTTTTTTTAATTGTAGTTAGCCTTCGTGTTTGCTAGTAATTGTTCCAAATGTTTCACGTGTCCATGTAGATGGGAGACTTTCTGGGACAAGTGTTCCATGACACCTGTAGGTTGACATTAGGGAAATCCATTATCCTTAAGCATTGAGCGAAGGTGGCACGTCCTTCTGTGACAAACTTCTTTCTCAGCAGTGTTCTCTTCAGATACTGCACCTCTCTTCTCACGGTAAGTGCTGTGAGGTGGCACATGAGCCGGTGGTGGATCCACGTACTCTGCATGTGTGTCCTGTCTGCATCCGTGAGGAAGCAGTGATGAGCTTCCCTTCCCCAGGAGGTTGCTTTTTTCTATTTTACTTCTGACATTAATTTGCTTGTTGGTTTATTTTACTATCAGTGTTAGTAAATATTTTTGTCTATTTCTTAAACTGTGGGGGCAAGAGTGCTTTCACTAGTATGATAGTGTTAGTTATAAAGTTTTTAAAGTTTTATTTGGTTGTGAATGCCTCTCTTGTTCTTTTTAAAAAGATGATTATTTTATATGTAAGTGGGAGTTGGGGGAGCATGGTGTGCTGTGGGATCAGAGGACACTGGAGGTGGTTCTCTCTTTCTAACTTAAATGGGTTCTTGGGGTCACACTCTGGTTATCAGACTTGTATTTTGGGGCTCAAGCACCCTTAGCTGCCGAGCCACCTGGCCAGGTCCACTCCTGTTCTTTATTGCTGAGGGCTGTTATGTGTAAGTATTTATCAGAGCCTTTCTCTTCCTGAGAGCTCTGTAGACGTCCTTGGGACTTGGCGCACTGTGTCATTTCCACAGGTCATGCTCTGACTCACATCCCTGGAGTGACATTGCTTACGATACTGTAGACTTGATTTGCCCCTGTTTTTGTGCAGTGGTTTTAGTGTCTGAAAACATGTCCTATAGTCTTCCTTCCTGAAATATCTTTGTTAGGGAGTAATGGGCTCATAAAGAATTGGTGCCTGTTCTCCTTATTTTCGATTTCTGAAAGGTTACATATGAATTTCTATTTTTTTTTTCTTTTTATTTCTAAGTGATTTAGACACGGAACTACAATAAAAGCTCATGAGGAGATTTCTTCAGGAAAGGTTTTAAATCGTGGATGGTGGTTTTTGCTTTGGTTTGCTTTTGGTTTTGGTTTTTCAAGACAGTTTCACTGTGCAGACCTGGTTATGCTACAACCAGCTCTGTAGACCAGGCTGGCTCAACTCACAGAGATCTGCTTGCCAGGAATGCCTGGATCAGTTTTTTCTTTCTTTAATAGAGAAACTTTTGCATTTGCCTCCCTCCTTTCTTCCTTTCTCAGTGCTGGGACAGTCCAGGGCCTGCCTTGTGCTAGTTGCCTTAGTGCACACTTGTAAGACTGGGGAGTCATGTGATGGCCTCTTCTGTGCAGCCTTTCTCCTTTGCTGACTTCAGGCATTCCTGTGACCTCGTTTCTGTGTGGCCAAATAGTACCCCACTGTATGACTGTCCATTGTTTGTTTATCACTTGGGTGTTCTTCTGAGGGAATCCCTGAGTGAGTGCTTTATCTACACGTTGTACCAAGACTGTGTGTTTTCAGCTCTGGAATATGTACAGGGCTTGGAATTGCCAGATTCAGTGCTACCTCCGTGTTAAGCTTGTTGAGTGGTGATGACATTTGCCATGGCGCCTGCATCCCCACCAGGATGTGTGGGTTTCTGTCCCCTACTATTTGCTGTTTCGTCTAGTTTTTACTTTGATATTGTTAGAGCCATCCTGCTGCTGTTGGACATTTACTTCCTGTTTTTCGTAATGCCCTGTGGTTTTGACAGAATGTCAGGCGTTGTGGCGAAGCAAAAGCACTCCACATCTGTGCTGTTTTCTTCCAAAGGGAGCCATTGGCCTTCGGTGTTGAAATACCCAGAGATTACCTTAAGGGTAGTGAGGATCGGGTTAGACTTGCTAAAGCTGATCTATTAAGTTTGTTACTAGTTCTCTCTAGCGAGCTTGAGTTCTTCATGAGAGCCCCTGTGACTTTGGGCCTGCCCCTGCAGTCAGTCACCTTCCAGCCATCTGCGTCACTGTCACCTCCTGGCTACAGTTTGCCCGCTTCACGTGGATCTTCTGGTCTTTTGTTCTTAAATTTTCTTTTTTTCTGGTTGTCAAAGATTCCAAAGAACTCTACCTTTCTACTGGGCTCAACCTGTGAGCTCAACACAGTCAAAGAAAAGTCCAAAGTCTAGCGTGTGGCCTTGCATTTATTTAACCCCTCTTTCTGAAGGGGTAGCCTTCAATTCATTCACCCAAACTTGCTTTGTAGGGCCTTCAGGTTGTGTCTTGTTTTGTTTGCTTATTTGTGTTTCCCAGCACTTACTAGCTCTCATTAGCAGGAGAGTTTGTTTGTTCTACCCTGTAATGATGATAGTGATTCAAGATGAATTGGAGATTGAATTACAATCAGATTGGAGTTGACGTATGTAATTAAAAGTGAGATGTGTGATTTGGTATTCTTTTTTTTCTTTTCTTTTTAAATCAGAACTAAATTGTTAATTGTATAGTTAGACAAAGAACCGAAGATGAGATTTAAAAATTCTAAAGGTTAGTAGTGATTTACTGAATTTACTAATAAAGAGGTTAAAAGTTGTAATTTTTTTCTCCATGGTGTTGGCTGAAGAACAGTGTGTCTGTCTTCTGTGTGCTGCTGTGTTCACATCTGGAAAGCAACATAGTAACTACAGGTGGTAAATGTGAGGAACTGCTGGACTGGACATTACCATAAGGTCTGGAAGGAAAGCGCAGGACAGATGTGTGGATTATAACTGTGTACATGCGCGCGCATGTGTGTGTGTGTGTGTGTGTGTGTGTGTGTGTGTGTGTGTGTGTGTGTATGTGTATGTGTATGCATGTATGTGCCTTCCTACCCTACAGGCTGAAAATGAGGATTTAGAGAGAAACTAACCAGCTATTTTCCTTTTCCCCCATAAGAAGGGAGACAGGTGTTGAAGGTGTGTTTGTGTGCACGCATGTGTGTGCACATGTGTATGTGTGTGTCCTTTTACTCTTTTGTGAACTCTCAGGTTTAGTGAGTGGTTTTCATTAGGATTGTCAAAGTTTAGAGGCCCCTGTCTGTGTACCCTCAGAGGCCATCCGTAACATTCCCAACCTATAGTAGTGACTAGCACAGAACTTTGAGCCGAGCTGTCAGCTCCTATTTTAAAGCATTCTTCCAGTGCTGGTACTTAACCTCTTAAGTATAAAAGACAGCGTTCTCTGAGACTTCTTGTTCCTTTTATGTATTTTGCTGCTGTTATCTCCTTTGCAGGTAAAAATCCACTGTTAGTAAACATCCAGCTAGCTTCCTAAGGAAAGGAGACTTAGTTTTTTTAAATGTAACTTAAATAACAATAGACTCATTAGAGATCATAAATAAAGTCTGTATAGCCTGTTAGAAAAGTCCTTTCCCTGTGAGATTTTATAAGTTAAAACACATTTTTAACTGTAGTCTGCTTTCCAAGTTACTGAAGTTATGAGGGATATTAAATATGATATTAATAAATGCATCATTAAAATGCATTGGAAGACACTGAAATGGATTTATTGTTTTGTTTATATCCAGTTTAGTAATATAGACAGCAGCGATTCCATATGAATCTTTCATACATTATTCTGCCGTTCCTCTTGTTTGACTGAGCTGTCTTCTTTCAGCCGCCCACACAGACTATGCCGATGGGTCCTGGAGGGATGAGTCAGAGTGGCCCTCCGCCCCCTCCCCGCTCTCACAACATGCCTTCAGATGGAATGGTGGGTGGGGGCCCTCCTGCACCACACATGCAGAACCAGATGAACGGCCAGATGCCTGGTAAGTTTTTCTCCTCTAAGACATTAACACCAGAGTTGCTTAGCAACTGAAACGACATGGGGGCTCCGGGGATACTAGATTGTTGATGACAAAACTGCTTTGAATGCCCCCGAGTACAGGCTCGCTTCGAGTTTGTTAGCTACAGAGCGACGTGACCTGTATTCAGTGTTTATCAGGCTGCCCTTGGGCTTTGATGTAGCTGACACACAGCATTCCTCTGATGAACGGAACTGGCTAAATTTAGTCTGTCTGAAACTATGCAATACAGTCGGCTTTAGAAGCTTTTGGGGCGGGGGGGGGGGATTGTGCCATGGCTTAAGAATTAAAACCTGTTCTTTAAAAAGTACCATAATGTTTACCTGAAAATACATTGATTTCAGAAGTAGGGACACTGCAAAACCACATGGGGACAGGAACAGAATTGCCTCTGAAGTGCCTAGGGTATTAAGTCTTTCCTTGCAGATATTCCTGAAGCCAAATCAAAATTGTTATTTGTACAGATGTTTATAGATTATGGCTAATAGGAGGTTGATTTAGAAGCAGTATTAAGAGCTGAAGACTAGTGTAAGCTTTCTTACACACTGAGTCCTTCCCTTTATCTGCTTGGGCCATTTGGGTGTTAATCTAGTTACCTTTAAAATTAATTGTGTTTTGTAATAAATAGTCCATAGCATAGGTTTTGATAAAGTGTACTCTTTCTTTAATATGAGAATGTTTTTACTTTCTGGGGACAAAAATTATTTTCATTAGCCAGAAAGAAAAGAGCCCTGTACAGTTAGCAACAGAGTGAATTAACATAGCAGAACCATTTTTATTATTGGCCCGATCATTGAAATGCCTAGCATAGTCTCTTTCTTGGCTGTCTGTACCTTTGGTTGCGTTGGTGTCCAAGGAGGACGGACATACTAAAAGAGTCCACGGGGAGAGCTCTGAGCCAGGAGATAAGGAAAGCTGCTTTAGAGGATCAGGGTGCAGCCGCTAATGCTGGAGTGAATGGTGTTTCTGTCATTCTCATCTGATTCCTGCTAAGGTTCGCACAGGGATGGCCCCCACACAGCATGACTCGGTTAGGCTGTAGTCGAGAGAAAGTTGCTTGCCAAGTTCATGTCTGGCTCTCTAGGGCAGCATCTTTAGAACTGGGACACTGTGCTAGTCCAGGTTAGCCAGTTGCGAGCTCTGTGAGTTTGTGTGGTTTAGAATTCTTAGCCAGCTCTCCAGATCACAGTGAGGCCTAAGACCAATGAAACCACTGAGAAACAATTACTTTTAGCTTGACATCCTGGTTTATCTATAAAGCATTATGTAATAGAAATATGTTCTTTGTATTAAAAATGTTAAATGCTTCTTATTATGTATGTGGCTGTGTCTGGAAGTCAGGAAGGTTGCAGGGTCTCTGTCTGCTTTGCTGGGGCTGGGTCTTGTTCCTGCTGCAGGGTGTGTCAGGCCAGCTGGCCTGTGGGCCTCTCTTCTATCCGCTAGGAAGACTGGGTTTCTGGTGCCACTGTATGGGTTTTTTATGGAGAGTCCAAGCCCTGAGCTTAGATCAGTAGGCTTACACAGCAGGAACTACTTTAACCTGCTACATCATCTCTCACACACCCATAAGTAACTTCTTTTTAAGGGCAAAGATTATCAACTAATGAAGACATTTTCTAGACTACTATAGAGCTTTCTAAATACCCATTACTGTCTTAAAAGTATAAAGTTTACTGTTTGGTATAAGAGAATTTGGAAGGCCAATAGTTTATATTTCCTTTCATGTGTTTAATTTTGTAGCAGGTTTTTGTAGTTCATTAATATTACATTGATTTTAGGGTCACTTACATCATTTGATCTTGGCTAAAAAGAAAATCACAGCTTTTTTTCCCTTTGAATTAAATTTATCATAAAAGAAATTTGTCATTACTGGTTTTTGTTTTTTGTTAAACCTAGAAGGTTAATCCCCTTGCCTGTGGAACCAAAATCAAAAGACACAGAAGTTCCTGAACCCCTTGCCTCTCCAGATCCTTGGATCTGGGTCTGGGGAGAAAGAAAAAGGGCTCATGTAGATTTTTGCCTTCCTTCCTTCCTTCCTTCCTTCCTTCCTTCCTTCCTTCCTTCCTTCCTTCCTTCCTTCCTTCCCTCCCTCCCTCCCTCCCTCCCTCCCTCCCTCCCACCCTCCCTCTCTTCTCTCCTCCCCCACTAAAGAAAACACCCTTTACATAAGCTCTTCACTCAGTGTATGGAGAACTGTCTCATTCTCTTTGGTGGCCATGCTGCATCCATTTGTAAAATAAAAATGTTTTCCCTGTGTTTGTCTCTCTGTCTGGACTGTATGTGTGTGTGGTGCCCAAGGAAGCCTGGAAAGGGTGTAGGATCCCTTGGGACTTTATTTACCAACAGTTGTGAGTTGTGGTGGGTTCTGGGAATCAAACCCAGTGTTCCAGGAGGAGCCAGTGCATTTACCCACGAGCCGTCTCTCCAGTCTCACACCCTTCTTTGTGGATGTGTCTAATCTGTATGCCATTTCCTGGTGACAGAAATGAAGCTTAAAGTGTTTTGGTATGCCTATGCACATGTATATATTTTTACATCCATACATATGTGTATCCCAAAACTTTCTACCTGTAGGTTATTAGAAGTTAAAGTATTGGATCCCGACTACATTTTAAGCTAGGTGTAGTGCATGCCTGTAACCTCAACACCTGAGAGGTGGAGGTTCAGGAGGCTGTAGTCATCCTTTGCTGCATAGTGAATTTGAGGCCAGTCTATGTTACAGAATATTTGTACAATCAAAACAAACCAAAACCAGGACATTTAAAATTTGCCTGTCATTGCAAATTGTTCCATATGAAACAGGATTTGCTTAGATTTGCCAGCTGTATATGAAAGTGTTTCTTCATAATGTACTGGGTCAGAGCTTTGAGGCAGGGTCCCTCAGAACCTAGGCCTCACTGACTGGGCTAGACTAGCTGACCAGCAAGCCCAGGGATTGCAGGCCTGTGCTGTCTTTCCCTGCATCTTACATACATCCTGGGGTTCCAAACCCAGGTCCTCGTGTCGTCATGGTTAGCACTTTAGCAACTGAGCTAGGTCCTCAACTTCTATTGTAGGTTTGTTGTTATGTTCAAACTTATTTTTATGTAGCTCAATGTAGTTTAATATGGCTCTGAGCTTCCAAGCATACTTAAGGCCTTCCCTTTCCAAGACTGTTTCCAAAGTTTTCATGGTGGAAGTTAGTTTCTATGATTTGTTTTTCTTTTAATATTTAATTTTTCACTAATTAATTAGTTAATTAATTTTTTTACATCCCAATATCCGGTCCCCTTCTCCTCCCAGTCTCCCCCTCTCTCCTTCCCTTCTCTGGGGAGGGGGCGTTTACATTTTTTATACATACGAAATTAGTTATAGTGGAAGGAATGAGGAAGGGACCTTACTGGATGCTTTTTCCAGCTGGCCCCACCCTCTCCATGAACTCTGTGTCTGTTGCCCATGGATATAAATGCTACTGTTGTCGTTTACTTCTATTTTATGCATTTGGCATATTTTTACACTCTACTTCACTAACCTGTTCATTTGTTTGCTTGTGTCTGCTACTACTTCACAGTACTGCTCCGTGAGTCCCTCTGTTCTAGCAAGCTAGGATTCCTTCCTGTTCCTCTCCAGACAAGTCCTGGTTTTCCTCATCACTAAACTGGGAAAATAACAACATGTGCCTGATCAGAGTTACCATTTAAGCTGTTTACTTACTTCCTGTTGATTAAATATTCAGTTTGTTGCTTATGCTGTTAGTTCAGTAATGAAAAACAGACTTGTACCATGCACCTCCGTAACTCTGTCCATTCTGACCATTTCTCTTTGAAGGGCCTAATCATATGCCAATGCAGGGACCTGGACCCAGTCAGCTCAGCATGACAAACAGCTCCATGAATATGCCTTCAAGTAGCCATGGCTCCATGGGAGGTTACAACCATTCTGTGCCGTCATCCCAGAGCATGCCCGTGCAGAACCAGATGACAATGAGTCAGGGGCAGCCAATGGGAAACTATGGTCCCAGACCAAACATGAACATGCAACCAAATCAAGGTAACTGCCCACAGTACTCCTGTCTCTCTCTTCCCCAGCTCCAGCTCCTTCATACCCCTCCTCCCAACTCAGGATCTCTTTCTTATTATTATTGGGGTATAGCCCATGTATAGCTCATCACCTAGGTGTAGGGATTCCTTGTGGAATCTTCTCTGGGCCATATTGGCATTTCACCTGGCATTGTCATGCTGGTCCTGATTTATTTATTGTTATATGTAATACACTGTAGACAGCTTTCAGACACACCAGAAGAGGGCATCGGATCTCATTGCGGATGGTTGTGAGCCACCGTGTGGTTGCTGGGATTTGAACTCAGGACCTTTGGAAGGGCAGTCAGTGCTCTTACCAGCTGAGCCATCTCACCAGCCCCTTAGGCAACTGTTTTATTGAGGTTTCATAGGTACGTTTTCCCTGTTGTGTCTAGTAGACACTGTCTGTCACCAGCTACCCTAGGTCTCACCAATCTGGTGAGAAGGGGATGCTTTTTAAGACAGGTTTCTACTATGTAGTTGAGGCTGGCCAGACTTGGGAAAGTTCTGCTTCAGCTTCTCCATTGCTGGGATTGCAAGCATAAGCCCCAGTACTGAACGTTTGTTTTCCTTGAGTCGAATGTGTATTTGTTTTGGTCATTTGAGGCAGCCTCTGTCTTAAGTGTGAACTGAGTTAAAGCTGTGCGCATGGGAGACAACTTTGAGTTGAAGCTGCCTGGAAACCAGTAGCAGCTTAGAGTTGTGTGGTGATTAACTCGTGCATTGTGTCATTTGCTAATGTGTTTGTATTCATGCATAATGATACTTTTATAAACTGGCTGGTTACATTATAGTTTTCTCTTCTTGCTGGGGCTGTACCCACAAGTACACACCTACCACACAAGTATTCTACCAGCGAGCTACACCTCTCACCTACCCCCAGCCCCAGAACGGCAGTAGGTTCCTAACAGGAGCACTGCAGGGAGAGTCTAAATGCATTCAATCTGGTAGTGTTTAAACTCAGTTCCCCCCACTTGCTTGTAAATTGAAAGAATTCTGCCGCCCCTTCCCATCTTTCTTTCTACTTTGAATGTGATATTAAAGGGAAAAAATACTCTCCAATTTCTTTTATTGTAATTTTACTGATTCATATGAAATAAATCTAATGTGTAGATATTTTATTCATTTTTTTACCTTTTAGGTTGTTTAAGAAGTAGAGAATGAGTTTGTTAGCTTACACCACTGGGGCTGATGTACTCAGGCCCCGCAGTAGAGTAAGGAAGGCAGAGTGGTCAGATGTGGAGTCTTTTGGACATTAAGGTGCTGGGTTCCATTACGCTATTTCCATGTGTGTGTTTCCTTATGTCTTTTCTAACTTGTTCACCTGCCTCCCTGTGCCAAGATCCTCCCTTTAGCTCTTGCCTCAATACGGACTGTAGTCCTCTCCCTGATAGTATCTCTAGCTCCCTCTCATGCTCCCCTTTCTAGTTGGACTTTACCAGTAAAAATTAGTTTTAGCTTTTGAGTAGTTTGTGAGAAAGTTTGAAAGTTCGAAAGATAGTAACAAATCTTTACAAAGATTTACAAATCTTGTTAAAATACACCATAGCATCTGCCTCAATGTTAGGTGCAGAGGCTGAGCAGCTCACTACAGCCTGGGAGTGTGAACCAGCCTGAGCAAGACTGTAAAAAAAAAACATTGACCCCCTTACATTTACTAGTTATACTTTTGTATATTTGTGTTATTGAAATGCATATTAGCAGCAGTTGGCTTTAGATATTGTTAAACAGGTTATATGTGATAGAACCCATATATATGTGATAGTATCTAAGTATCTATATGTGATAGTATCCATATATATATATATATATATATATATATATATATATGAATGATAATATCTAAGTATCTATATATATGTGATAGTATCCATGGATATGTGATGGCATTGTGATTGGTATCTATTCTCGGTTTGTTGAGTTTTACACATCTAGAAGTTGAGAAAATAGAATGTTTTTTGTTGTTGTTGTTCAACACAGTTATTGAACTATAATTTTAGCAAAATAATCCCCTCTGTGCTGTCTGAGTAAATTTTAGTATTAACCTTGTGGCACAGCACAGTCTAAATCTAACAGACATCTCAGCAGCTGCCTCCCCGTCTGAATTCAGGCTTGTCCAGAGCAGTGTGCCCACGTACAGAGCTGCATGGAGCGAGGTGCACTAGAACTGAAAGCCAAAGAGGCTGGGAGTGGGGCTTCTCTGTTCACGGCCTGCTCCCTGGTGCAGACTGCTTGGGGTCATGCACGTCTGTTACCTTAATGACTAGGAATTGGAACTAAATGTCATGTCATAATCTGGAAAGATGTTTAATAAAGCAAAAACCCACCAAGTGAGAGCAGAAAAGCCTCTGGAAATGGCCCACAGTTATATTTGCTAGAAGCAGTGTATTATTCATTCACAAACAATAAGTGTAGCTTTCCTTATTTAATAGAAATTAAATGTCAAGTGTAAAGGGTTCCACAAATTGTTTTGTGTTAAGAATGTGCTTTAAGAGCTCTATGAATCTAATTCTTAGGACTTAGATTCAAGCTTTGAGCCTGAGGCTTTTGATAAATTGATTAAAATTCTTAAAGATTAAGTGAAGGAGGCCAGTGTGACTGCTTGGTGGCTACACACCCAGGAGAGCTTGAGCTAGACTCTAATGATGTGCTTGTGGTAACTAACTCCTGGAAATTGTCATTTGGAAGCTGGAGAGATGGTCTAGTGGTTAAGAGCACTTGCTACTCTTGCAGAGGACCTGGGTTCAATTCCCAGCACCCACGTGATGGCTCACAACCATCCATAATTCTAGTTCCAAGGAGTCTGATGCATATATACTTATGTGCAGGCAAAACACAAGTGACTTTAAAGAGTTGTCTCTGACCCGCCCACCCCACACTATTACTTCCAGTAACGATGGTGATGATCAAGCTTTTTCTTTTTAGATAGACATAAACATTGTCGTTGATTTTTTTTTTCAATTGTCATAGCGCAGCAGTATCATCTTATTTCTGTTCTCGAGGGCTCGCCTCACTTGTGCGTGGAGAGCAAGTGAGAGTGGTTTCCAACCACCTTTAGGTTTTGTGACTTTTGGGAGAACTTGTAGAGCACAGCTGAGTGCCATTCTCCGTGTAATATGTTAGGTTATTGTCCCAGGGCACAGATCACATCAGGAAGTGGAAGAGGTGCGGAGGCAGAAAGGCAGTGGGATGATGTTTCTGTTCTCTCCTCCTCCAGCACCAGGAGACATCGCTCACCTGGCACAGTTATGAGAAGGTGCACACATAATTTACCTGTGCTGTGGACTCTATTGGGTGGGTAGATTTGATCAATAGATTGCCCCCATGATAAATCTACATGTAGTTATTAGTCCAAACACGACCTAAGTTTAGGAACTGTAGGACAACTATGTAGATGGGACGATAGGGGGGTGTTTCCCGTACTGACCTCACTACTATGGAAGTAAGGGAACAGATTGCAAGTCAGGATTCACTCACTAAATTTCAAGAATAGAAAGTTAGAAAACAAAAGAGTATTCCATGGAATGTCTTGTTTGGTAACCAACCAGTGTTTTGGACGACTGGATCATGTTATCTTTGTTCTTCCTTACCATCAAGACTGGCAAATCTTAAGAATATTGCTGTTACCACAGTTGCTGTGAACCCAGGGTTTGAGGTCTATTGCAGCCTGTTGTAATCCAGACCAGTTATTGTGTTATAATATGCCAGTTTCTACTTAGAAAAGTTAACCTCTGAACATGGAGTAGGAGACACTGCCAGACTTGATATGTCTTGATATGTTTTTGTTTTTCGTTTTGTTTGTTTGTTTGTTTGTTTTTGTTTGTTTGTTTGTTTTGAGACGGGGTTTCTCTGTATAGCCCTGGCTGTCCTGGAACTCACTTTGTAGACTAGGCTGGCCTCAAACTCAGAAATCCACCTGCCTCTGCCTCCCAAGTGCTGGGATTAAAGACATGCACCACCACCGCTCAGCCGTGCGCCACAGCCGCCCGGCTTGATATGTTTTAAATTATTCTATACACATAGTCTATAGGCACAGTAACACACACTTAGGCTGTTCATAGAAATCTCCGTAGTTTTCATTATGTAATTGTTCATTTTTCTTTATACTCTTTGTTTATGACAGTCAGATGCTCTGTTTGCTTTGGTCACTCTGTATCATGTATGATGATTGACTGGCTAAGTGTGTGTCCTTCTGCTGTAACACATTAGAAAACCAATGTCCTTCTCTGTTACATTGTAATCCGTCAGCTGTTACTTCTAAAAATTGTAACATAATTACATATCTCCCCTTTCCTCCATCCCTTCAAGCCTGCCCATACCCTCCTTGCTTTGCAGCCCAGGTGGAGCTCCAGCTTGGTAGGTTGCTGAAGGTGACCTTAAATTCCTGAGCCTTGAGCCTACACTGCCTGAGTGCTGGGGTAACAGGCATGCGCGCATCATCAAGCCTGGTGTCTGTAATGCTGGGATCCACACTGGTGCTTTGTGAATACTAGGCAAACAGTATAGCATCTGCACTGGACTCCTGACCCCAAGCGAGGCGCTCTGATGTCACCCATCCCCAAGACTGTTTACTTAGTTAGACAGGGTTCTTCACAACAGATTGTCATTGTGCCACCCAGTCCAGAGGTTTTGGAATTCAGTTCAGTCACCAACAGATGTTTACCAACGAATTTCTTTATGAGTGACTATGGAGTCTAATTTAAACTATAAGTAATTTTTTGAGGGGCTGCTAACTAAAATATGCCCTAGCTTTGACTGTTGCTACATTTATTAATCCATAACATACTCAGTTTATTTTTAATCACTAGGAAGCAGAATCCATAATGTAGTTCTCAGACTAGTTTGTGAAAATGTCTGTGACACCCATGAGAAAACCAGAGTGTCTTACCTCACTGCTAGTGACAATCTTAAGGTCCCCCCCACTTGTTGTGGGGACTCTGTGTCTGTCCTCTACTCCCAGGTGGCAGCACCCTCTTGGGACCACCAGAAATGTGACTGTCAGTAGGACTGAGAATCACAGCCACTAAAACAGTTCCTATAAATAAATGTCTTGGAAGGTGGTTTGTGTGTGAAGATGGAAGTGGATGTGAAT
Organism: Mus minutoides; assembly: GCA_902729485.2. NCBI lineage: Eukaryota > Metazoa > Chordata > Mammalia > Rodentia > Muridae > Mus > Mus minutoides. The sequence goes on along the minus strand of LR750175.1, from coordinate 184,242 downwards.
ATGTATGTGCGTGTATAGAAAATGTTTTTAAAATAACACCATTTAAGATTCTTCTCAAATTAATGAACTGTTAACATTTGTAAGTTCTTTTTGGTCTTAGTGTAAGCCCCTGAGATGGTTACAATACCTGTCACATCTGTCTGTCACCCTGGATCCTTGCCTTGGGCCTGGTACATAATAAGAAACACTCAAATTTGCTTCTTGACAAAATTTTCTTGGAGCTCATGATTTCAGTAACATAAAGTATAGCAATTTTGGGCTATGTTTTGTGTTTAATGTAGAATTGTTATTGTAGACTGTGTAATAAGTTGTAAAATGGATTAGTGTGGAAATGGTAAATATTTGGTTTATGTCCTTTGCAAAATACATGAAAAATTTTATCTTAGATTAATGAGGTATTATACATCTTTGTGTATGTATTATCTGTAGTATATCTGATATCAGCATTATTTATATAGAAACAAGGAATATCTGTGACGACAAATAACATATACTGCTGTTATTTGCAGCAATGAGTATGTAACATTCATTTTGAAATGCCTACTTTATTCTAGGGTATGCATTTGTAGAATCGATAGTCTTTGTCCTTTAACTTGTTCACCTTAGTGTGTTAAGGAAAACCATATGTGTCCTAGATAATCAGAATTGAGGTTTTAAACTCTTTTTACGGATACGCCTTCATTCAAGAGGGTGGTACAGAATGCCTGGTCTGCGGTGCCAGCCTGCCCCGTTCTCTCTGGATTTACATCGATCCTGAGTGATGTGAGGGTCCTGGAGGAAGTGACAGAATGCAGGAAGGTGACAACTGGATTGGAACAGCTGGCAGTCTCAAGAGATGGGGCTTGGGTGGCACGGTCTGCCCGGCTGTGCCTTGTGCTGGAATTTCCTTTCTCCTGGAAGGACTTTCAAGTGAGACTGAATTTTGTTGTGATAGATTTTTGATATTCCCTCATCCCCTAGCTATGACTTTCATTTTGGCTCCAGTATACAGATATGGTCTAACTGTACTGTTACTTCTAAGTGAGGAGCTCTTTGGGCATTTTTTTGATAATAAAAATAAGGCAAACCTTTCATTTCTTAAAAATGGAATTTAAAAAGGCATAGTCAGGTTGACAATAAATTATGAGTAATAGCATTAAAACTTTTTATCATATCATGTCAAAAGTTCATGAATAGAGCGATAACCCAGTAGTTAGGAGCACAGTTCTTCAAGAGGACCCGGGGTCAACTCCCAGTTACCCACACAGCATTTCATGACTGCCTGTAACTCCAGGTCTAGGGGCTCTAAAGGGCTCCTCGGATTCCAGCCATGTGCATGGCTCACACCATCCATGCAGGCACAGAGGTGCATTTAGAACTCGGGCCTGACATGTGCAGTGTTGTTAGCAGTCTTGTTCTGTGGGTTCCTCACTTGCCCCAGGGCTTCCTAGGAGGTGCAGGGGAAAGCTTGCATGACTCCTGCAGTGAGCCATTTCCATGCGGAAGGGCTCCAGTAAGCTTTGAAGAACTGGTGAGAAGAGAAAAGAATTCGGAATAAAAGCAGAAAGTTAGGAAGGCAGGAGCTCTGACAGCATTTCTTTCCAGGAAACAGACGGTCACTTGCCACGGAGGTAAAGCTCTGTGCTCGCACTGTCCCTAGAGACTTACAAAGTGGGCTGCTTCGTTTTTAGATATTTGTTAAAATTAATAATGAGCCTATGACTAACCTGTGTCATTGTGGCCTGCAGAATTTCCCAAGGTCTTTTTTGTATTGGATGCTATTTAAGCGGAATACTGCAAGATGACACACTCTTGAGACAGTGGGGTGAGAGTGGTAGGTAGGATGAGGGACTCTGCTCTCCAATCACCCAGCAGGCCTCTCGGAGCACCTTCCACTGCCAGGTGGCAGCATGGGATGAGATGGCCTTTGCTTGTCCCGTGACAGTCTTCGCTATGTGTGCTGCAGCAGTGGGACTGGATTCTCACCCTGTAGACTGTGTAGCCTTTTCTTGGTGGTTTTAGGATAGGGAGACAGGGGGCGGGGGCAGATGAGAGGGTGGGCAAGGTGAGAGGATTTTAGTTAGCTATTAAGGAACACCGCAGTTCCAGGCTGGAGAGATTGTCCAGTGTTCTTGGAAAGGACCTTGGTTCAGTTCTCAGTATTCATGTAGCAACTCTCATGTCTGTAACTCCAGTTCTAGGGGATCCAATGCCCTCTTCTGCCTCTGGGCATACATACAAATGGTACACAAACACACACATGCTGGCAAAACACCCATACATACACAATTTAAACTATATATATATTTTTAAAAAAACACAAAAAATTAGCACCATAGACCATTGATTTCAAGTTTAATAATGCTTGTAATAAATATGGGAAAGGGAAAGTTTTTTTTGAAATTTTGCATAAAGTTGAAGTTTATAAAATTGAACTGATCTGTTTATGAAGTGCTTCTATAGGTTTCTGTTTACCACTATTGAATAAATGTCTACTAAAAGGAATGAAAATGTAGGGCCAGAGAGATGGCTCAGTGGTTTGAAGTGCTTGCTGTTCTTCCAGAGGACCTGCGTTCAGTCCCAAGCCTTCACAGCAGGCAGCTCACAGCACCTGTGACTCCTGGTCTCCGTCTGGATGCCTTCCCTTGTCTAGCCTGGGCTCCTGCATGCATGCGGTGTGCATACACTATGCAGGCTCACATACATACAGAGAAATAAATCTTTCTCCTCACTTTCCTCATGCTGCAGGATGCTTTTGTTAGAGAGATGGTGAGATGATGCAGATAGCAGATGTATATGCCAGAAAGAGTTTGTCTCCATTTTTGCTTTTTAAAGATAACTGGAGCACTCTGGTGGACCTGAGGGCCACCACCAGGACTTGGCTATTTTCCTTATTTACAGATAAATTCTGGCATGTGAGCATTGTGTAGGCTCATCTATACATGAAGTCAGTGTTCCTTGTTTGATCACACACTTTGCGTATTATGTTGTAAGAAGTTCTTGTATCTATCATAAAATGGTGAACTGTTGTGCCGGGATACCGTATGATGATGTTTTGCATGTCCTTAGGTCCGATGATGCACCAGCAGCCTCCTTCTCAGCAGTACAATATGCCACCTGGAGGGGCACAGCATTACCAAGGGCAGCAGGCTCCCATGGGGCTGATGGGCCAAGTTAACCAAGGCAGTCACATGATGGGCCAGAGACAGATGCCCCCCTACAGACCGCCGCAACAGGGTGAGACGCCATTGGGAAAATTCCTTGCTTAATGAGAATAACAGTAATTGAAAGGCTTGAAGTTTTTGTGAACTTTTGATCTAGGTAAATCCAGGGCTTTTGCTGGACTCCCCTGACACCCTCGAAGGGAGCAGGGTTTAGGGTACAGAGGGTCCTAGGCACATAGGAGCTTCCCAGCACCCAGCTTCCTGTTGCCTGATGTTCTCCAGGGAAAGGTGACATCAGGAAATATAAATATCAGAAAATGCCCCCTCCCTCCCTCTTTTAGAAGCTACTAAATATATGACAGAGAACAAAACCAATTTTACTTCAAAGGGCTTTAATACTAATGTTAAAAGTAAAAAGAGATCAGTTTTCCACCAGCTTCAGCCTCGGTTTCAGAGGTTGTTTTTCTGAGTTGATATTGTTTGATATTATGTGTATGGTCTTATATTAATTTTATAAATGTGACGTGTGAACCTGCTTGTGTGTGTGTACCTGGGAGTAGTGCCAAAGCATTGTGGGGAGTCTCTAGCTCAGCAGATAGAAAGATCGCCTTTGATGCCATAGAGAACAAATGATTTATGTCTTGACTGGTTGTGGTTTTTCAGGCCCACCACAGCAGTACTCAGGCCAGGAGGACTATTATGGGGACCAATACAGTCATGGTGGACAAGGTCCTCCAGAAGGCATGAACCAGCAATATTACCCTGATGGTAATCTCTCCTAACATTACCCTTCCCGTTTCTGTCCTTGCCCAGTATTAATGTAGAAAGCATTTCACAACTCTTTAATGAAGGGCCAAGAAACTACCAACTTGTTTCTTCGTTTAGAAGCATTTGGGTATTGTATAGTACCACCAGGAAAGACATTGGTTTGTAATTAATTCAAGGTATATTTGTGTAGCCACTGTGGTCACTTACTGCTGGTGCCGTCAGGAGCTACATGCCATCACTATAATGTCTCTTGTGTGAAAGAGGATTTTTTTATAGTTAGGATTGTTCATTTGAACTCAAGACAAATTATTATTATTATTATTATTATTATTATTATTATTATTATTATTATTTCTTCTTCTTTTTGTATTTTTATAGATTTAATTCATATGCTATAAAGTTCACCCATTGTTTTGCTCTTATGTATTCTATATAAAGAATATAGCTCTATAAGACTATAGAGAATATTGTTCTTGAGTAATTTTCATGTTATTTATGTTCCATTCTTGGGAAAGAATTATGCCTTATATGCTTATATGTAAGATGTGTCTGCAGTCAAGCGGTATAAGGTGCACTGAATAGCCTGAGTGTACGCAGGCATTTGGGTTTTAATTTAGTGGCTTCCCCCTGCCTCCTTTAAAAGGGGACGTGACTTGTAAGAAGTTGACTCTGCCAAAGAATGCTACATGCTGAGAAAGTCCATGCACTGATAATCCAGGTACATAAGTAGATTTCTACTGGCCATTTTAAAAATCTTTTTTTGTTTGAAAATTTTGTATCTTAATTTGAAGAAAAATTAAACATATAGAATTGGTAAAATAATAGGTAATGTTAATAGGTAAAAAGTAATATTTCATAGTAATTCATAGTGTTTTGCTAAAATATTTTATCCATAGAGTAAATTCTTTTGTTATTTTTTAATGTAATTATATGGCAAAGAAACTTCAGACTAAAGTTTAGGACCCCTTGGCTAGAACCTAACGCAAACCAACAAGAAGATGGAGTTTGCATTCAAATGGCTTTTCATCTGCTGCTTTTCGTCAGTGTATGAAGCATGAAGGCATGTCTGTGATAAACACTGTCACCAGGATTACACACAAGAAGCGTTTGTTAATGATGGTGCTGTAGCTGCATAGCTCTGGTTAGAGCTGTGTGTTTTTTTCTCAGGTTTCCTTGCCGTGGGTATCCAGAGTACTGGTGCTTTTTCCTCTCCTTACTTCTTTGTGGATAGATTAAGCTTTTTTTCCTAAATTTGGACTTTAATAATAGTACATTTATAGAAGATTTAAAAGGTGGTATCTATCTATCTGGTAAATAGAAGTAATCTGAGAATAAATGATCTTTTAAAATCAACTTTAAAGTACATCTTAAGCAATTGTGTTGGACTTAATGGTTTTGTGTCCTGGACATTTCCTGAAATATGAAATTTGTCTTATTTTAAACCTTTCTATTAAAAATAGGCACCTTATTTTTATAACTATTAAAACTTAAAGTTTATGACTTGTGCTAGCTTGCTCTTCATCTAAGTAGACCATGTTTTCACAGATGTATGTGTAGTAGGTCTCGACATGTACAGAGTATTACCCACAATTACATTTCCTTAGGCAAAATTGAGTATCTTCTCTCAGGTCCAGATAATCTTGCCCATAAATACATTGATGAGTGCTTGGCTGAGTTTTTCTGCAAAGGGCCAGGCAGCGAAGGTTTTGGTCCTTGTGGGCCATGTGGTCTTGTAGTCAGATTGCAGACCTTTAAAGATAGCAAGAGAGCTGCTGTGGGCAGCGCTTAAGTGAGTGGACATGATTGGGTCACAATAGAACTTTGATCTCAGCTGGCCATGGCCATAGTAAGCTGGTTGATCATATATTGCCAGCTCTTAGAGGCTTTCATCCTAACACAGTGAGTGTGACATGTGTTTGTGACTACAATCCTAATTAGGCCTTTCTGGAACATTAGTACCCATTTAGCAACTGAAGACATTAGTTCCTACATTTTGTTTTTAAGTGAAACATTAAAGAATTAAAAGAAAATAGTCTAGTCTACTGGTGGAAGTTACTGAGTCATAAAACTTGAGGTGTTCTCCAACTCAGGAAATATAAATTTTATGAACTTTTATGTGCAGAATACTCTAGAAATATTCCTAAAGATGTTTAAAATGACAGCATTATAAGATACATTTTTACTTGAGTGCCAGTTAGGTAGGTCCCTGTGAGTCTGAGGCCAGCCTGGTCTACAGAGTAAGCTCTAGGAACCCAGGATGAGAGACCATATCTTTAAAAAATAAAATGACTTTTTTTTTTTTTTTTGGCAACTGAAAATACTGTGATGAAACACTTGTACTTGATGCAATAAAATATTAGAGTTGTTAGAAACTCAGTTCACTTCTTTTGGGGTACAGACTCAAGGACCTCATATTTTGTATTGTTTTTAGTGTGTGCTGAAAATGCCATTCAGCAGAACAGGGGTTTGATAAGCTATGATAACTTATATCCTTTGTTCATTCTGATTGGACTCGAATTTCTTACACGTGAGAGGCCTAAATGTTCTCATTTTCGTTTTTAAAGTAGAATATAAGGTTTTTTTTTTTTGTCCTCAGTGAGGATTATCACAGTTTTGAGGATGAGTATAGCATTTCTAAGACTGCTGTTCTTTGCCTTGAAATAGTGTGCTTATAATCTCACAGTGAAAGCATTCACGTTGGTAAATATTTGCTAATGCAATTAAAATTATTTTTTTATGTATTTCCATTTCTTTTTTTTTTTCTTCAGTTTTATCTTAAAGTTTAATTGTAGGGGTTTCTCTCAGTGGCCATTAACGTTTCTTCCTGTCTCTTGTCGAATTGATGTAGGTCATAATGATTACGGTTATCAGCAACCGTCGTATCCTGAACAAGGCTACGATAGGCCTTATGAGGAATCCTCACAACATTACTACGAAGGAGGTATCTATATACCTTCACACATACACATGCACATCCCTTCTCCAGGAATGGCAGTTCTTGCATAGGACAGCGGCTCCCATGCAAAGCTCTTGTAGAGTACTAGTGGCTGGCTGTCTGGAAAGTTACAGGGCCCCCCAAACAACCTTACAAAGATTTAGAATGTGTAACCGTGATGTGTCATTTCTAACAGCAGTAAAAAGACTAAAACATTTAAAAATGCTTTTTTTGGTCCGTGGAAATTTCCTCTTTGAACATAAATCCATCAACCCCATCCCCCAACCCTTCGTGTGTGTGTGTGTGTGTGTGTGTGTGTGTGTGTGTGTGTGTGTGTGTGTGTGTGTGTGTGTGAACACATGCGTGCGTGCGTGTATACATGTATATTATTTACATCTCAGCATAGAGCCTTTAGGGAACAGCTTGCTGATTTTGTGTAGCTAGTGTGTGCTCTTGTAGCTGTCTTTAATTTTGTCTTTTTTATTTTATTTAGCATAGTCATGATCTTAGGACTGTGATGCTCCAGTAACTGTAATGCTCGTAATGGCAGAGGCGCTGAGAGAACTGCAGTGCAACCTTGCACAGTTGGCTTTAACTGCAGTTTGTTTGGCCGAAATCCTTCTGTTTGGTTTGAGTTTTTTCTTTGTTTTGTTAAGTTTTAAAAAAAAAATCAATATGGCATTTCATTTTGTTCTTGTATTGTTGGCTGTGCATCTTAGAGGGAAAAACTAAAATTGTTAATTAGGCAGACTTCTCAGGGCTTTGTGCTCCTCTTCTCCGTTTCTTCTGTAGGAAACTCCCAGTACGGCCAACAGCAAGACGCTTACCAGGGACCACCTCCACAACAAGGATACCCACCCCAGCAGCAGCAGTACCCGGGGCAGCAGGGATACCCAGGGCAGCAGCAGAGCTATGGTGAGCTTCTTCAGTCTCCTTGTCTACCAGAAGATGTGGCAAGAGTTCTTTTGAAATACATATGTGGCATTTAACTTTTATTTAAATGTTAATCATCTGTTTATCTGTTTAGAGAAAGTGGTGTGTATGGGTGTGTGTGTGTACATGCGTACGTACCATCATGGAGCACAGTGCACACATAGAAGTCAGAGTATGTGCACACATAGAAGTCAGAAGCCTGTATGAGTCACTTCTTTTCCACCATGTGTGTCCTGGAAATTGACCTCAGATGACCAGGTTTGGTGGCAAGTGCCCTCACCCATGGCATCATCTGCCTCTCCAGCCGTCACCATTTTATAAGCATAATTTTAGCCTAGTCTGCCATTACAGTGTTGATTTCAAGTGTTCCTTTTAAAGGCATGGGAAAATAACCAAGTAGGACCCGAGTCAGAGCCCAGCATCCACCTGAAAAGTACACCTCTTTAGCTGGAGCACTGGAGAGGCAGAGGCAGAGGTAAAGGCAGAAGCAGAGGCAGGAGGGTCCTTGGGGCCTCTGGCTAGTTACTTTTACCCAGTGACTCAGCCACCAGGCATCTGTCTCAAAAAATGAAGCAGAGACTTAGCATGAGCATACACATACATGTGAACACACACCATAATCAAGGACACATACATGCAGGTGTTCCCCTTAGGTAAACTAATAATAATCTGTTTTGAAAGATCTACAGACTAAAGATGGTTGGTTCATTGTTCAGTGATAAGGTGACAGTTTAAAAACGAGAAGAATGAATTTTTGGGTCTGTCTGGCATGTATAAATAGCAGGTAGCTTTTATGAGCTTAGATAAGTGATAATTAGGTACATAAGTAACTCACTATAAAAAGTACCGTTTTTTAGTGCAGAGAGAAAGATTATTCAGATAAATAAAGACAATGTCATTCTAGCTAAAAGCACTGCTAAGGGTGTCTTTACTGAAAGACTACAGAATTTAGGAGAACGTACAGCAGTACTTCCTGTAAAATATCCATAGTGCTGTCTGTTTCCTCTGCTTGGCATGCACACAGCCCTGAATTTAATCCCAATACTTTCAACACCAAAAAATCTATTATGTCTGACTTTAAATATTTATCTTTGGTTCTGTATCTGTCTGTCCATCCACCCACCTATCCAGTCTTACATCTAGGCTACATCCACCACTTTATGTGTAGAGAGTGAGGCGTGGGAAGTCTGCAGCAGCACTTTGCCAGTATGGGTGTGCCTTCTTGCTAACTGTTCTCTTTCTTGTGAGTAACTGCTTTGGGCCTTTGGTGTCATCATGTCTGCTTTCTGGCACTGTCTGTGCTTATGAAGAAGCTGAGATCCTTGTATCCCGTTGCATGTGCATTAACCACTAACTAACTGATGGGGTATCGCATCTCTTCCCAATGAGGAGAAGTCTAGGTGTGTATGACGGGTAGTACTTCATGGGCTTTCTTGCCTTTTCTGAGTGGCATTTCCTTTCATGACTTCTGTATGTGAGATAAATTTTTATTGCAAGTGCATGAAAACAAATTTGATGTCACTAAATGAGCTAAATATAAAACAGTTTATTTATTGTGCCCTGAGAAAAACAGTTTTCACTAGGAAAAGACAGAAAATTTTTCATTAAATACTGATTTGTTGAATAGCAGGAATCCTAAAGGAGACCTCCCCATTGTGCTCATTTAGAGGCCTTACTGGTCAAACTGTCTTCTAAGTTGGAGTTTTAATAATTTGATATTCAATAATTGAACAATCTGGTTGAATTTATTTGAAGTTGAAAGTTGATCATTCTCTTCTGGGTTTCTTTGCAGTCATTGCTTTTATGGTAAGTCTTAAGTGGCTATTGGGGAAGACATTGAAATGTCCAAGTCATGAGCTTCTGCTGGAGAAATCGTTCTCCTCAGCTGTCGCTAGTTGAGTTTCTAAAGCAGACATGCTTAACAGAGGCAGTCTCTCCCATAGGGAAAGTTATGCTATTAACAGTACTTGATTCTCAGTGTGTAAATTCTTTTCTAAGATTTAGTTGTATTTCACAGGGGTGGGTGTTTTGCCTGCTTGTATGTATGTATGTATGTATGTGTACCATGTGTGTGCTCAGTGTTTCGGAAGGTCAGAAGTGGGCATGGATCCCTGGAACTGGAGTTACAGGTGTAACTTTTTAATCAGCTTTTTTTTTTCACACTACAGCTTGTGGCTTTTTGAGTCATTCATTTTTGATTTAAAATTCTGTTGATATAAGTTTATTGATGGTGGTACAGCCCTACACCATTTTGATGATTTCAAGTGTAAATTTAATCACACAATTAGTATGTCATAATTTTCACAACTTTAGTCGGAAATTACGTCATTTGGACCTGCTTCTGGGTTATAGAACCAGGACCTGATCCTGGCTAACCCATGGATCATAACTTTGCTATTATTGAGGGGTTACCCCAGGCCACTGCTTCCTGAGCCTGCCTTATCAGGGTCCCCGTCATTTCACTGAAGCAGCAGCCCCTGTTTTTGCTTTAACTACAGTCATGAGCTTTGATCTCACTGTGCAAAAGTCAAGGTGCTGACTGCCCTTTCAGTCTAGATACAAGAATTTGGTAACATCTGTTTGACATTCTTGCTGAAATTGTGGAGGCTCTTTCTAGCTTTACCTGAGTGCTTGTTGATGTTGTCCTGCAGGTCCTTCCCAGGGCGGCCCAGGTCCTCAGTATCCTAATTATCCTCAGGGTCAAGGTCAGCAGTATGGGGGCTATAGACCAACACAGCCAGGACCACCCCAGCCACCCCAGCAGAGGCCTTATGGGTACGACCAGGTAAGTTGCTGCCCCCCATCCGTGGAGTTACCACACTCTTCATTTCTGTGGACTTCTGAGGCAAGATTTCACTATGTGGTTGTTTTGAACCTGTGATCTTCCATGAGCTTCCATGAACTGGAATTTCAGCCATGAGGAATCACATGTAGCCAGCCCCCTTCTCATGATTGCTAGCCACTACTACACTCTAAGTAGTGTAGATATTTGAGATATTTAAGATACTTGAGAAGACCAGCGCAGTTGAATAACAATCACTCTTGACGGTAATAGCTTGAAGTACGACAGCAGCTCCTTGTCCCTGGACACACCATCATCCGTGCTTCTCCAGTGCCCCTCGGTTTCGAGTGCATGCGGCCCGTGCTTTCCTCTGTTCCCCAGTGCAGCTCACCCGCCATACTTGGACTTGCTGTCAGAGCTCTTTGTATTCCAAGTTCCCTGCTCACACTTCCACACGTGTTTCTATCGCCAAGTGTTTTTTCTCTACCCTGGATTTCAGATGTTGAAATGTATCTTATCCTAAGATAAGCTTCCCTAGAACCTGGTAGTAGTCAAAGTTTTTCTCTTTAGTCCGACTCCTCAGACTTGCAATGTGCACCGAGGCGCTTAGGGACGCCCCGTGGCTGCTCTGACTTGCTCTGGGAATGACTATAGACCACAGAATGTTTCCGGTTTGTGCAGTGGATTTGCAGTGACATCTTAATATGTTCACTGCTTGCAAGGTACTAAATGGGAGAGTTATGGACATGGAACTGTGTGTAGTTTATAAATCAGGGATCTGAGGCTAGTGTAGAAGATGTCACAATTTGAGGATGCTCTAACTAGCATCAGAGCTACAAGCAGTGTTTCCTGCCCTGTCAGGCCTGCAGCCCTTTCTACCTGCACTTGATCTCTAAGTAAGAGACAGACACAGGAAGGCTGAGGTACATGAACGTGCCTGCTTCTGTGCAGAGCAGAGTTGGGCGAGAGGGCAGAAATTGTACTCTGTGTGTACAGTGCCTATGAAGGTCCAAAGGCCACAGTAGGTTCCCTGAAACTATAGTTACAGACACCTTTGAGCTGCTGTGTGGGTGCTGGGAATTGAGTCCAGGTCCTCTGGATCAACAGCCAGTGCTCTTAACTACTGTGCCATCTCTCCAGCCCAGAAATAAAGTCTGTCTAAGAAGTAAACTGATTATTGAATAGTGAAGTTACCTTTAAGAGACCTGATGAGGGTCCTGTGGAGATGGCTCGGCTATTAGAGCACGTGCTCTCCTGGCAGAGAGCCAAGGTCAGTTTCCAGCAATACATCAGGTGACTTACAGCCACTTTCCCTTCCCGCTTCCAAGGGGATCTGACTGCCATGTGGGCAGTGTACCCGTACACAGAAACACATGGATATGCACCATCTAAAAAAAATGCTTTAAAAATGAAAACCAGATTAGATAACTTGGTGTATTTTAAAAGGTGAGACTCTCATTGTTCTTGCAAGCGTGGTGTGCAGCTAAGACAGACAGATGAATGCTGCCAGCTTGTAGAGCAGATATCTCCATCTTCCTGCTTCTGTCATCTGGCACTTCTCTGCCTCTGCCTCTTCTTACACCACAGTCCGTCTGAACTGCAAGGTAGAGATCACTTAGGTAGTTAGTCGAGTTCCTGAACAGTCCGGCTTCACACTTTATCCTACACAAGACACTGGCTGACTTGTTTTTAGAATGTGTGTGTGGTGTGTCTTCATCTGTCTGTATGCTGACTGAGGCAGGGTCTCTGAGTTGAACTCAGAGCACCCCAGTTCCTTTGGTCTAGCCAGCCGGCTTGCTGTAGGATCCTTTGTCTGGGGCTCTGGGGCTCCCATGCCTGTCTAGCCTCTGATCTATGTATTTTTGAGGTTGGATAAGGGAATGAAAACCAAGGCAGATTGCTCAGCACAATAGTGATAACGTTGTCGTGGCAGTTTATACAGTGACAGTGGGAAATGGGAGTGAGCACCGACCTCTACCTCTTCAAGGTACATTTGTGCTCTCCGTCACTGGAAACACTTCCCTGGCCTGACAGTCTTGTCAGCCTCAGCAAACACATCTCCCCTCTCCCGCCTGCCCCGCCCCGCCCCCCATCTGTTGAACATTGAATCAAGCAACAAATCTCACTACCTTTCTTTAAAACTATCTGCTAGCTTTTTTTTTCAAAGCCTCCTTTCTCAAGCCAGCACTGCAACTGTCATTTGTTCCTTCCTGGCTTAGCTGATTCCATCCTGTCCTGTCTAGAGTCTGTTCTCCACACAGGACCCGGAGTGATCTTTTAATAACAGTAGCCAAGTTCTGCCACCTTCCCTCAGTGGTGGCTACAGGCTTGAGAAGCGTTAGAAGTTGTATGATGGGCCTGGGAAGAGAGCTCTAACTCTTTCCAGTCTCCTGCCGCACAGGCCAGCTGTGTCTGCAGCATGAGCAGCTGCCCTCCTTTGCCTCGCTCTGCGTCCTGCTCTCTCCGATGTGCATCAGGCTCTCAGAACCTTTTTGGGGTTTGTTTTGTTTTGTTTTTGTTTGTTTGTTTGTTTGTTTGTTTGTTTTTGCAGCTCCTGGTACCTGAAACTCCCTCCTCTCTTTGCTCTCTTTGCAGTCCCTCCCGCCTGGCTTTGTCAGATGGCTGCAGTAGTGAACATCTACCTTGGATTACTTACTTGGTCTTCCTTTCTCTATTGTAGAATAGCCAGGGGTAGTGACTGATGCCTGTAATATGAGTCCTGGGGAGATTGAGAGGGACACAGTGGATCATGAGTCATCTTCCAGGACAGTAGTGAGTTGGAAGCTAGACTTGTCTACACGAGACTGTCTTAATTTATATGTAACAACCTGCACATTAAAGTTGTACGGTTTAGTGTCTTTTAACTATATATGCCTGTGATATCATTATCAAAACCTAAATAATGAGCCATCATGCCCCACGGTTTCTGTGCCCCGACCCCTTTAAAACCACCACTGCGTCCATTGAGACTCTCCCTACATGTCTGCTGATAGGCTTTCTGTCACTATAAATTTATAGTATGTGTTTGTGCGTGTGTGTGTGTGTGTGTGTGTGTGTGTGTGTGTGTGTGCATGCAATAGAATTTGTGGAGGTCAAAAGACAGCTTGTGATAGTCAGTTCTTCTGTCTGTGGGTCCTGGAAATTGAACTCGGGTCCTCAGACTTGGTAGCAGATGCCACCTGCAAAGCCCTTTTGCAAGCCTAGTCAGACTTCTATTTTCCTGGCCATAATTGTTTTGAGATTTGCTCATATTGTTGTGACTATGAGCAATTCTTTTTAGCTAACTAGTACTCTTTGATAAGGCTTTCTACCCAGTTTCAGTTAAAGTACCTGAACAGCCAGGTTCAATTCTTTGTGGACACATTTATTTTTTTTCATCTAAATACCTAGGTGTGGATGTCACACGGTAGCTGTGTGTTTAGCTTGAGTCAGTGCTGGCCTGGCTCTGCAGAGTTGTCACCGCAGCATAGAGAGCATTGGGACAGACACTGTCGAGAAGGATTGCCTCCTAACCTGTATCACAGCACAAGAAGTAATTGTGTTCAGCCACTGCACGAGGACACCATAGGACAGTAATCTCACATGGAAAACAAACTAGAGAAGCCCCCAGAAACTGTTAGTGAATATAGTAGAGGTAAATGACTAAGACCCTTCCCTAGAGGGAGAGAAAGGGAACTCCCTAAAAATTAGTGTGAACTGAAAACATTAAAGCTTTTTTTTTTGGTTGGTTTTTCGAGACAGGGTTTCTCTGTGTAGACCTGGCTGTCCTGGAACTCACTCTGTAGACCAGGCTGGCCTCGAACTCAGAAATCCACCTGCCTCTGCCTCCCGAGTGCGGAGATTAAAGGCGTGCGCCACCACCTCCCGGCACATTAAAGCTTTTTTAAGTGAAGACCTTGTTCGTACGTTTACGTGAGTGTACATACTCACGTGAGCACACCAGCACCGTGGTGCCCCCATGGAGATCAGAAGACTGTACAGGCTCCTGAGCTCAGGTCTTCAAGTCTGAGGCAAGCCTTCCCCAGACCCCTTCCCAGTGAGTTGTGGACAATGCACTTTCTTCATTAGCATCCCACTTCACACTGCCAGGGAGCGTTACCCACCAGTATTGAGACTTGGTGTGTTAATTAATCGGTTCATTAGTTAACTTATTTTGGGACAAGCTCTCGTTATATTCTTGGTCTCAACTTTTTAGGCTGAAGCAGTCCTCTTTGACCTCCATGGTGGCTTGGACTGCAGCCATAAGCCATGGAGTCTCTCTGGGAAAACCCTTTTTCATATCCTCTCTGATATGCATGCCAGGATCATAATAAATATGAGGTAGGATTTAATATCGTCAGTCCCTGGGTAAGGGAACTGGTGCTGAGCTGTAGCTTGCCCTCTCTCAGTCCATGGGTAAGGAGACTGGTCTTAAAGAGTGTTTTCAGCAGGCATAAAGATACCAACGGGGTTAGAGTTTGAATTCAGTGTTGGGCTTGGGTTCTGTACTGAGGGAGCACTGAATTGCAGGACACTGATATTCCTCTTTTTAAATGTTGTAATGTTTACGGGGGTGTGTGCATGCGTGCGTGGGCTTGAAGACTCTGCTTCACAGAGTCTGTAGTACTTCCTTTTGACTGCATTGGCCATTAATTAAGCTTTTGAGATGCACCTACTCTCCCTGCCACCTCTGCCCAATCCAAGACTGTGTGCTCCTGAGTTCAGCTTTGAAGTACTAATCTGTGTGGTCTTGTGGGCTGTACAAACCATTTGCATTTGAGTATAATGTCAGGAAAATTAGAGTGATAGTACATAAACATTTGTATTTACTGGATGTATAGTCACTTTCCTCATATGATGACATGCAAATTATATTTGTAATATTCTATGTTAAACTAACAGGTTAAGCTGTTAGCTAATTCTGTTTTTCGAATTTATCTTTCAGGGACAATACGGAAATTACCAGCAGTGAAAATGTCCTTACATTCCAATAGCCAGTACCTATTAGCAGCCACGTTGTCACAGCTCTGCACCATGGACACCCCCCTGGGAAGACTCCTTCCATTCCAGCTAGGTTTTGGAAAAACCTTTGGCTAAGTGGCTGCTTCATCAGCAAGTAGCTCTTATGATTTAGTTTGTAAAGGCTTCAGTAGCTACCGATGCACCTGATTTCACGTTTCTACTCTAGATGGCAACATTGGACAGAAAATGCGTCGACATAAGGAGTTTGCAGGGATTTCAGAACTGTGTTCCAAATGGACTGTCACAGCCTGAAAGGTGTGAGCAGCTGTGTGTGTTCACGGAGCTTGAGGGGGTTTCATACTTTTCCACAGATTATTTTGTAAGGGGAAGGGGGAAATGTACACTTTTTACAGCAGCAATATTTTGTCTATTATGTTTATTTCATGTGATAAATATGCAAAGCGGTACACTACACTCTGGGCAGAACCAGAACCCCTGTTAATGTGGAGTGTGGTAGATGCTCGGTGCTGTGGTGCTCTGAAGACAGGCGAGGGGAGGCAGAAGCCCACCACAGGCCCTCTGTTAGTTCTTAGAGGAAACTCACATCTCTCTTATATCTACCAGATTAGCAAGGGCACTGTGATACAGTTTTTGAGTACAAAGACATTTTTTTAAAAAGCCTTCCAGTTTTGTGCATTAAAACCTTTTTGTAAATATGGTTTATAATACTGTTTTCAAATGCAAGGCAATAATTATGTTGCATCTGTGAACTTTGGCAGGTTTGTGTAAATGAAGAGGGAAGCCTCTCTTAAAACAGCAATAACAGAAAAGGAGGAAGCGGGAAGTTTTTACCTTGTCTTGTAATCAGGGAGCTCTCTCCACATCAGAGAGGAGTCAGCATTGATCTCATCTTACTATTTTTTTAACATTAACATGATTGGTTCATGGAGCAGGGAAGAGTCCAGGAGACTTCACACACTTGTGCTTTAACTTTCTTAATTGGGTATGAGCAAAGGGCGCCTTTGTGTTCCTCTCTTCCTCTTAGCTAATACACAAGGAAAATGCTTTGATGGGCATTTCTGATTCGCACTGAAAGCCGAGAGGTGACTACGGTTTCTTGTTTTTAAGCACAACATACTTAATCATTATTTGAGACATTATTTTAGCTAAGTTTGGGGATTTGCCATGGGGCAAGAAAACATGTACTGAGAGATTTCTAAATACATCTATTTAAGCATACTTTAAAAATATCTAGCCCAAAGGTTAGTTGCTGTATCCTCACAGTTGTCTGCATCCAGGGAATATGACTGAATATAACATATTCTTTGTAATTGAATTAATTTTTGCCACTTCTAACTGAAAACAGAACAGAAGGAGTGCCATAAATTCAAAGAAGCAAGGTGTACTGTTGTCAACATACTGTAATCAGAGGAGGGGTTTCAATGTGTCTGGATGAGAGTGTGTGTGTTTTTAAGGTCAGAGTATAGGGTGTTCTTCAACTTGGACAGCAGACAATAGGCATCAAGTGTGAACCGGTGAGGCGTGGACAGCCTTCTTGTGACGGAGATGCTTATAAGTTCTGTGCCAGGTTCTCCACCACTGTGTACTTTATTGCTATTTAAAACTGTATCAACTCTAACGAAAGAATAAATTATTTGTGATTTTAATTTTCTCATTTGTTTCTTTAAATTAGATCTCTTTGACTCTTAATGTTTTATCTGGAGACTGCACTCTGGGTTTTTAGTCCGGCACGAGTAGACGGTATTTGCATTCTAGGACTTGATCAATATTCTCTTGCCATGCCCACGTTAATTAGAATTAACTGTTCAGTAATCAGCGTGTTGTGTAGGATGTTTGTTGCAGAATTCTTTCTCTGAAAATGAAGTCCGTGAAGCTATAATCAAGATGACTGAATTAGATAAATGAGTTGAAGAGACAAAATTGTGCTGATCCCAACCTGGTAGAGATACGTTATCTCATTTGAAATGAGCTCAACTGACATTAAGAAATAATTTGTCTTGCCAACCCATCTTCTGTTGTCTTATTCTCCTTTAATGGAAACTAAAATTGCAATTTTAATAAGCAGAATTTCCTCCAGGACTGTCTTCCTGGAGACCGGTGCATTTGCAAGGTTTAATTGTTTTATAACGGTCCTGTTTCGTAAAAGTTTTTAATTGGTGGTGACAAAGATTACCGTAATCCTTTGGTGCCTAGTAAGAACAATAACTTCACCAGTAGCTTTTCTACCAAAGCTGACATTTTCATATAGAAAAAAATAGAAATTTTATTTTATCAAATGAATTATAATAAGTATTGTAGTATCCCATGAAATCCAAGAAGTAGAATCCTAACGAGTAGCATGGCAAGCGTGCTGGTGCACATTGTGTGTGTGTGCCTGGTGGCACAGCGACCTGCAGAGAGTGGGGACATGTGCCCCTTTGCAGCTACATACCCCACTCACTCAGCACTCCGGCTGATATTCTGTTGTCTGTCCTCCTTCCCATAAGCAGAGGTGAGCACTGTTTGCTCTTAAATATTTCAGGAAGGACCTGAAGGGTTCCTTGTTTTTTGTTTTTGTTTTTGTTTTTGTTTTTGTTTGTTCTGCTTTTTGGTTTTTTTTTTTTTAACAAAATGCCTTGCTTTTTAAGAATTCTTTTGCTCCGATATTCTGTATTTTCAGTAATAACATTCAGTTTGACATCATCTTACATACTGTACATTCAGACTGCTGCCTTTTCCTTCTCGTTAAACAAAAGATTAACAAGTAAATTATATAAAAGTGATAAACATTTTATATAACTATCATATAAAAGATGATGATTATTGAAGATCTGGTAGATTTTTCTGATTTGATTTTCGATATATAACCAACATATATGTGAATGTATATTCTCATTTCCTTTCTGATTGAGACTTAGGCTTCCCTGTTCGTGACTTCTTTTCTCTTTCTTTTTAACTCAGGAGGCTCCTTTCCGAGTTGCTATCCGTTCTTTCACTGTTAGAGAAACAGTTTTCTTAAGTTATCCAGCAGAGTTCTTTGTGCTCTTGGCTGTTTATGTGCATTTCATTTCTCAGGTGCTGGGTTCATATTTTGGTCTTTTAATGTCTTAAAGATCTTTCTTTCTGTCACTTTAGAACCTTTGATTATGGTATCTTCTACCATATTAAATGTTTTCTGCAGGACAATTAAGTGTCTGCAGCCTCCCTAACTTGCAGATTCACAGATGCGACCCTCCTATTCGTTATCATTTTTATAATGTACATATCATCTGTAATTCAGGGTGTTAGCCCTTTCCCTGTATAAATAACCAACTGTTTGACTATCTATTAAGTAAGCCATTCTCTTGCAGAGAGTTGAGATGCCATTTTATTGCTTTCGTTAACAATTGTAAGGTGTGTTAAATACACATTTCAATGACTAAATAGACTCATTTAACTAGAACTACTTTATTGCCTCAAAGCTAAATTGTTCTTTTCCCATATTTTTTTTTATTGGATAAAAAGTTATTTGCCAACTTGCAAACAGTGACTAGCTTTTTAACAGTAGGAGTCACTCAGATATTTTATATAGACTGTAGAACACATTAAAATTTATCACTTGTTGAAATTTAAAAGCTCTTTGATTTTTTTTTGTACCCTGCTAATTAATTATCTCTATAATTTTTATTGTTTATTAATCCAAGTCTCAGATAGAAAATCTTGTTTTATTGTTTAGTAGTTTGAGTCTTAGAAGCAGATGATGCAATGTAATTTCCACTAGTTCAGTAGAGTGCAGTAAGCAGGTTGAAGAGAGGAAGTTTACACACGCACACACACACGCACACACACTTTTATATAAATGAAACCGTGTATGCCTGAATTGTGTATGTGCATGTATGTTTTATATCTATGGGTAAACATGCTTCCAGTAGTTAAGGTTGGGGCTAGAGAGGGCTCAACAGTAGTGCTCGCTGCTTTCTCAGAGGACCTAAGTTTGATTCCCAGACTCTATCATGTCAGGTGCCTCAAAACCTCCTGCATAGAACTCCCACTCTGAGGGATCTGACATCTTCTGGCCTCAGTATGTGCCATTATGCATGGGACAGTCACTTTTACAGATATACATATATATATTAAAAATTATCAGTCATAATAAAGTCTTGGAAATTTTTAATGTTTTTCTGACAGGCCCCATAATTGGAGAATGTGGGTAATTGTGTGTTTTTACAGGTAGAGTCATTTGGGAAGGGCTCTTGGTTTGAGAAACTGCCTCTGTAAGACTGGCCTGTGGGCAAGTCTGGAGTGCATTTTCTTAAAGTGGCCACCCTTGGGCTGGTGGTGTTGGGTCCTGTGCCATTTGAGTAAGTGGGATGTCTGGCTTCATAGAGTTACTCAATGTAAAGATACTGATACCATAAACTTAGGAGTTATTTAATGTTTTGGTAACTATGTGTAAAGTCTGTGAACAGCTTGCTTTGTTTGTTGATGGAATTCTATGTAAGACCTCAAAAGCCTGTGAAGTTTTCACTTTTATTTTGGCTTCTGTTTCATTCTTACTCTTGCAAATCTTTGCTGTTGTTTAACTTTTTGGCTTCCCGTATTTATCTGTGTAATTTATTGTAGACCATGTGCCAGCGTTTGTTTGTTTGTTTGTTTGTTTGTTTGTTTTTAAAGACAACTTATATTTAATTTTACAGCTAAGTGGGGTGCTTAAAGCCTGTGAAAAGTTGTAAAAGTGAGGCCGGGTTAGTTTAGGTGTGAAGCAAGCCTTGTCTACGTAGCCTCATGGAGGGGGGGGGGAACTTAGTACTGGGAAAATACTTAGAAATTGTGTCATTCTTCATATGCTATCCTATATATACAATTAGGTTTTAGAACTTTCTAAGACTTACAGTTGACCAAATATTGTTTGTTTGTTTGTAGCTAGTACAGATTTTCTTTCCTATCCTTATAAGCATACTAGGGGATTCTGTCTGTCAGCGCTTAGTGAACTCAGAGCAGGGAAGGGTGGTCTCCTCCTCAGGCCCGACACTGCTTCACTCTCACACAGACTTTCCTGCTCCCTAATTTCAGTCTTCCTTTCCCTCCCAAGATGTTGTTTCACAGCAAGCTTTTCGTACTTCAAGCTCTTCACGTTAGTCCTCAGCCTCATTCCCACATAAACACAGCCATTTTGAAAACATGAGCTGATATTAATTACCCCCTTGGCACCAAAAAGTCAGGATTTCCTGATGCGGCACGCTAATGTCGAATGCATTAGTGCCAGCGCTGGCTCCGAGGGGTAATGCTCTCTAAATAAACACAGCAATGTTTTTCTCTGTTCACGACACTCAGGCTCTTCTCAAAGTCATTCATCCTCTTCACAAACACCACCCCCTTAAAAAGCGTTTCGAGTTTTAGTAAGATATAGCCAGGTTTTCATAAAAAGCATTCAGATTCAGGCAGCAAATATCAAGCACTTAACACTTTGGTCGATGAAGTAAACTACCTAAATATACTAGTGATTAAATGGCATTGAACTGAAATCAACTGGCGGTGTTCAGTGTACTGGTACACGCTTTCTAACACAGTGGCGTAACTGTTGCTGTTTCCTGCTGCTGCTGATGAGACTAAGAGCAAGGTCTGACCAGCCTCAAATACAGCTGAGCATCTGTGTAGACCAAAAGGAAGTGGAAATGTGAGCAGCCGCGAGCGCAGCGAGAAAATGGGAAGCACAGGTTATGGAGCTGGAGGTGGCATTTGGGCAGTTGTCCCCTGTGGGTGGATAGAGGCTGCCGGGTGGATAGAGGCTGCCGTGTGGCTGTCCGGCTTCCGTCCCAGTTAGTTGTTGACTACCTTGCGGAAGTAGAGCATAGTGAAGGGAAGGTGGAGACCTAGGACCGAGCCGAGCCGTGCTGGAGCTTGACAGATGAGTCGGGCCGAGAATGCTCACACTTCTGTAAAGTCAGAGCACAGGAAGATAGATGCTCGAGCCCAGGCTGCACACCTCCTCACGTAGATGGGGAGAACGAACGGTCAGAGAACAGGTAAGGTCCAGGGAACTCCATTTGGAAATCTTGTAAGTAAAAAACAGTTATTGCAAAAATGCTCAATTGGTGTAAATTATAGATTGGAGATGGAGATGTTAGATGATAGTTTGAGAAATTGTCCTATTCCAGAGCACCAGGAAACATTCTTTTAAGAAACACAAAGGAGCAATTCAGACAGAGGAGAGCTGAAAGCAGTGCGTTGATACAAAAACCTCTAGAGGGGGGTTGGTTTAAAAACCAAAAAAAAAAAAAAAAGAAAAAAGAAAAGAAAGACATGAAGAAAAGCTGACAGTTTCCTACAAATGAGTCCAAAAATCTGTCCTAAGCTTTGTGTAGTTCACTTAGATTGGGTAAAATGATTTCTTCACATCCAGATGTTACATTGGTGTCTGAGAGGGAAAATCTTTACAATTGCTTGAAAGAAAAAGGATGTTAACCTGTTAAATAAAACTTGGACAAGAATTGTCTGCAAACACAAGAGGTAAGAAAAGCCCATCAGCTCAGGGATGGGATCCTGCGGGAGGAGCGGCGGAGGCATCTTATGCTCACCAACAACTCAGAGGCTGCCTCATCCATACATGGTAGGTGCGCTTGTATTGACAATTATCCAGAGGGAAGATACAGAATTTTAAGACTAGCAGTTATCTAGAGTTGGTAAAATACAATTGTTTTTTATAGGAAACTGAGGTTTGAAGAAATAATAAAGTTAAATGCAATAGGCTGATCACCCTGATGGCTTCAAGTTTTCACCCCTCTGAGTCCTCAGCCCTACTGCAGGGCCCCTTATAGTTCCCTTCACTGAAGGAATAGACCTAGATTTTCTGCACTTTACAGCCAGATTTGGATGTGTGATTTTGCTGTGGCCACTGGGATGTTAGCAGATGCCTACTGAGGCTTGTGGAAGTTGTTTCCACTTGTTACTCTGCTGTGGCAATCTCCTCAGGCTCGTGGGGGAGTGGACACAGCCAGAAGCCACCAACTGCCAAAGCAAAGGCTGCCATCACCCAGCCAACCCTACTGAAGATGTGCAGGCCCGGCTCCCTAGGCTGGCTGGCTGTATTCTGCAGGTTCCTGTGTATTGTACAGGCCCCTGTGCACTGGCTCCCTAGGCTGGCTGGCTGTATCCTGCAGGTTCCTGTGTATTGTACAGGCCCCTGTGCAGTGCACAGTGTGTTCCTTTTGCATCAGTAGTATAGGAGTAACATTCAAATGGTACAGTTCAGCGTGGGGGTGTGGCCAGTGAGTCTCATGCTGAGGGCAGCTTGTGAGCAGAACAGCCACTGGAAATCCCTAGATCTTGCAGGTTTTCAGGTAAGATAGTTATGTTAAAGGTAAAAATAAATGTAAAGTATATGTAAAAAAATAAATGAAAAGTAGATGTAAGAATCATATAAGGGCAAATTCAGAAATTGAGTGTCAGAAGAAGGAAAGGAAGAAATGGAGAAAATGGTATTCATACGATAAAAGTCATGAATGACAGGAAATGGTAGGAGCGGCTTTAGAGATCCAGATGAATGGTTGTGGCTTAGTATCCTTACTTGGCAGACACAGGCTTCCGGGTTTGATTCCCAGCATTGTAAAGCTACCATGGTCATACATACCCTGTTGTCCCAGTACAGCAGGAGGGTTATAAGTTCAAAGCCAGCATGTGACATATGAGACCCTGTATCAAAGAAAAATAATAGGGAGAGCAATAGAATTCTGTCTGTATATGGTAGTAGGGACAGCAAATGTAGCCAGGTTAAGGTAACTGAAAGGATTTAGAGCAAAAAGAACGCTTTCTATGTGAGTCTTAAAATAATACAGCAAAAGTGCAGAAAACAGGTAAGTTCAACTTAGAGCAAATAGCACTAGAGTGGTAAAGAAGGAGCCCAAACAACATGAGACATCGAGGGTACAACTGTGAGCGGCACAGAGCAAAAACTTAGAAGCACAGTATAAAGCTGGAGCCACAGTGGGAAGGTGAATCCACTCTTGGTGGGAACTCAGATGGTAGATAAGGGACATGGGACACTTGTAATGGAAATATGTCACCTGGGCCTGGCAGTGTGCGTGACTACAGCTGCTACTCTGGAGACTGAGGCAGGGGATCACACATTGGAGGTCTACTTCATCACCTTAGACCCTATCTCAAGTGTTGAGAAAGGAGGTGGGGTCAGATGTAGCGGTTGTAGGCCACTTGCTGATCATGTGTGAGGCTCCGTGTTTAATCCCTGGAACTGAGGGAGGAGGAAAACAGCCGCAGAGACCATGTCAATGAGGTGTACACTTCTAGGAACTACATTTAAAATGTAGCAAAAGATTATTTCGATATTTTTTCTAATATAGCCATAGTGCTAGTTCAACATCGTGAACATTAATGAGACATTCTGTATCCTTTATATGGTAGTCTAAAGTCCCATTAGTACAGTCTCTAGCCCAGTCTCAGGTGCTCAGTGGCCACATCTGGCCAGTGGCTATGCAGGAGAGTAACGGTGCTGAGAATCTAATAGGTCAAGCAGAAGCTACACTTGATAGTGCACAGCCTTCTCAAGTACATATAATACAGTTTTTAAAGAACTGACCTCTTGCTGACTTAAAAGCTGCCTGATGACAATTCAAAGGCTTGGTAGGCTATAAGCCACTTTCTCTGATAATAAGACATGTGCCAGGAATCTTGAAAATGCATTATTCAGCAGCTGTGTTCAGTGAAAAATCAAGAATTTAAAAAATTTGGGAATGTGCGACACTGAAAGTTGTTGTCCCAAACCTATATTTGTAGTAAACAATATCTACTGCACACTTAAAAATGTAAGAGGGGAGGGTGGAGGAGATGGTTCTGTGGGTAAAGTCAGGTGGGCAGGGGGAGCTGA
Organism: Mus minutoides; assembly: GCA_902729485.2. Lineage (NCBI taxonomy): Eukaryota > Metazoa > Chordata > Mammalia > Rodentia > Muridae > Mus > Mus minutoides. The sequence continues at coordinate 159,880 of LR750175.1, read as the reverse complement.
TAATGAGACTAGCCAAATACAAGGTTCCTGGTTCAGTAAGCGAACTGGAGAGTGATCACGATGCCCTCTACTGACGTTCTTACACATGCACACATGTGTGAACATAACGATACACAACGTGCCTACACATTTGCGGGGGCGGGGGGGAATGTGAGATGATAGTGAAGTCCTTAAAACTGAAGTGAAAGCTTTAAATGCTTTTAGTTAAAATCAGAAAACAGCTGGAGAGGTGACTCTGGTTAAGAGCACTTGTCGCCCTTGAAGAGGACTTAGATTCGGTTCCCAGCACCCACATGGTGGCTTCCAAACTGTACATGACTCCAGTTCCATGGGAGCCAAGGTGTTGTGCACACATACATACATTTAAAAGGGACTGAGATTCGATGCATGAACGTACATGAGGTCAAAGCTAGGTTTGGGTAGTTATGAATATTTGGAAGCATTTTTGAGGAAACAAAGACAAGAATCATGCATTTTTATTTTTTGGTTTTTTGTTTGTTTGTTTTTTCGAGACAGGGTTTCTCTGTAGCCTTGGCTGTCCTGGAACTCACTCTGTAGACCAGGCTGGCCTCGAACTCAGAAATCCGCCTGCCTCTGCCTCCCGAGTGCTGGGATTAAAGGCGTGCACCACCACGCCCGGCCTGAATCATGCTTTTTTTTTTTTTTTTTTTTTTTTGGTTTTTTTTCGAGACAGGGTTTCTCTGTATAGCCCCGGCTGTCCTGGAACTCACTCTGTAGACCAGGCTGGCCTCGAACTCAGAAATCCACCTGCCTCTGCCTCCCGAGTGCTGGGATTAAAGGCGTGCGCCACCACGCCCGGCCTGAATCATGCATTTTTAAAAAAGGGTCCAGAGCTGGTGGAATGGCTCAGCAGACAGGTGCTGGCTGCCCTGCCTGGCAGTTAAAGAGTTCATTTTCTGGAACCAACTCGATGAAAGGAGAAAACAGATTCCTGCTCGTTCTCTGAGCTCCACAAGCATGTGTGTACCCACAATAACACACACGCCCACAGCAATGAGCAAATGTGAAAGATGATCAGGGAGCTGGGAGAGAGGTGGCTCACTGAGTTAAGATGCTTGCGGCCCAGTCTGAGGACTGGAGTTTGATTCCCCAGCCCCCACGTGGTGGAAGGAGACCATGTTCACAAAGGTTACCTGGCCTCCACATGAGCACATGAGTGCCGTGGCATGCACACATCAGACAACACAAACATGCGCACATAAGCAATCGTAATGTTTTGTTACAAAAAGAAGAGGATCATGTAGGGTATAGTGGTGTATAACCATAATCCCCACACTCAGGAGGTGGAGGCAGGAAGACTGAGATGTGAAGGCTAGCCTGGTCTACTAAAAGGATGATTAAAAAGAACCAAAACCTTTCTTTGTATTTTAAACCAAAACAAGACAAAAGAGCTGTAGCACAAAGGCCTGCTTTGGGTCCAACAATATACCAGAAACTGGGTGACTTAGAAACAACAGAAAGTTATTCACAATGTTCTAGAAGCCACAAAGTCCCAGGTAATGCCTAGGTAGCCCAGGTGTCTGGTTCACAGAAGGTGACTTTTATGTGTCATCACATAAGAGAAGGGGGAAGGGAACAGAGTTCCTTTTAAGACCACACATGCCTTGCATAAACCCCAGGTACCTTCAGGACCTAGTCACTGCTCACAGGCCCTGCTTTCTGATGCTTCACCCAGGATACAATATGTGAATTGTGACAGAGGCACTGACATTCAGAGACTATTCTGTTCAGTGCCCCCAAAACACATTCCCTCATAAACTGGAATACATCTCCAAAGTACTAGAAGTCTTAACTCATTCCAGCACCAACTTAAACCCAGAGTATCATCTGAATATCATCTAAATGGGAGATCAGTGGGGCGCAAGTTAAAGTTCTTTTAGCTGTGAGTAGCTGCTCCCCAGCTGTGAGCTTGTCCATCAAACAAGTCAGTGTGCCTCCAAAATAACAATGATGGGGTAGGCAGAGAGGACAGATACTCTAAATGGTAAAAATAAAGGAGATAAAAGTCCCAAGGAGCTTTAAATCCCACATTAAGTTCTAAATCCCCAAAATAACCGTTGGCTTGGAGCCTGGTCTTTTAGAGACTCTGGAGCAGTGATTGGGGCCCGGGTGTGCTGATGGCCTGTCCTGCTGACTCTCAGATGCAGAGCCATGACTTGTTAGAGCTGGTTGTAGTTCAGCGCCTGTCTCTCTAGCACAGAAACTGAAGAGCCAGGATATTTTAGCCATCTATGTGTGCCACTCTGTGCCCAGCACTCAACTGTTAGAATCCCACTCACTGCAAAGCATGTGGCTAATGTGTGTGGACCTATAGCGTCAAGCGTAGGACCATGTAATGGCCTTACCATCTCCACTTCCTTCTGCTTTTCCTCATCACACACTTCCACACTGTGGCTGTGTGACAGTCTTAACTGCCACTTCCATTTCCCAGGCCTTTATAGACTCCTCCCCACACATTGTTAGATTCCAAATGGCTTTCTTTACTGCACAATGTTCACTCAACCATGTTCAGTCAAACTATCTATTAAACCTGTTTCCTTTTAAGACATTTTATGGCTTTTAAGAATTTCCAGGTCCCTGTAGTAGACGTTCGGGGTGATGTGCTTCTGGCCTGGCGTGTGCGGTTGTTAGCAGTAATTTCTCCCCTTCTATGCAGAATAGACAGCAGGAGTTCATTATTTAGTATGTGCAGAATGTTATTGTGTTCTATGCTAATGCCTCAATGAGGTTGCCTCTGTGCAGGAAAATGAATACAAATTCAGGATGAGACGGATTAGCCATGTTGCATGGATTCACAGTTGGAACTGAAGATTAAAAGTTATCTTCAGGGTATAGGGAGGTGGCTCATCAGGAAAATGCTTGACGTACAAGCTTGATGTACCTGAGTTCAGATCCCAGCACCCACATGAAAGCCAGACACAATACACATGCCTGTAATCCGAGCGCTGGGGAGCCAGAGACAGGCGGATCTCTGGAGCCTGCTGCCAAGCTAGGCTTACCATTCGGGTGCAGTGAGAGAACTTGACTCAAAAATAAGGCATCCCCTAGTCCCAAGGCTCAGACACACAGTGGAATATGGTCAATAAAATTTTAAGAGCCGGAGGTCAGGGAGGACTTCTGGAAACAGATTTTCCAGACATGGCGGGAAGGCAGCGTTCATGACCTCACAGCAGCCGTGGGTTCCTTTGCTAGAATAAGCCAGTCAGCACGCCGGCATGGAGCAAGGGAGGACTGATGACCCCAGCTCCTTGCTGAGGAGATACCATTGACAATTGCTGGCCGCATGGGGAAGGAGAGTCAATGGTCGTCACCCCTTGTAGCTCATCCATACTCCCAGTGATGGTCCCACACTAATGAGTATAATGAATCGGACGCAATGGATAATATTAGTTAAAAAAAAAAAAGATTAAAAAGCGCACATTGGTGGAAGGAGGTGGATCTTGGAGAGATTAGAGCAAACTTGGGGAGAATCTGGGCACTGGAGAGATGTCACAGTGTTTAAGAGCACATGCTGCTCTTCCAAAGGACCTGGGTTCAGTTCCTAGCACCCACATGGCAGCTCACACCCTTCTGTAACATCAATTTCAGAGACTCTGACTCCCCCTTCTTGTAAGGCACACAGCACACACATAAAATAAAAAATAAAATCTTAAAAAAAAAACATATCATGTGCATGTATGAAATTTCCAAGGAATTAGTAAAGATACTATATTTTTAAAAATAAAGCAAAGTGAAGAATAGCAGAAAAAGAAACTGGACAGTAACCTCTGGCACATGCTCATGTTTACACACACACACACCACATGTTATCTTCAGAAAGAGAGTAAGATCTACAAAGTGAGACAATGAATTCATCTGAGACTGATTTTGCTCAACATTTTAATATTTCTGAAATTGAGAAGATTTTTTTCCCTTTGAAACATAAAATTTGGGTGTGTCTTACCCTTGTACTAGATAGTGTCTTAGACTGGATGAGTTATGGTCAGTGTCATAAAAATTTATAGCCAATATATTGGCCAGCTATGGTCACACCTTTAAATCCCAGAGCTCCAGAGGCCAGCCAGGTCTAGATAGTGAGACTTTATCTCAAAAGAGAAAAAAAAAAGTATTGCTTTTATTTTTTTGTTTTAGAAAACTATTTCTTTCAAGTCTATAATGACTTAAATGAAAACTTCATTTGAAAACACACATGTACAAAGCAGGTTCCATTACCTATTGTGTTAAACTTTTAGAAGCTGTAAGAAATTGCCTGTCAGTGTCTCTCAGAAGCTTGGAAATCACCAAGCAGGCTAAGCTGGGTGGTGAGCCCAGGGGCCCACCAGTCTTTGCTTCCTATCTTAGTCAGGGTTTCTATTCCTGCACAAACATCATGACCAAGAAGCAGTTGGGGAGGAAAGGGTTTATTCAGCTTACACTTTCACACTGCTGTTCATCACCAAGGAAGTCAGGACTGGAACTCAAGCAGGTCAGGAAGCAGGAGCTGATGCAGAGGCCATGGAGGGATGTTCTTTACTGGCTTGCTTCCCCTGGCTTGCTTCCCCTGGCTTGCTCAGCCTGCTCTCTTACAGAACCCAAGACTGCCAGCCCGGAGATGGTCCCACCCACAAGGGGCCTTTCCCCCTTGATCACTAATTGAGAAAATACCCCACAGCTAGATCTCATGGAGGTACTTCCCCAACTGAAGCTCCTTTCTCTGTGATAACCCAGCTGTGTCAAGTTGACATAAAACTAGCCAGTACACTTCCCTTAGTTGGGATTGAGAGAGGATGCCACCACCCCTGTAATGCAGCGAGTGGGCAGGTGTGTCTGAGTCTAGCCCTGGGAGTTCTCTCTTTGCCTATTCTCTTCCTCAATGTGAACACACAAACATGTACACCAGCCTTACTGCGGAGGCAACCCAGACCTTTGAATCCTACTCATCTCACGATCCACCAGGCTGTGCTTCCTGCTAGAGGCAGCCCAGTGACTTCTCAGACATTGCCTTCTACTCTGAGGCACCATGTCACATCACCTGCCACTCATGTGGGATGTGTCTTGTTTTCGGGAATGACTCAGACACCCATGTAATGTTTCTTAGAATTTCAGAAACCTCAGGCAATACATGGGACAACATGAGTTTGTCATACACAGCCTCCTAAATTTTCTAAGAAATTCTCACCACTACATCGCTTTGGCTTTTGCTCCCTTTATGCTGCTCTTGAGGTAGGTGTCAGCCTAAGAATCTCAGCCACCTTGAATATGCAGACCCTTTGTATACAATACTTGATTTCCTTGGGGCTGGAGAAATGGCTCAGCAGTGAGCCCTGACTGCTCTTCCAGAGGACCCAGGCTCAGTGTCCAGGCCTCACAACTGTCTGTACCTCTAGTCTTAGGTAATACAGTACCCTCTTCTAGCTCCATGGGCACCAGACTCACTTGTGGTGCATAGACAAACTTGCCGGCAAAACGTTTAAACAAATAAAATTAATATGCTTGATTTCCAAGCAATCCAGTGTGTTAGTCAGTTGTGCGTAGCTGTGGCCAAAATACCTAGGAGAACAACTTGAAGGAGAAGTTTTATCTGCACACAGTTTCCGTGGGCTCAGCAGCATGGTAGCAACTGACAAATGAGGTTCCTCTCCGCATGGGGCAGTGTAGCTTCTTCTCACCAGGCATGGCATGAGCATCCCATCCTTGCTTTAGAGAGAGGTTTTATTGGCCAGTAGTCATACTATGGATTGAGTAGAACAATGCCCGGGTAGCTGGGTCTACAGCAATGGTAATGCAGCTGTTGACCCTCAGTAATAGTAGGAGGGAGTGGAGAACACTATCCTGAACTGAGACTGTGGCTACTGCTCCCTGACCTCTCTCTCCAGCCGCAAGGGATCTTGGGAGATGCTAGAGTATACAAAATCATAGATGGCATAATGCAAGGGGTCTCAGCTTGCATGGGGTTGTCATCTATGCTGGAGTAGGACTTTGCAGCTGTTCTGGGATCACAACACTCCTATATTAAACTTCTTGTTCGTGATCTATAATTAATCCCAATGAACTCATTGGTTCACCAAGGTGGAGGTGGATAGAACTGTTACTTTGGTGTGTTTGTGGCATTTCTGAGTAGAAGACATGTTCATTCACATCTCTCCAGGGAAAGCTAAGTATGGTAGACAGGAAGCAGGGAATGTTGACGGGGTAAGATCCAGGTATGATGTTCTCCCGGTGACCTGGTTCTTTTAAAACCAGCACATATTCAGATTGGAACGTAAGCATATTCATCTTAGATGTCTGAATGAACAGAGGACCTGGAAGGACATCTGAGGATGTCCTCACCTCTTGTCATTCTTGCTCCTGCTTATCTCTCATCCCTCGAGCCACCTTCTCCTCAGCCCCTCTGAGCACCTTCACTGCTGATACTGGTCCTGCGTCTCTACCTGCTAGTTCTCGTGTTCTCCATTTAAACTGTCTACTCTTTAAACTTGACATCTGTACTGGCTAGTTTTTGTGTCAACTTGACACAGCTGGGTTATCACAGAGAAAGGAGCTTCAGTTGGGGAAATGCCTCCATGAGATCTAGCTGTAAGGCATTTTCTCAATTAGTGATCAAGGGGGAAAGGCCCCTTGTGGGTGGTGCCATCTCTGGGCTGGTAGTCTTGGGTTCTATAAGAGAGCAGGCTGAGCAAGGCAGGGGAAGCAAGCCAATAAGGAACATCCCTCCATGGCTTCTGCATCAGCTCCTGCTTCCTGACCTGCTTGAGTTCCAGTCCTGACTTCCTTGGTGATGAACAGCTGTATGGAAGTGTAAGCTGAATAAACCCTTTCCTCCCCAACTGCTTCTTGGTCATGATGTTTGTCCAGGAATAGAAACCCTGACTAAGACGACATCCTTCCAGGTTTCACCCTCAGCTACCTTTCTGTTACCATTCTTCCAATTATATTCTTCCTGCAGGAACCGATTCCATATCTTCCCAGTTTGACTGCTGTTAATCCATTTGCTCTCCCACCACAGAGCTCTTCATTTCACTTCAAACAAGTAGGATAGGGACCCAGCTCACGAAAACCAGTCGATAGATTTTCAGGAATTCAGTGAGCTACATCTAGTCATTGTCAAAATGGTATGAACTTAGAATTTTTCAGGTAATAAGTACTTTAAAAGCATCATTTCATTCGCTACATTTCTTCTCATCCATGCTGTCGAGATGGTGTGTGCCTGTCATCGGAGGAGCAGAAATTCGATAGAAGAGTATGCTACTCCTGTCTCAACCAAGTGATGCTGTTACTGGAAGCTTAAAAACGAATGGCTACAGTGGAAACATTTACGCCAGAGGAATTGGGAAAGGCTACAAACCAGGGCTCAGTTTAGATGTTGATTGCTTTGTCTTTAGAAAGTGATGTACAAAGCGTTGACTGAATAATGTATTATACTATGGCCACTATGAAAAACTAAGGAAGTGCCCTAATTTTGAGAAAAATCTGCTTACGTGGTTCAGACAAGCAAAAACACTGAAACGCTTGTATCTTTACTGAACAAGAGACAGTCTGATGGCATCTTCATGTTGAACTCTCCTTCACCCATTAACATAAACACGCCAACCTTTATGTCCTTCCTGAACTTCAGGCAGGCACTATCTCACAGGAGGCAGTAAAGGAGGAAGGGTCTGAGGCCTCTGTTGGGGCCGTGGCTCTCAATCTTCCTAATGCTCAGACCCTTAATACGCTTTCCCATGTTCTGCTGATTCCTGCAGCCAGATTTTTTTTTTTTTTTTAAAGACAGGGTTTCTCTGTATAGCCCTGGCTGTCCTGGAACTTACTCTGTAGACCAGGCTGGCCTCGAACTCAGAAATCCACCTGCCTCCGCCTCCCACATGCTGGGATTAAAGGCGTGTGCCACCAGTGCCTGGCAGAAGATGACTTTTAACTTCTGACCTGCCTTCACTTCCCAAGTGCTGGCATTACAGGATCACCACCACCCCACCCCCAGTCTTCTGTATGGCTATGTGCATGTTAGAAAGGCACTGGACCTACTGTGTTATGTACACCCTCAGCTCCCTTTAGTTTTCTGATACAAGCCCAGGCTGGCTTGGAACTCACAGGGATCTTTCTATCTCATTCTATGCCAGAATTAGACATCAGCTACCATGCACAGCCTGGGTTTTTTATATAGCCTATGGCTCTTCTTGACTAAAACTTAACACCACATACTATTTTATTTACATTTCTAAAGATTTATTTTATTTTATGTGCATGACTGTTTTCTCCTACATGTATGCATATCTCTGTGTGTGCCTGGTGCTCTTGGAGTTCAGAAGAGGGTGTCAGATCCCCTGGAACTGGAGTTATAGATGGTTGTGAACCACGATTCGGACTTTGGGAATCAAACCTGGGTCCTCTGTGAGAACAAGTGCTCCTAATCACTGAGCTATCTGGACAGTCCCAAGAGCACACAGTATTCTTGCCATCACCCACAACAGGTGGCTCACAACCACTTGTAATTTAGCTCTGGGGTATCTGGCGCCCTCTTCTGGCTCCTATGAATACCTGCATCCAAGTCCACACTACCCTTCACCCATATGCACTTGAAACTAAACTTTTTTTTTCTCTCATTTTAAAAAGTTAAATTTGGGGCTGGTTAGATGGCTCGTCAGATGAAGGTTTCTTATACTGGGCCTGGTGACATAGTTCTAACTTCAGGACCTCCATAAAAGGAAAGACTGACTCCCCAAAGTTGTACTCTGACTTCCACATGTGCACCCCTACACATAAATAACACATCTTAATATATGTAATAAAATTAAAACTAAGTAAAAAGTCAAGCCAACTTGGCTCCTTACAGCTTACAATGTTTGAAAGGAGAATAATAATAAAGACATACTTCCAATGAGACCAACCATTCACAGTCTTTTTTTTTTCCCTCGTTCCGGTCAACTTTGCTTGCTTTGGTCTGCCCTGCTCGCTCTGGCCAGCCCCGCTCGCTCCACCATTCACAGTCTTAACGGTGTCTAAGGGAATGCTTGACATCCTTCCTGAACAACCGACGAAGAGTTGAGTCCTCTCTCTTTTTGCTCCTCCTTTAGAACACACATTTTGTTGGAAGTTTGAGTCTGCCTGCACCTGAAAGACATCTTGATTTCATTCTGTGCCTGACTGTCACCCTGAGCTGTCCTGAACTGTGACATTGAAATAAAAACATCTTTGGCTCATGGTTCAGCTCCTCATCTTTTCCTACACCCCTCCCTGGGTCTGATGGCGCAAATTCCCAGATCATAGTGTTTTTCTTAGCCACATTTCCTTTCCTGCTGCCATAAAGAAGTGGCATTCTGGCTGGGCCAGTGGTCTGCAGAGGACACAGACACATGGGTCAGGTAATGTGTGAACAAGCATGTACACACAAATCCATTCACAGGATGATCAAGACACGTGCTTATCGTGTGGCGCTGATTTGTGGTTGTTTACTATACAGCATTATTTTGGCAATAGCTAATTAATACATAGTCCCCATTCCTGGGACTCGTACTGATTTTATAATCTTTCACCAATCTTTAAGTTCAGCCCACCTGTTTCTAATATATTGTAATTCAATGATGTGGTATTTATTTAATATAAGAATTTTTTAGTCAAATCATAATCCCAGAAAAAAAATATAGCAACTCCATTCTCTCGTACACTAATACAAATCACAAAGCATTTATTTTTCCTTAAATTTAAATTTAATTATAAACTTTTTTACCTTTTGCTTTTTATGCTAAGGTTATGGTAATATAGGGGAGTCCTTAGAAGTTTTCTTTTGGGGGCTGAGGAGATGGCTCGGTGCCTAAGAGTGCTTGCAGTGCAAGCCGAGTGTGAGTCTTAGCCACGCAAGAAAGAGAAAAAGACAGAAGGGAAGCAATCCAGCCAGGCAGGCATGGCGAGCTGTGTACCTACAACCCTAGTAGTGTTAGGCGAGGGGGCAGAGGCAGGTGCATCATGGGAGCCTTCAGCCAGGCAGGCATGGAGAGCTGTGTGCCTGTAGCCCTAGCAATGCTGGGCGTGGGGGCAGAGACAGGTGGATCATGGGAGCCTCTTGGACAGCTAGCCTAGTCAAATTGATGAGCTTTAGGTTTCTTATATCCTATCCCCCCCCCCCAAAAAAAAAAACAGGCAGTGAGTGACAAAGAAAGGTGCCTGATGTCCTGCTCTGGCCTATGTGGGAGTCCACATGAATATATGTACACTTACTCTACTTCCCCTACGCCCACCTCTCTCTCACACACACACTCACTCATACACATGCACACACACGTTTCCTTTTGCATTCAGGTTTTGGAATTCTCTGTGTCACACAGACCTGAATGGTTAAAATTAGCTACCTTCAGAGACCTCTCCTTGGGCTTTATTCTTTTTTTGGGATTATTTTTAAGCCTTCATACCCAAACTGGGTCATCACCCTTGCCTAATTTAAAAATCTCCCAGATCCAATGTTGTCCAAAAATCAATAAGATCCCCCCACTCCCCACCCCTCGCCAGATAACGCCAGGAGCCAGGCATTGTATTCTCAGGGCTGGTTCTGCATGAGTCTGATTTTATGCACACTATTGTAATAATTTATTAACTTGATAAAATCTGCTGACTCCTCCTGGAAAATGCCTGTTGTATTTACATTCCTGCAGCCTTCTCCGGTAGCCTTTATTATTGAGCATTTACATGAGAATATGGCTTTTGTTTCAGAAGCTCATTTCTGCCTGTTGTTTATTGTGTCCCCCAAAGTCACAGCCCTGTCTGTGACATACATCGTGCTTTTCATATCGAAAGCACTCAGTGAACCCTGAACAATTAATCTTCCCATGGTGTTTAACTTATGTAGGCAACTTGAATTGGCCTCATTCTGCAAACAGGGCAACCTACGTGATACACTTGAGGATGTACAAGTCCCACCGTTGGATATAGTTAGTTCTGCTGAGTGTTTTTTTAAAAAAAAAATAGTACTTATAATTATGGTTGTAGTGGTGATGTGTGCCCTGACTTATGTGTGGAGGTCATTTCAGGGGTCAGTTATCTCCTATTACACAAGTGGTTTCCAGAGATTGAACTCAGGTCATCAGGCTTGCTCAGAGACCATTTAACCAGGTGAGTCATCTCTCAGACCCTACTGAGTTACTATAATGTGTGCTATATTATGCTTTCTTCTCAAAGGAAAGATATCAATAGGAAAGGAAGAATTCATCGGAGTGAAGGAATTGCACCAAGTCACTGCTCATCTGTCTCTGAGTAGGTGGTGCAGGGTAGATTCCCTGGTCATGTTGGACGACTTATTACGTAAGAATGAAGCTGCAGGGACAAGAGCAAGTTCTGACATTGAGTACTCCTCTACCATTGGTTAACCCTGGCAATGGGGCCCCTGGCAAACAGACAGTATGATCAATAGAAGACTCAGCACCCCTACACTAGACATTAAACTAGAGGGATGCAGTCCAGTTCTTTCTTTTTTACGCTGCATTCAACGACTGAAGCATTTCCCTGCTCATGGATGATCAGAAGCAGCGATGATGAGGACCAATCCAAATTTTAAAATCTGTATAGCAGCTTAACACTCAACGGAGTTTTGCAGCAGATAGTTGTGTAGTGCTTGAGGAGCGACAGGATGCAAGTCTCGTGCGTTCATGCCCTTGGGTATCTCCACAGCCTTCTTTCTCTCTCTCCCACCCCGCTTAATAGATTCTTGTTAAAACTCCTCCAAGGCCCTTCTCAGTGGCAGAGCCTTCTATCTCTCTGCCCATCTTTTTCTTTTGAATCTACATCCTATTTTGTTTTAAGCTCTCTCGTGTAAGTTATCAGACTACTGTCTTATCCTCCTGCTAGATTATAAACTTCTTGGGGGCAAGGAGTATAATTAATTCATCTTTATAGTCTCTGAAGGCCCGAGTGTCTTCTATTCTTTCTATTTAAACACGGTTCAACTGAATGTTAAAGTCACTAATGAATTCTAATTCCTAAAATATGTGTGTATATGTATACATATATGTGTACACACACACACACACACACACACACACACACACACACACACACGTATATCTCCTTCCCACAATTGGGTTAGGCCTGCATGAGGATGCTAATCTTAGGCCAAATTCCACCAGGAAAACCAAATGTTAGCAAAATTGTAATAGTGGTACTCTTAGGAGGATCATTTCCAAATTCAAACCAGCCTCAAAGTTTCAGTGAATCTCCTGATGTTTGTAAGGCTACATAATAGATTCCAAACCTCCGAGCTTTGGTTTTCAAAAGGATCTATTTATCTTACTAAGAAGCCAGGGCCTGTGAATGGAAGCTCTGATTTTGAGCCATATACAGGGTAAAATACGGTCAGATACAAATGGAGAGAGAGCATCTCCTCGGTACTCAAAGATTAATTGTGTTGCTGTTCATCAACCTTTAGGAATCTGGAAATAATTTTCCCGCTGGCTATTTGTGTTAGAACAGATGTAAAATTAATCAGTCTAGCGAACAGTACTAGGTCTATCTTGGCGAAAAAAAAAATCATATTAGCTTTCCCAATGGGAATCATAAAAAGAAAAAAAAGAAAAGCCCTCCAAATCACATGCTCAGTAGGCCCAGATATTATGATTGAGTCACATGGGTTTATGCTTCCCACTTTGTAAACAGTTTTTACTTTCTCCCAATATCATTTTTCCTGCATATCTCGACCCTTTTGAAAGGCAAATTATTGCTCAGAACATCAATTCCTTTCTGGAAGGGTTGGTAGAACTAAGACTGACCCAGTTGCTCGGCCTTCAGTAGATCTTCAAGCCCTGGCTTCCTACATCCCCAGCAAAGACCCCACGTGGAACAGGCATAGTCCTGTTGAACCACAGAGAACAAATTCAAGGTCCTTGCCATCAGTCCAGTGTTGGAAGCGAAGCATTCTCCACTTCTCTGCTGCCTCGGTGCCTTTTGACTCTAACAGAGCAGGGCCGACAGCTTACTGTAGTGGGTACTATAGTTCCACATCGATCTCAAATCCTTTTCCAATATTGCATTACCCATGAAAGCTACTAATTAAAGTTTGACATGAGACTGACATCGATAATTTATGACAGTTGATTAAAGAAATCAGAAGGGTTATACCTTTAAAAATGTAAATGCACTGACACTCTATTGCAGAAAAAGGATCTTCTCTTTGCCGGCAGGTCTCAGTTGCAAATAGCTCCTTGATTACCGGTGTGATCCGGCGTCTGTTTCCTTGTCTCAGCACTGGGACCCTGTCTGGCTTGAACCTGGACAGGCCCTGCGTGTGCTGCTGCAGAGTCTGTGAGTTGATATATGCACGAGTCCTTGAGAGGGAACAAGAAGGAGACAGCAGGTGGGTGGTGAGAGTAAATGCCAGCATGAAGTTGGGGGAGGGGAGACATGATCAAAATGCATTGTAGGAAAAAATTTAAAAAACAAAACAAAACAAAAAATCCCAATGTAAACCATATTTGACTTTGAGGAAGACTCTTACCTGGTATCCTAGTGTCAACATTCCCAGCTCCACCCTACTCCATGGCCATTATGTGATTATGATTATTATTCACTATTACAATTATTTTGTGTTTGTCTGCTGTGAATGTTGCTATTCATGTGCATTATGGCATGTATGTGAAAGGTGGAAGGACGACTTTCAGGAGTGGGCTCCAGGGACTGAACTCAGGTCTGAGACATTTTGCTGTCTCCATTTTTACTTAAATATACTCTGTGGTACTTTTTTTTTTTTTTTTTTTTTTTTTTTTTTTTTTTTTTTTTTTTTTTTTTTTTTTTTTTTTTTTTTTTTTTTTTTTTTTTTTTTTTTTGCTTTGTGAAAGTTATCGGGAACCATTCTTGTTTATGCTTTTTGACTCCCAAGCATCCGATTCCCTGTATTCTTCAGTTCTTACATTTGGAATTACATCTGTGCTATTCAGAGTTATTCTTATTGTGCTTTTACTTTTTAAAAGCTTAGCCCTCCAGCCTTAGCACTGACATCAGTGACTTATCAACCTTTGGTGACCTATGAACCTTTGGTTACCTATATCCAAGATGATTTGGCCCAACTTTTGTGAGGATGGGAGTTGTATACAATGTACCAGAGGCAGATAGGTTTCTTTATCTGTATATAACTGACTACATGGTGTGTGAAATTACAGCACTATGTTGGTTTAGTTCTATTCATCACATTTATGGAGGGCTGCTTGGTGCTGGGGTGTGTGGATAAATTATGGTTTCCTGCTCAGTACAGGGAATGGAAGCTTGTAGAAAGTTCACGGGAAGCTAAGGGCGTGCAGGGTTCTTCTGGGTTTGATCGCTTCATCAGTGAGTCAGAGGGAGACTACAAGCATAAAGGCTTCCAAAGGTAAGGGATACTTCTTCATTTAAAACCTTCATACTGATGTTTGGAACAGTTTGGAGTTAGACAGCTGAGGAGACAAGACCATAAAGTCTCCATGAGCTTTAGTTACCAGAACTGTAAAAAAACCAAAGCATTAGGGGCTTGATTTGTGATTTGGATGCTACATGGTGTAGCAGCTGGTCACACCTCAGCCACAGTCAGAAAGCATACAAAGGTACTCGTGGTAGAGCCTAGCCCACAAGATGGTGCCACGCCAGCGGTGGTGGTCTTACTGCTCCGCTACACCTCCCTGGAAACACTGGCATTACCTCCATGGTAATTCTAAATCTCAGTCAAGTTGACATCAAACAGGCTAAAAACATGTCTTCTGTTTTATTCTGTTTGATGATTTTTTGCTTTTGGAAAAATACCCAGCTCTCACCTGTGGCAAGCATGACAAGGCTGGCGTCACTCTCAGCTTGGAGGGCAGGAGAGAAGACCGTGAACCTGGGCCTCTCAGGCCCTTGCTTCTCCGAAGAGCAGTCTGTCTGTACGCAGATGCAGACAAAACCTGAGACTTACTCTTTGGAGAGACTTGAACCTAAAATCACACCAAAGCAGGGCTTCCACAGCCATCGAACCTCATGGAGACCCCTCTGGGAGTTTGGAGCTAACTGAACCGCTGTACCCGAGGCTCAGAGGTGTAAAGAAGGCAAGCAGAGCTGGAGGGCCACCATCACCCCAGAGAGCCAGGACGTCCAGCAATTCTATACCCAGACTGTGTGTGTGTGTGTGTGTGTGTGTGTGTCTGTCTATCTATCTATCTATCTATCTATCTATCTATCTATCTATCTATCTATCTATCTATCTATCCATCCATCCATCTACCTACCTATCTATATAATATAGAAAGGATATCAGGATTTGGGGTTCAGGGATTGCAATTTTAAACACAACGCTAGAAAGGGGTTCCAGAGAAAGATGTACAGAGAACCCCGAGAGGTGAAGGAGACATGAGCTTGCACTGTATCTGTGTGTGTGAAGGGTATTTTAAGTGGAGGAAATGTACGCAGGCAAAAGACTTGAAATGTTTTTAGCCTGTTTGTTGTCAACTTGACTGAGATTAATAATTACCATGGAGGTAATGCCAGTGTTTCCGGGGAGGTGTAATGGAGCAGGAAGACCACCAACGCAGGCGTGGCACCATCTTGTGGGCTAGGCTCTACCACTCACCAATCTGCTTTCTGACTGTGGCTGAGATGTGACCAGCTGCTTCACACTTCTTCCGCTTTGACCTCCACACTGGTATAGTTACTGTTACTGTAATAAAACATGCAGACCGAAAGCAACTTACAGAAGAAAGTTTAATTTGACTTACAGTCCTGGACAGAGTAGGTAAAGTCAGGAAGGGGCGTGGCAACAGGGAGCTGAACAGGACACTGAGAGATCAGATCCTCAACCACTCACGTGAAATGGAGAGATCAAACTGGTGGGTGTGGGGCGGGCAGGGCAAGGCTATAAAGTCCCAGAGGCCCCCAGTAACATTCTTCTTCCCGCAAGGTTGTATCTTCTGTACCACCCCAAAAGCTCCACCAGCGAGGGCCAAGTGTTCAAATAGCTGAGCCTATGGGAGACTTTCCTCATTCAAACCACCACACATGATAGACCATGAAACAGTAAGCTGAAGTAGTGTCTTCCTTTCTTAGGCTGCTTCTTTTAAGCCCCAGTGTGCTTGGCTTGGGCAGGGTGGGGATGGTGTACTTTGAATAAGGCTGATTGGGGGCGGGGCATGTGGAACAAGGAAGGGGAGGGAGAGGGAGAAAGAAAGGGAGAGCCAGTTACCCTGAAGATGATCCGATAGCAGCTGTAAATATGGGTGCGATTTAGAGTCTCAATTTCCCTTCAATGCCTATATATAAATTTGAAATTATGCTTCACTAAGTACAGATGAGTTCATTTTGCCTCCGCTCAGAACAAGTTGATGAGAGAGAGGCTACAAACCATCCTTTTGTATTTGCTAAATCTGGACCTAATTCCATTTTTCAAGAACTCATGTTTGCAGAAATAAGGCCACATGGAAATGAACAAATAATGAAAAATTGAGTATAACAAACCCCCGAAGTCCTAGAGAATTAAAACTCTGCCGGAATTATTTATAAAATGTGTAGCAGTATCCAAAAAGTATTTACAATTTGCTCCATGGCTTGTAAAATCTGGTGCAGTCCAAACATACTTGGTGGTTCCATGAGACTCCAAACATGTTTCTGAAATCCCATGCCCAGCTCCATTGCGGAGCAAAGAGTTCCAGATGGAGGGATCAGACTCTGACACGCAAAATTCTTCCCTGAGACAGACCTTCTGCGCCACTCAGTGTAGAGGGATTGGGCATGGAACTGGGCTGTTCTCTAGCAAGACAATGAATACACAAGGATGTCCAATTCCCTATGACCCACAGATGCTGCTGTAAAGTGGGATCAGGTGGGGATAAAAAGAGTGAAACGTCACAGAACAAAATATGGGAAGAAAAGGAAATGATGTGCGTATCATAAGGCTGCTCATCTTTCCTGAGCTTCCGAGTTTGGTTTCCAGCTACTACTTAAGGATGCTCGCAACTCTCTGTAACTCCATCTCTAAGAGATCCAACCCAACCCCCTCTTCCAGGTTTTGAGGGCACTCACACACAGGTGTTACTCACTCACACAAACACACAAACTACATTCCCACACAAATTAAAAAAAAAAAAAGAAAAATAAATGACAGGCAAAGGGGATCTCAACACTACACAAGCAAGTAATTTATTTATGCTGGAGTGACAGAGACCCAGGTGCAGCTTTCAAAGTTTCCCAGTACATAGAGATGCTGGGAGTGACCCTGCAGAGGGATTCGGATGTCCCCTTCCACTTCACTGAGCCATGCAGTTCTTGCTGTTGTGACCCATTCAGATGGTGGGAACACAGTACCATCCATCTGCACCTCTTTGAAACAAGAATCTCGTATTCAGGCGTCCCTTTTAAATGGTGGATACAAGAGCCAACTCTTGCTGCTTGCACAAGGTCTCACAAGGCTGTTAATCACAAGTACTGATAGCTACTGTTCAGCGTTGGATGAATACCAATTAGAGAGATGGAGCAACCTGAGGAATGGAGAGGAGAGAGCAGTGGGGGACTGGCTTTGTTGTTTTGGGGAGGGGTTGCCAAAAAAATATTACCTGGGGCGCCAGTACTCTTCTCGCCAACCCTGAGGGTGGCTGATGAGACTGTCAGACTAATTTACAAAGTATAAAGTAGAGGCCGTAGCTGAAGCACCATATTATTATTAATAAGCTTCATCTTTCTAGATAGTGATGGCCAAACCTGACTTGCTTTGAGTTTTAGAATCAGGCAGCATTTGTCTACACTTTATAATCCTGTTTGCTTAGCCTCTCACGGCAGATCCTGTCTGAAACGGGGTGTGGGGAACTTCAGGCAAGCTCACGAGGGAAATTTCTGGAAACAAGCAAACTAACAAAAGTGTTTGCCATATGCAGAAGAGAATTTACCAGGGAACATTTAGGAGAATAGACAGAAGAAAAGTCCTAGTTAGAGAGCCCCTGACACTTGGGCAGAGTCTGAGCTGAAGCCTGTTGTTAGCCTAAACACTAGGGCTTTCAGCAATACACAGTTGTGTATGCGTGCGGGTGTACATATACTTGGTTATGAACATACAGGTCCACACCTATGTGCATGTTCACCCTTGATTATGAACATACAGGTCCACACCTATGTGCATGTTCACCCTTGATTATGAACATACAGGTCCACACCTATGTGCATGTTCACACTTGGTTATGAACATACAGGTCCACACCTATGTGCATGTTCACCCTTGATTATGAACATACAGGTCCACACCTATGTGCATGTTCACCCTTGATTATGAACATACAGGTCCACACCTATGTGCATGTTCACCCTTGGTTATGAACATACAGGTCCACACCTATGTGCATGTTCACCCTTGATTATGAACATACAGGTCCACACCTATGTGCATGTTCACCCTTGATTATGAACATACAGGTCCACACCTATGTGCATGTTCACATGCTTAGAGGTCAGAGGTTAATGTTGGGTGCCTTCCTCATTTTTTTTTTTTTTTCATCTTATTTTTTGAGACCAAGGTCTCTCACTGAACCGGGAACTCACCAACTGACCAGACTGGTCCAGCAGGATCCAGGGATCTGCCTGCTGCCTCTGTTCCTGCCCAGGGCTGTAGGTGTGCACGCGGTGCAGAGGTTTTCCTGAGTTCTGAGGACTCAGATTCATGGCAAGTGCCTTACCAGCTGAGCCATCCCTGGAACCCCAGCATGCAACCTTCTGTGCTCAGTCAGTCACTGTCACCTCAAACCGGCGCAGAGACTCTACTCCTTGTCCTTGGGGATCTCCATCTGGCCTTCCAAGTCTCTCAGTGTCTCTGGTGGCATCTTGAGGACAGTGATTTTCAGTAGGATGATCAACTTTTAGGACTGGTTACTAGAATGGAAGCAACCTTGTTGAGAGCCAACTGCAGACTTGGGAATAGGAAAGCAAAAACATATTTCCCCCAGTTCAGTTGTGAACTTCTTCTACTGCCCCTGAGTGCTGCAGACACAGCATGGAGTGGCTCAGAAAACTTGATTAGATCCCACAGTGCTGAGCACACTGAGTTTCAAGAGGCCAGGAAATCGTCCATGCCTTTGGAAGTTGTGTGAAAAATCTGTCTGTGTGGAGGGAGGACAAAATTAAACTGAGTTGACTGAGAAACATATTACACCAAAATGATGTTTGATTTGCCATCAAGAGCCCCATTCTTTCAGATGCTTCAGAGAGTGCCTCTCTGGGGAGATGGAAAGACCGAGGCCTCTCCTCCATTAACTGTGTTCCCTGGGCTGCCGTGAACTGTTCAAGGGTAGAGTGAACCACAGGGAACTTTCAACCGGGTGGGAAGCCCTTGTGATAGATTTTCAGAGAAAAATTTTGAAAAAAAGAAATCATAGAAAATACTTGGATGTTTTTGTTCCAGCATTTAGTAGGTATGCAATATAAATATATTTATATACACTTTGTAAAAAAAATATATACATCCATAAAATAAAAGTATATATTTATATATAATTCATAATATATATGTGTGTATATATTTTATAATATATAAAAATTATTTATATATATATATATATATATATATATATATATATATATATATATGCAAGTGGAAACCAACTAGTGACTCTGGCCAGATGTTTCTCAGATGATTATCCCATAACAAAAAACAAAAGTAGAGTTAGAAGCCGGAGCTAACAGATTTCCCTGAGAGGGAGCCTTCTGGGACATTATCTTGAGATGACTCATGATCTTGAGATTGTAGATGTCACAGCTACACTGAAACTGTGAGATGGAAATAAAGCCAACCCAGTTTAAAGCTAAATCTTGCATTGAATATAATCGTGGTGGCAACTAACTCACCAGTGTGTTCAATGAGGAAAAAGAGCATCTGCTTTCTATCTGTACAGAGCTAGCCTTGTGGTCCAAGCCCATTGTGACCTTCTGGCTCACATAGGCGTCACCTTAGCTGTTGATTGCACATAGACATCTACAAGTGCTCCTGTGCCAAAGACCTTAGGTGACCAAGTCTGTGCTCTTATTTTCTTTTGTCTTATAGATCAAGGTACATACCTTGCATATGTTTGCATACGTTTAAAACTTTTAATTATGTGCTTATATATTTATTTAAAATGTTTTATCATGTTATGCCCACATGTGTTTTTACCAATAGGTATTAATGCATGCCATGTGCATGCCTGATACCTGAGGAGGTCTGAAGTGGACGACAGATCCCCCAGGACAGGAGTTACAGATGATTGAATCTGCCATATGGGTGCTTGGAATCAATAGATGCTCTTAACTGTGGAGCCAACTTTCCATTTTTTTGTTATTTATTTATTTATTTATTTATTTATTTATTTATTTATTGTCTCTCTGTGTGCACATACATGTCTATACATAGTATGTGACTGAATGTAGAACGACTTGCCAGAGTTGGTTCTTTCCTTCTGACGTGGATTCTAGGGATCTTACTCAAGCCATCAAGCTAGGCAGCAAACTTATTAACAGATGCAACATCTTGCCAGTTCCCTGTCTTAATATATTGAAACTCTTTGTAACATTCCAACGGGATTGAAAAATTTGGAACATGTTTCCATCACTGTAATAGAGAAGCTTGAAAGAGCAGGAGCCACAAAGGGGAAAAAAAAGTGCGTGGAATTATTCTAGGGAAGACACATTCCTGATGGGCCACATTTATAAGATAGCCATGTTTATAAATTTACAACATTTTATAAATGTGACTTTACAATGAGATTCCCTTGTGTAAAGACTATCACTTCAAAATGGATTAAACTT
The DNA here is from genome assembly GCA_902729485.2 of Mus minutoides. Classification (NCBI taxonomy): domain Eukaryota; kingdom Metazoa; phylum Chordata; class Mammalia; order Rodentia; family Muridae; genus Mus; species Mus minutoides. The sequence continues at coordinate 139,144 of LR750175.1, read as the reverse complement.
AGATCAATGAAGGAGAAAAATAGAATAGTGTGTGTAGAAGAAAAACTGAATGAAAAATAGGAACCTTCATAAACTTGGGCTTTCCAAAGACAGCAAACCAAGAGGATGGGAGACAAATGTCAGGTGCTCAGAGGAAAGCTATCATTCGAACAAGGAAGAGGCCTGTCTGGGCGTAAGCAGAGGATGCAGTGCATCAACATCTTGTCAACACTGCTCCAAGAGGCTCCAGGAAGCCACTCTTGGAGTGCAGAGTGGAGACATGCAGTCCTAGTCCAGAGGGTGTTTGTGGAGAGTTCTGGATAACTGAGAAAACGGCATGTGACTTTGGGGAGCTCGGTGAACAGCATGAAGGAGTAGAGAGGGGATGCAACACAGATGTCACTGTTGAGTGACTCCGAGCTTTTCAAAATTATACCAACCTATGTATTGTAACAACAAATTTAAAGCCAAACCTAGGTTCTTAGAATCCTCATAGGCTAGGTTGGATCATCTATCCCAGTATGTCAATCAAATGGCTCAGTAATGATGAAGAGGAGCTAAAGGAGATTTAGTCAAGGTAACAGAAATGGGAAGCACACGGGGGCTCAGGAGCCCTAAGTGCATCTCCAGGCCACCTGCATGTGTCCTGGGTTAAGTCAGGGAAGGACTATGGCACGGAACAACAGGAATAAGAAGACAGTGACCCAGATGTGTGACTGATCCCTCCTGGGTTCTGGATCTGCGAGGCGGTTCAAGGAAGTCCTTCAGGGGAGCAATCTGGTTCCCACAAGATGGTGGCTCAAGGTCAAGAGTGCAGCCATCACCAGGAATGATTGGCTCCCTGANTCCCTCCCTGTTCTGGATTTGGTTCATTGCTTGCATTATGGGCTCCCAAACTGCACGCGATTTCCACAATTTCCATATGTGAGATGCTGAGGGTCCCTACCCCATGCTGGTTTTGAATGGTAAATAAAGTTGCCAGCGGCCAATGGCTGGGCAGGGAGACAGAGGCAGGGCTTTAGGATTCAGGGATAAGGAAGCAGAGGAAAGAAAAGAATTGCCTTGTCAGTGAAGGAATAAGAGCTGGCTTGAAATCTGCAGAAGGAAAAGCATACAGTCATGTAAGAGCCAGTGAAGAGTGGTCCCAGGGGGCTCCCCCATTGTGACTGGGGTAGCAAAGATGGAATATAGACTTTACTAAGTAATAATCCAGGAGTGTTGGAGGGGAGGCGTTAGCAATGTGGAAGTTTTGGAGTGGCCCAACTAAATGAGCTGATCAAGGCATATTTAAATATAAGGCTGTATGTATGTTTCATTAGAGAATTCAGAGCATTGGGGCAGGTATTGAGGAACTCACATCTTGTGGAATAAAACCTATAGCAACCCTACCTTCTCTCCTCCTTTCTTCCTTCTTTTCTTCTTCCCGCCCTTCCTTCCCTCCTGTCCCTTCCTCCTTCTGTCCCTTACTCCCTCTCTGCCCCCCCTCCTTTCTTCCTTTCTTTCTTCTTCTTTTTCCCTCTATTTTCTCTGTGTAGCCCTGGATGTCCTGGAACTGCTGGCCAGGCTAACCTTTAATGCTGCCTCATGAGTGCTGGGGTTAAAGATGTGTATTGTCATCATACTCAACTTGTAAAGATATTTTTCAATCAGTCCTATTGTTCCTAGAATGCAAGATGACCGCAGATTTAGAAGAAATGACTGGACTTCTTCCAGCATGCTCTTTGGAAGCCTGGAAGAGGCTATAAAAGCTAAGATCCTTAAAGGAGACAGATGCAGAATGAAGGCAGAGATGACAGCTTTCTATCCAGCTTGCAGTCACTTCGTGGGCCCACACGAGGACTCAGTGCTTTTGAGCAAATGCTTCCTTAAGTTTATCAGGGGAAAAAGGGTCTGGGTTAAGAGCTCTTCAGCTGGAGGAGTGAAACAGTAGATGAGGAGTGCTCTGACCTCAGGACTCAGGTGAGATTGCCATTTTCTCTCTGGTGACTGCCTAAGGCAGGACCAGCAGGAGTGCATAGGCCTCAGAAGCAGCAGAGCACCAGGGACAGGGTCCTTCCTGCCTCCATCTGCAAACAGGAGGTGGGGCTGTTCTGCAGCCCTCTGTGTACTGGTCTTGCCAGGAGAGAGCTGGTCTCCCAGGAGTGCTGACACAGGCTTACACAGGACAAGTTCTAGCCAGAGACAAAAAGAACATCTAACACCAGAGATTACCAGATGGTGAAAGACAAACACAAAAATCTTACCAACAAAAATCAAGACTATTTGGCATCATCAGCACCCAGGATTCCCACCACAGCAAGTCTTGGATACCCTAACACACTAGAAAAGCAAGGCTTTGATTTAAAATCATATCTCATGATGCTGATAGAGGATTGTTAAGAAGGACATAGATAACTCCCTTAAAGAAATACAGGAGAACACAGGTAAACAGGTAGAAGCTCTTAAAGATGAAACACAAAAATTCCTTTAAGGATTACAGGAAAACACAACCAAACAGGCGAAGGAAATGAATAAAACCATCCAGGATCTAAAAATGGAAGTAGAAACAATAAAAAAAATCACAAAGGGAGACAACTCTGGAGATAGAAAACCTAGGAAAGAAATCAGGAGCCATAGATGCGAGCATCACCAACAGAATACAAGAGATGGAAAAGAGAATTTCAGGTGCAGAAGATTCCATAGAAAACATTGACATAACAATCAAAGAAAATGCAAAATGCAAAAAGATCCTAACTCAAAACATGCAGGAAATCCAGGGCACAATGAGACCAAACCTAAGGATAATAGGTATAGAAGAGAGGGATGATTCTCAACTTAAAGGGCCAGTTAATATCTTCAACAAAATTATAGAAGAAAACTTCCCTAACCTAAAGAAAGAGATGCTCATGAACATACTAGAAGCCTACAGAACTCCAAATAGTTTGGACCAGAAAAGAAATTCCTCCTGTCACATAATAATCAAAACATGAAATGCACCAGACAAAGAAAGAATATTAATAGCAGTAAGGGAAAAAGGTCAAGTAACATATAAAGGCAGACCTATCAAAATTATACCTGACTTGTCATTAGAGACTATGAAAGCTAGAAGATCCTGGGCAGATGTCATACAGACCCTAACAGAACAGAAATGCTAGCCCAGGCTAGTATGCCCAGCAAAACTCTCAATTACCATAGATGGAGAAACCAAGTTATTCCATGACAAAACTAAATTTACATGATATCTTTCCACAAATCCAGCCCTTCAAAGAATAATAAAGGGGAAACTCCAACAGGGAGAGAAATTATGCCCTAGAAAAAGCAAGAAAGTAATCTTTCAACAAACCTAAAAGAAGATAGCCACATGAACAGAATTCCAACTCTAACAACAAAAGTAACAGGAAGCAACAATTACTTTTCCTTAATATCTCTTAATATTAATGGACTCAACTCCCCAATAAAAAGACATAGACTAACAGATTGGTTACATAAACATGCCCCAACATTTTGCTGCATATAGGAAACCTACCTCAGTGACAAAGACCGACGCTACCTCAGAGTAAAAGGCTCAAAAACAATTTTCCAAGCAAATGGTCCCAAGAAATAAGCTGGAGTAGCCATTCTAATATCAAATAAAATCGACTTTCAACCCAAAGTTATCAAAAAAGATAAGAAGGGACACTTCATACAGATCAAAGGTAAAATATACCAAGGTAAACTGTCAATTCTGAACATCTATGTTCTAAATGCAAGGGCATCCACATTCACAAAAGAACTTTTTTAAAAAAAGAACTTTACTAAAGCTCAAAGAACACATTGCACCACACACAATAATAATGGGAGACTTCAACACCCTACTGTCATCAATGGACAGATCATGGAAACAGAAACTAAACAGAGACACAGTGAAACTAACAGAAGTTATGAAACAAGTGGATTTAATAGATATCTGTAGGACATTTTATTCTAAAACAAAATGATATAACTTCTTCTCAGCTCCTCATTGTACCTTCTCCAAAACTGACCATATAATTTGGTCACAAAACAGGCCTCAACAGATACAAGAAGATTGAAATAATCCCATGCATTCTATCAGATCACCATGGACTAAGACTGATCTTCAATAACAACATAAATAATAGAAAGCCCACATACATGTGGAAGCTGAACAGCACTCTAATCTATGATAACTTGGTCAAGGAAGAAATAGAAAGAAATTAAAGACTTTCTAGAGTTTAATGAAAATGAAGCCGCAACATACCCAAACTTATGGGACACAATGAAGGCAGTCCTAAGAGAAAAACTCATAGCTCTGAGTGTCTCCAAAAAGAAACCGGAGAGAGCATACACTAGCAGCTTGACAACACACCTGAAATCTCTAGAACAAAGAGAAGCAAATTCACCCAAGCGGAGTAGAGGTCAGGAAGTAGTTAAACTCAGGGCTGAAATCAACCAAGTAGAAACAAAAACACCTATATAAAGAATCAACCAAACCAGGAGCTGATTCTTTTAGAAAATCAACAAAATAGATAAACCCTTATCCAGACTAACCAGAGGGCACAGAGACAGTATCCTAATTAACAAAATCAGAAATGAAAAGGGAGATATAACAACAGAACCTGAGGAAATCCAAAAAAATCATTAGATCCTACTACAAAAGGGTATACTCAACAAAACTGGAAAACTTGGATGAAATGGACAAATTTCTAGACAGATACCATGTACCAAAGTTAAATCAGGATCAGACTAAAGATCTAAACAGCCCCATGTCCCCTAAAGAAATAGAAACAGTCATTAAAATCTAGCAACCAAAAAAAGCCCAGGACCAGATGGGTTTAGTGCAGAGTTCTATCATACCTTCAAAGAGGATCTAATACCAATACTGCTCAAACTATTCCACGAAGTAGAAACAGAAGGTACTCTACCCAATTCGTTCTATGAAGCCACAATTACTCTGATACCCAAACCACACAAAGACCCAACAAAGAAAGAGAACTTCAGACCAATTTCCCTTATGAATATTGATGCAAAAATACTCAATAAAATGCTCTCAAATCGCTTCTCGGCCTTTAGGCTAAGATCAAGTGTAAAATGCTTTCAAACCAAATCCAAGAATACAGCAAAACGATCATCCATCATGATCAAGAAGGCTTCATCCCAAGGATGCAGGAATGGTTTAAATCCATCAACATAATCCACTATATAAACAAACTCAAAGAAAAAAAACATGATCATCTCATTAGATGCTGAGATAACATTTGACAAAATCCAATACCCCTTCATGATAAAAGTTTTGGAATGGTCAGGAATTCAAGGCCCATACCTAAACATAGTAAAAGCAATATACAGCAAACCAGTAGCCATCAAACTAAATGGAGAGAAACTTGAAGCAATCCTGCTAAAATCAGGGACTAGACAAGGCTGCCCACTCTCTCCCTATCTATTCAATATAGTACTTGAAGTGTTAGCCAGAGCAATTAGACAACCAAAGGAGATCAAAGGGATACAAATTGCAAAGGGAGAAGTCATTATTTGCTGATGATATGATAGTATACTTAAGTGACCCAAAAAATCCATAAGAGAACTGATAAGCCCGATAAACAACTCCAGCAATGTATCTGGATATAAAATTAACTCAAGCAAATCAGTGGCCTTCTTCTACACAGAGGGTAAAAAGGCTGAGAAAGGAATTAGGGAAACAACACACTTCATAATAGTCACAAATAATATAAAATACCTTGGTGTGACTCTAACTAAGCAAGTGAAAGATCTGTATGATAAGAACTTCAAGTCTCTGAAGAAAGAAATCAAAGAAATCTCAGAAGATGGGAAGATCTCCCATGCTCTTGGATTGGCAGGATTCACATGCACACACGCCAGAAGCAATCTGCAGATTCAATGCAATCTCTATCAAAATTCCAACTCAATTCTTCACAGAGTTAGAAAGAGAAATTTGCAAATTCATCTGGAATAACAAAATACCTATGATATTGAAAACTAATCTCAACAATAAAAGAACTTCTGATGGAATCACCATCCCTGACCTCAAGCTGTACTACAGAGCAATGGTTATAAAATGTGTATCGAATTGGTACAGTGACAGGTAGGTAGATCAGTGGAACAGAATTGAAGACCCAGAAATGAACACATACACATACGGTCACTTGACCTTTGACAAAGAAGCTGAAACCATCCAGTGGAAAAAAGACAGCATTTCCACAAATGGTGTTAGCTCAACTGGTGGTTGGCATGTAGAAGAATGCAAATCAATCCATTCTTATCTCTTTGTACAAAGCTCAAGTACAAGTAGATCAAGAACCTCCACATAAAACCAGAGACACTGAAACTTATAGAGGAGACAGTGGGGAAGAGCCTTGAACATATGGACACAGGAGAAAAATTCCTGAACAGAATAACAATGGTTTGTGTTTTAATATCAAGAATTGACAAATGGGACCTCATAAAATTGCAAAGCTTCTGTAAGGCAAAGGATACTGTCAATAAGACAAAAAGGCAATCAACAGATTGGGAAACGATCTTTACCTATCCTAAATCTGATAGAGGGCTAACATCCAATATATACAAAGAACTCAACAAGTTAGACTCCAGAGAACCAAATAACTCTATTAAAAAATGAGGTACAGAGCTAAAGAAAGAATTCTCAACTGAGGAATACCGAATGGCTGAGAAGCACCTGAAGAAATGCTCAATATCCTTAGTCATCAGGGAAATGCCAATCAAAACAATGCTAAGATTCCACCTCACACCAGTCAGAATGGCTAAGATGAACAACTCAGGTGACAGCAGATGCTGGTAGGATTTGGAGAAAGAGGCACACTCCTCCATTGCTGGTGGGACTGCAAGCTGGTACAACCACTCTGGAAATCAGTTTTGCTCTTTCTCAGAAAGTTGGATGTAGGATTACCTGAGGACCCAGCAATACCACTCCTGGGCATATTCCCAGAAGATTCTCCAACATGTATAAGGACACATGCCCCACTATGTTCATTGCAGCCTTATTTATAATAGCTAGAAGCTGTAAAGAACCCAGATGTCCCTCAACAGGGGAATGGATACAGAAAATGTGGTACATTTACACAATGGAGTACTACTCAGCTATTAAAAACAATGAATTTATGAAATTCTTAGGCAAATGGATGGATCTGGAGGATATCATTCTGAGTGAGATAACTCAATCACAATAGAACACACATGATATGCTCTCACTGATAAGTGGATATTAGCCCAGAAACTCAAAATACCCAAGATACTATTCACAAACCACATGAAACTCAAGAAGAAGGAAGACCAAAGTGTGGATACTTCAATCCTTCTTAGAAGGGGGAGCAAAATACCCATGGAAGGAGTTACAGAGACAAAGTGTGGAGTCGAGACTGAGGGAATGACCATCCAGAGACTACCCCACTATGGCATCTATCTCTTATGCAATCATCAAACCCAGGCACTATTTTGGATATGAACAAGTACTTGATGACAGGAACCTAATATAACTGTGTCCTGAGAGGCTCTGCCAGTGCCTGACAAATACAGAAGTGGATGCTCACAGCCATCCATTGGACTGAGAACAGGGTCCCCAATGAAGGAGCTAGAGAAAGTACCCAAGGAACTGAAGGGGTTTGCAGCCGCATAGTAGGAACAACAATATGAACTAAGCAGTACCCCCAGAGCCCCCAGGGACTAAACTACCAATCAAAGAGTACACATGGTGGGACTCATGGCTCCAGCTGCATATGTAGCAGAGGATGGCCTAGTGGGTTATCAACTGGAGGAGAGACTCTTGGTTCTGTGAAGACTTTATTCCCCAGTGTAGGTGAATACCAGGGCCAGGAAGTGGGAGTGGGTGGGTTGGTGAGCAGGGGGAGGACGATGGGGATAGGGGGTTTTTGGCAGGGAAACCAGGAAAGGGGATAACATTTGAAATGTAAATAAAGAAAATACCTAATAAAAAACAAAAAAAAATTAGAAACAGTAGATGATACATTTTAGCCTATCATAAATCCTATGCCCCACATTCTGCACAAGCAGCATATGACCGGGGAGACTTTAGATTAAGATCCAAGACAGGGGTGATCTATCCATATCTATGTTTTATTTCTATAACAGATGACCAGCCATACAGAAATATAGTTGGACAAAAAAGTTTGATCTAGTAACAGGCCAGAGGTGGCTCTAGCAAGGCCCATCTGTTCAGGTCATTCTCAGCCCTAGGTTGTATGCTCCCCTTTCCTGGGGATGGGGACTGGCACTTCTGGAATAAGGATCTTAATTTCTGTATGGCCATCGACACACAGGAAAGTGCAAGGAAGCGTAGGATTTCCAGGTGTGTGAATGGCTGTGAGGACAGGTTCTGTTTTCAGTGATTTACCTTGGGAAAGAGGAATTCTAGATTCTACAGCTTGCCTCAAACTACAGGAGGACTGAAGACAGGTCAAAGGCCAGAAAATTTTCTTCTAAGGATGATTCTGAGGCCTTTGCTTAGCAGAAAGAAAATTTACCCTAACACCAACAAAACTTAAACTTGCACATGGATTCCCTCAGGGTCTCCTGAAAGTGTTCATTCTGACTCAATACGTTTGGGTGGGGTCTGAGACTCAGCATTTCCAACAAGACCCAGGGTTATGGTCACGAGGTTGTCTCAAAGACTATACATGAATATAGTATATCTCCATCTGATTCATCTGTTCATCTCCTTCATCCCAGTGTGCTGCCTTTCCATTTTCTGTCTTTTGTTGTGTGTTATCTCATGAATTTCATTAGGGTTGCTTACAGGAACAAGGGTGAAGAGTTGTTCACAGAAGCGTGAACCACTTCAGTGGCTACTTCACTGAAGAAAATGTTAATTAAGGCCGCACTTTGGCGATGACTGCTAGGCGGCCATTATGTTTTAATCTGAACAATTTAAATGGTCTTGGAAGTGATGACTCTGCATGGTGACGTGGTGAAAATTCTGTTTTTATATTTATTTGGTAATTCCTTGACGTGGTTTTGATTGTTCGATCTAAGATAATGGTTTGTGCCTTTGGGTAGCAACTACGACCTTTCTGCTTGGTCCCGGTGACTGAGAGCTTCTGTTCTTGGTTGCTGTCACTTGGTCACTACGCAAGCGAAACCACAAGCATGACATTACCTTTATCCAATTCTAATTGCAACAAGATGTACTAGGACGTTCTTCCCATTCTTCCTCTTTTTCTCTCTCGTCTTTGAAGCTGCTACTGAGTCAATGGAGCCCAGCCAAACCCCTGGAAACCATCCAGACCCGAGCATTTCTCTTGCCCATTACAGCTGAAACAATACCAGCAAGGCAGAAATAGCTCTATTTACACAAACATTTCCCCTTACAATTTAAGATTACAACTGGCATGCCAAATCGATATTAGGGACATGTTTAATACACTTATGAATTTGGGGGGTGGGGAATAGAAATAACACCTTTTATTTCAGAATCAATTTGAAGGGGGCTGACTCCATGTGCTGAAAAGAAATCTCAGGCCATAATCTTGGGTTCCTGAGCACACAGCACCAGTTTAGCTTCTAATTTACTCTCGGGTGACTTAGTAGTGTTGCTTAATTATAGCAGTTGCAAATTCCATCCTCCCAAATACATCACAGGCAGCCAAACATCTGCAGGGTTCTGTAGGAGGGAGGACGCCAAAATGAAATGCTCATTTTTGTATTATTTTGCTTTTATTAGTTTTTAATACATATATGTAATAAACAAGACGAGCAAGACAACGTTTAAATATGCACCAATGGTAATCAAATGTAAGATATTAAGTTGCAAAAGTGCCCATTCTATGAAAGGAATACGATCCTCTAGAGACTTGAGGCAGTGTTGGGGGACCTGTTAAAATAACATTGACTCTTCAGTGATAGAGTAGATAGAGGAAGAGTTCTTAAGATAGAGGGTGTAGATCAGAGCCAAAGGAAGCTCGGCACAGAGTCCTAAATGCCAGCAAGAAATGTTGATGTCCTGGGAAGCAGAAGGTGACTACTGACTGATTGAAACATCTCGATTCCCGATGCTGGGTCTTCCAAGAAGGCTGAGAAAGACAGAGTGATGGTGTTTTCAAAGTTCAAAACCACATTAGTTCTGAATTGTCTCAGGCTTATGACTGACAGATCATACCAATAATGGTTATTTTCAATGAAAGATGTTTTCAAGAAAAATCTAGAATACTATCATTTTCAGAAATTAATTTTTTTCCATTCGGTGACAAACTAAAAGACGTAAGTCTGGGTATGGTAGAGCATGCCTTTAATCTCAGCCCTTGGGGGCAGTCAGCCATATTACTGTGAATTTGAAGCTAGCCTGGTCTACATAATAACTCCATGGCTAGCCAATGTGATATAGTAAGACACTGTTTTTCTTTTTTTGTTTTTGTTTTTAAGTGACCTAATTTCATATTTGACAACTCTTTGGGGGCTGTTTTTTCTTTGTTTACAGAGAGATATTTACTGTCACTAAAAGAGACACAATTTAAACAAATTGTTTAGTTTTAGAAAGAGAAGGCCAAGGGATAGTTCTGTTGCAAAAGTGCTTGCCTTGAAAGTGTGAGGACCTGACTTTGCTCCCAAGGATTGGTGAAAAAGCCCTTTTGTGGTACATGCCTGGACTCTCAGCACTGGGGGGTGGGGGTTATGGGATTCCTAAGATCTGTTTAGCCAGCAGAGCCAACTTGGTAAATTCCAAGCCAGTGAGCTCCCCTGCCTCACAAATCAAGGTGGAGGCACCTGAGGCACTGCATCCAAGATTGACATGTGGCTTTAATGTGCAGGTGCACCTGAATACACACGCACTCCAGTATGCACACGCGCACACACACACACACACACACACACACATACACAGACAGAGAGAGAGACAGAGAGACAGAGACACAGAGACACAGAGACACAGAGACAGAGAGAGACAGAGAGAGATAGAAAGAGAGAGAGAGAGAGAGAGAGAGAGAGAGAGAGAGAGAGAGAGAGGAGAGAGAGCTTTATTTTTTATTATTTTTTTAAGACAGGGCATCTTTGTGTAGTTCAGGCTATTTTGTAGATCAGGCTGACCTCAAACTCAGAGATTCACTTGCTTCTGCCTCCCAAAGCCTGAGATTAAAGATTAAAGCTGTGTGTTACCACCACCTGGCTGAAGGGACTATTCTTCACCCCAATCCTTAATTGATAGAAAATATCATCTGGAGTGAGGTAACCCAATCACAAAAGAACACACATGGTATGCACTCACTGGTAAAAAGCTAGGAATACCCAAGATACAATTCACAGACCACAAGAAGGTCAAGAAGAAGGAAGACCAAAGTGTGGATGCTTCTGTCCTTCTTAGATGGGGGAGCAAAATACTCAAGGGAGGAAATATGGAGACAAAGTGTGGAGCAGAGACTGAAGGAAAGGCCATCCAGAGACTGCCCCACCTGGGGATCCATTCCATATACAGTCGTCAAACCCAGACACTACTGTGGATGCCAAGAAGTGCTTGCTGACAGAAGCCTGATATGGATGCTTCCTAAGAGGCTCTGCCAGTGCCTGACAAAAACCATTGGACTGAGCATGGGGCTCCCATGGAGGAATTAGAGAAAGGACTGAAGGAGCTGAAGAGATTTTCAACCCCATAGGAAGAACAGCAATAGCAACCAACTGGACTCCCCAGAGTTCCCAGGGACTAAACCACCAACCAAAGAGTATGCATGGAGGGACCTATGGCTCCAGCTGCATATGTAGCAGAGGATGGCCTTGTGTGGCATCCATGGGAGGAGAGGCCCTTGGTCCTGTGGAGACTCAATACCCCAATGTAGGGGAATGCTAAGGTGAGGAGGAAGCAAGTGGGTTGGTGGGGGAGCACCCTCATAGAAACAGGAGGATGGGGAGTGGAGTAGGGGGTTTCTGGGTGGGGGGAGTCCTGGAAAGGCGATAACATTTGAAATATAAATAAAGAAAATATCCAATAAAAAATTTCAATAAAATTATGCACATAAAGGATCAATTAAAAAAATCCTAATGGATACAACTCCAAACTTCATAGAGACTCATTCCTCTTGTGCAATAGTATTTGTGTAAATACAAAAAGAAAAGAGGAAAAGAAAGGGGGAAAGTACAAAATATAAAAAAAATAGTTAATTAAAAAAATTGCTTCTCCTATGCTCAGCAGGGATCTGGTAAAAATTAAGCTGAGCCTAATGGAGCTCTGAGTCCCCATATAACGCCACAGAGGGAGGAAGGCTAGATATTGCCTTCTAGGACGCAAACAGCTTAAGGAGCTCAGTGGACGTCTCAGTGAAACCTACTGAGCAAAATGCTCCAGTCCCTGTTTTGAAGATCATCTCCAATTGGGTAATATTGCTGTCACTGCGGAGCTAGGTGTGACCCGAGTGAGTGCTTACAGCTTAGTCATCTCAATGATGTGATAACTGGAAGCTGAAGGGGCCTGGTAAGGACCTCTTATTAAACCAGCTGGAAGCCAAGGTTCTCGCGGATGCCCAGGAGGGTGCTAGGTGTGTATATGGTTTATTAGGAAGACTCACCTATTCCATTTGCTGAACCGGGGTGTGTGTGTGTGTGTGTGTGTGTGTGTGTGTGTGTGTGTGTGTGTGTTTCCTAAACCTTGACAACTTCCAAGCACTCTTAGCTTAGGGCCATCCATGAGTGGCTCAAGACTACAGTCAGGCTTTTCCTGTAGAATTCCGTCTCCCATGAGAGGACCTCCCAAGAGGTGGTCTGAGTCTGAAGTGCTGACAAGACCCCCGAGGCACCACATTTATGCCCCACATTGTCTTTCCACTAGGTCTCTGCGAGCATGCTTGCTGGCTTTGCTAGCCACTCTAAGGCTAGTCCCTGGTCTCCAGCATCATAGTGCCTGAGAGCTTGCTAGGAATGACATGAGTGAGCTACTACCTTGGACCCATGAGTGAGCTACCGCCTTTGACTGCTTTTACATAAGAGCAGAGCTAAAAGGGTTTGTGCACCCTCAGTTTACATAGTTTATCTTGGAGGCTTGAGTGACTAAATGAATTGGTCTATCTAAGGCCATTACACTAGGGAGGAAGACTTTGAGTGATAGAAAATTTTGTATTAAAAGAATAAAATCTTGTGATAGATTTCTATATAACAACTTAGGGAAACTGAGCCTTTTGGGATGCACACATACACACATATACATACACACATACACACACATATACACACACACAAGCACAGCTACAGACACACACATACTATATATATATATATATATATATATATATATATATATATATATANCAAGTGGCTTGGCTCTTGGGGCTCCTGTAACTCAAAGTATTAGGGCTGCAAGCCTCAAAATTAAGGAAGTCTGTAAAGACAAGGTAATTGTGGAGAAAGGGAAATTATATTAGATGAAGAGAAATAACTATTTTGTACCAATTAACAAGGGCATATTAGACATTTCAACATTGGGATATAGAGACAACCTGCCCTCTGGAGTGACTCAGGTTAGACTGAACGCAAGCAGTGTTGACATTGATGTTGAATTCTGACTTATACCAAGAAGTTTCCTAACTCTAAATATATTTTAGTAAAATATCCAGACTGGAAAAACGATGGAATGTGTTTTTAAGTCTATCGAAACCCAAAATGCAAAAGTTAATAAGATCCTACTACTCCTCTCTTACAATGTGTTCTTATTTTACTTCAGAGTCCTTTATCTAACAGGTGGGAGAAACCAGTCTGTCCATTTGCACATTCATGTAAAAACTATGATAATTACTCTCCTGTTATCAAAAGATTTAGAGTAGATTGCCAATCTGAAATGCATAGAAGCAAATGGACAGGAGGATTCTGTGTTCTAGTGGATTCTGCAAGTTGTCTCAGGCCCCTGACTGTCTTCTTTGCTCCTAATTCATTCCTGGTAGCAACATTCTCTCTTTGGAGAATGATTGGAGTGAACACAGATGGGAGAGCCCATTGTTTGGAAGGAGGAATCTGGTGATGGCATAAAGAAGCTAAGAACTCAGATTGTTGAATTGAGAATTCACCATCCTCACCACCACATCATGGAACCCATAGTGGTCCCTGTTATGTTTTACATGTTCCAGTGGATGGTTCCACATCCATGTGTGTGGGTAGCACAAGCTGTGGGTTAGGAAGAAGAAGAGGAGGAGGGGGAAGAGGAGGAGGAAGAAGAGGAGGAAGAGGGGGAGGAGGAGGAAGAGATGAAAGTGAGAGGGGTTGGAGATGGATTTGGGAGGAGTGGAGGGGTTGAATATGATCAAAATTCATATTATGCATTATGAAATTTCTCAAAGAATACATAAAAATATAGTAGTATACTGTCTTGGGATCGCTTCTACCCTCAGGGTGACCAGGTACCAGGTGGACTTGAAGGAATGAAGCCTAGCAGGGGAGATGGGTTCCTCAGGACCTTTGTGAGCAGTAAGGTTATTTATTTATTTATTTATTTATTTATTTATTTATTTATTTATTTTTGTTTTTTCGAGACAGGGTTTCTCTGTATAGCCCTGGCTGTCCTGGAACTCACTTTGTAGACCATGCTGGCCTCGAACTCAGAAATCTGCCTGCCTCTGCCTCCCAAGTGCTGGGATTAAAGGCGTGCGCCGTGTGAGCTGGGACACGCAGGCCCGGAAGAAGGAGGAAGCAGTTCTATTCCTGTCGTGACCTCACTCATGCTCTACAATGGCTCCTCCAGTGGCAGAGCTTTTGGGCTCCGCAGTAGGAAATAAACTAAGGGATTCTTACACTTATTTGAACATTTTGTAAATCACATTTGCTAAAACAGATAATTTGGTGACCCCCAGGCTGAGGTTGGGTACAGTTTATGCTGGATCTCCCGTGAGTTAGTGGTGCAGAGGGTCTCCCTACTCCCATTGCCGTCCCTTTAGCCTCTTCATGGCGCTTTGGTGCTGTTTTAAAAAGAGGCTGATATTTTGGGAGAGAATCCTTTCCTGTGGAAGTATTTCAGCCCCTTTTCTGCAACACTGATATCTCGCATCTATCTTTTTCTTTGTGATCCTGGGGATGAAACCAAGGCTCCCAAACATGCTTGCCAAGCGCTCTAACCAGCGTCACACCCCTAGCTCATGACCTCAGATTTAAAGATCTAGTCACACCTATCCACAGGAAGTCTTTCCTTACACTGTCTGTCCAGGTGACCTGCTCTAACTTGTCTGTTCCCTCCTTTCCCTTGAATGTTTTATTGTCTGTCAGCCGCGCCTTCCTGGAAGCAATGCTTTTCTTTTCTCTTGTGCTATTTTTATGATAAAATACTAGTCGGGATTTTATTCTATTGGGTTTTTGTTTGTTTTTTGTTTTCCTAACTAAATGTTACTAAAGGTCACATGAATTACATGGGGTAAAAAGCTTATTCGTATATTTCATTTTGAACTATTTTCTGAAGTGTAAGTTGAACATGTAAGAGTGCTCGACCTGAGATTCTTTTAAATTCTACAAGGGCATTCTCTTTCCTGGCCACAGCATAACCATCAAAATCATAACAGTGAACGGTGGCCTCGATGTGTCACTATTATCTAATGTACTTTCTTCAAAATTTTCTAATTTTCTCAGTGATGCCTTTTACAGGAGGAAAGAAGTCTAGGATGGTGCCGTGTGTTCAACTCCCATGTCTCTGTAGTGTCTTAACCCGTCGACTTCTCCCAGTCTCTTTGTCACAACCTTGAAAGTTTGAAGAATATGAATTAGTTATTTTGTAGAATGCTCAGTGGTTCAGGTTCACTTATGTGTGTGTGTTTTTAAAGCATACTGGAACAGAGTTAGAAAATTTCTTACTTTAGAAAGTCCTAATTTCAAAATGTATTAAGGTGCACTGTGCTCGAATAGAAGATACACCAAAGTAATAATAGGTATGGCTTCCGAACCATTTGTTCACACATGCGAGTTCTTCAGACCCTATATACTTTGTCTCTAAATAAAACAATGCATGGCTATAGTCATTATTTGAAACACGTGAATCTCATTTTAAGGCTAAAGTTCCATGCTGTTGGCTATAGGAAGGATTGCTGATAGAACCTTTCCCTCCTGTTCAGACACTCTCTACTACTCTGTCTGGGTCATAGAATGCAATAGTCATTTCAGAAAGGTTCAAGAGAGGTTTATTAGGCAATTCAATCAAGTTACCGAAAAGGTGCATCAGAGCAGTTGGCACAGGGTCTCTCTACCAAAAAGACCTTTTCTGAGAGATGACAGGAAGTTGCTAGCCAGGGATTCCTCATCTCTTTATTCTACAATGTAACTTCTTTTCATCAGCCAGTTCCTCATTTGGGCAAATCTGCAGCACTCAGGCCTAGTCTATGTCCATAGCTGCCCACATCCTACACAAGTGGTCTCCTAAATAAAATAGAGCTGTGGGGCTTCAGCGTTTCCACTCTGCTGAGCTGCAGCCATAACTGCACTAGCTCTTTCACAAACCACACATCAGATGTTTGAGGGCTAAGTGAGGTTTGCTTGGCACACTGGTATTATGGTAGCATGTAAACATGGAGCTTTTTATTCTACTAGATAGAAGTTAGCCCATCTAGGACACAAGACACCTTTTCCACCCCTCCCCTCCCCTCCCCTCCTTTCTTTCCTTCCTTCCTCCTTCTTTCTTCCAGAAAACACACACACACACACACACAGTCACACACAGTCATGCATGCACACTACTCAGTCACACAGTTACACATGCACACTCAGTCTCACATATACACTCAGTCACATGTGCACACTTAATCACATATGCACACTCAGTTACACATACATACTCAATCACACACACTCAGTCACACACAGTCACACACACTCAGTCACCCATGCACACCCAATCACATATGCACAGTCACACATGCACACTCAGTCACACATGCACACTCAATCACATATAAACAGTCAGTTACACATGCATACTCAGTCAAACATGTACACTTAGTCATACATGTACACTCAGTAACATGTACACTCAGTTACACATGCGTACTCAGTCACACATGCACACTCAGTTATACATGCACACTCAGTCACACATGTACACTCAGTCACACATGCACACTCAGTTACACATACACACTCAGTCACACATGCACACTCAGTTATACATGCACACTCAGTCACACATGTACACTCAGTCACACATGCACACTCAGTCACACATGCACACTTAGTCACACATGCACACTCAGTCACCACACACACGTACATTCAGTCACATATACACAGTCATACACAGACACACTAAGACACATACACACATTCACTCAGTCACATGCGCACACACACACAGTCACATATTCACACTCAGTCACACACACACACACACACACACACACACACACACACACACACACAGTCACATGCCTACTCCAGTTGGATTTGATTCATAGACTTGTCCACTAGATGACAGGAGCCTCTTGTGTTTGCTCTGGCCTTGTGTTTTGTGTCTCTACCACTATTAAGCCTTCTCTCTGAAAGCGTTTCTCTGTTACAAGAAACAGTGCAAGAAGCGATGAAAAATCAGCTGTTGCCCTTTGGCCATTACAGAATGTGCCTGGTCATGTGTAGTATTCTTCTGATCAAGCAGCAGTGAGTTATTGACACACCTTCTGTTTGGATGTATTATTCTTCATGGGCACAATGATTAATATTAGAGTTGCTTTCATTGAGCCCAAACATTTACAGTACTGCACGTGCAACATTTACAGAAAACTCAGTGTGGCAGATGCCTCTGTTTTCTTGTCAGTGGCCGTTACCAGCCTTTCAGAGCCAGCTGCATTAAGGTTATTGTGTCGTGACACTTTTGTTGGTGATACCTGTCGCCTGTTTTTGAGTAACTAGTGCCATTCAGAATGTTCTTGTTGAATCAACTTTTCTGGCTCTCAACTTTCTCTTCAGTGCCCTCACCTCTGTGGCGGAGTTGTCAGGCCTGGGGACTCGGCTTTGTCACATGGGCGCACACTTCAAAGGCGTTTCGGCGTTCGCACTTCAAAATTAAAATATACATTTTCTTTTCAGTGACTGAGCTATGCCACAGAATCACATGGGACACGGAAGTGGTAGAGTAGAACAGAAAAAACTCAAACACAGAAGCAAGCGCTTCCCAGGGAATTAACTTTCTCAAACGTGTGTTCTCCGGAGCTCGGGAAACACTAATTTCTATGTTGTTGGTATTGTTTCTTGTTCTACTCAGCCGCTTCCTTATCCCACATGACTTCGTTTCACACCTCAGTCACCAAGTAAGAAAATGTATATTTTAGGTTAGATTTTAACTTTAAGCACAGTTTTGAAAAGAGCCCTCAGAATTAAAAATGCTGACGTGAGGGGGTCTTTGCTGAAAGATGAGTATTTGATCGGAAGGACCCTTTCCCACAGGGACAACTCTGTCATCTGGACACAGGCAGCATCTCCCCCTCAAGCCATAGATCATTTAACTACAGTCCTGTGGGGACCAATGGAATCTTGGCACTTGAGCTGCCTGGTGTGTGACATGGAGGGTTCCATATTTCAGAATAATCACCTAATTACAGGCTGTTACAAAGGGAGTGATGTGTCCCTCTGCGGGGCTGATGGATGGTCCACTGACGACAGACCCCACAGAGGGCTTTCCATCCTCACTATACCCTGATGGTGGGATTGTTTGCTCTACATTTTGAGGAGAGCTCACTAGTGTGCAGGTGATCACAGAATAAAGGCTTTGTGAGAAGATGGATAGAAAGAGGAGAGTGTCCTTACGTGAGTCCCTCCAACCTAGAATATGCCAGGATGAGGAGATGTGTGAGATCAGCTTGGGGTCCTCACACATAGGAGTGACATGGTGGGCACAGACCATGGACGCCAGCTATTTTCATTTCAATTGTTCCCAGGAGGTCTCCTTCCTCTTCTTTCTCTTTTTTTTTTTTTCTAGCTGAGAAGGAACATTTTTCTTATTTCTAGGAAAACAAAGCATACATCATCATTTTTTCCTCCCTGGGTTTAAGTGAGTTGAACCCCTTCCTCTAATAGTTAAATAAGTGTACAAATGTTCTTTTTTTCCCCTGGTTCCTAGTGAGTTTTAGATTTTTCCATAAGCTAAGGGGAAATGGATTTTGGAGTATAATAAACTAAATAATTCATTGGGCCTGGATAAGCAGGAACAACAGAGACACATTTCAAGAAGCTTGCAACTTCACTTAGCTCATCCCTATCCTGGCCCATCACTAGTGTAGGTTTTGAATTGAGAAAGATTAATAACTTATTTTTTTTAAAGGGGTTGTTTTTGTTTTAAATTGTGTCTCTGNGTGGGTTTGTGCATGTGAGAACAATGCCAGCAGAAGCCAGAAGGGGGCACCTGATCTCCCTGGCAGAAGGCCCTGTGGTTGAGAGCCACCAGACATGCATTCTGGGAATTGAATTTGGGTTTTCTGGAAGAACAATACATGCACTTTACTGCTGAACCATTTCTCTAGTCCCAACATCTCTTAATCTAAGCATGTTAGTCAGCACTGGAAGTAAGTGGATTTTCCAAGATCATCTGGGTGCCAGACGCGTACTTGCCTCACACCGTGTTTGGAATTGTAATCCAATCTTAGGTTCTCTTTTCAGATAGTTGAAGAGACTCTCAATGGCCTCCTAGAAGCTGGTAAGCCCTTAGCTAGTGTTGAGGATTATAAGGAGCAGTCAGGGTTCCTGTCTCAAGGAGTTTAGACATATGCACAAACCCTAGCTGTGCAAAGGGATTCTGGAAACAGTAAGATCTGTGCAAAATAGAATAGTGAGCTGTCTTCGTGAAGAGCGGTATTGGAGGATATTTTTTCAGAAGTAATGATATCTGATCTGGATTTCTGATGAATGAACAAGAGAGATGCAGATTCATCTAAATGGAAGAGGTACAGGTAAACGGCGAGAGACACACCCACCTTCCAGCCTGAATTGTGGCCCTGCTACACAATTTTGAAGGGCATAAAATGAGGTTTGAAACTTTCTGGGGCATTTACATCTGCTTCATGGAACTTGGAAGATTTCAATATGAAAAGCAGGAATTCTCAGGAAATCTTTTGGAAAACTAAACATAGGGAAGGATTGTTGGAATCCCGTCTTGCTGTAGAGTCCATCTTGTGGCACTGGAGTTCCCACTCTTTGGCATAGTTGCTGGTTTTAGGGATGAGGAGTTAAGATGTTTCTGGAACAGTGTCCATAATCAGGATGAAAGTCACCACCAATGTAGGGAACTGGAGAAGTTCACACTCTGAAACTTTTGGAGAAAGAAGGAAGAGGCGTCATCAGTCTAGTCTGTCGCTTAGCATTGTGGGAATGCGACAAGTACACGGGGAAACATATTCAGTGCCACCATTGGCTTCCAGGTGAGTTTATTTGGGATGTTCAGAGATCAGGAGGAGGCAGTGCAGGAGGAAGGTTGCTTCTGCCAGAGCTTACTCCACACCCCTTGGTGGTACTGTTATGGACTCCAGGACTTACCTTGCTCAAGTCATCTCTAAGTGTTGACTGGGGTTTCACCATGAAGGTTCTCCTTCAACATGGACACATGGGTGTGTATTGCCTTAAAGTGACAGCTATGCTAGTCTGGCAAGAGAGCAGAGGCTAGCTGGATTTCCAGCAATCTCAAAGGTAGGTCCTTTATTTAGAAATTGGTGTCTGTCATCCTACTAGGCCATTCTATAAAGACTACAGTTTGGCTCTTGCTTTTTGGTATTTATTAAAGTATGTAACATATATTTGTCTGCTCTTGAATATTGTCCTCCCAGACTATTCAGTGTCCCATTCGTAGAGATCATACAATTACATTCTCCCTAGAATTTAAAAAATGAACCTAGTAGACGAATGTGCTTCTTTTTATCAGGCAATGAGAATGAACCACCAGGGTGGTTTGCAAGCTGCCTTAGATACCAGAAGATACAAATGTGAAAGTTCTGATTGATTATATCTGTGTAATTAATTTTTGTTATAAGTCTCTTGATTTCTTGTGCTTTATAAAATCTTTCTACTATAACAATGCCTTTTATTAAAAGGGATTTAAAAATCACTTTTAGCTGGGTGATGGTGGCTCTTGCCTTAATCCCAGCACTTGGGAGGCAGAGGCAGGACAATTTCTGAGTTTGAGGCCAGCCTGGTCTACAGAGTGAGCTCCAAAATAGCCAGGGCCACACAGGAAAACCCTGTCTCAAAAACAAAAACAAAACAAAATAAATAAAAATCATATTTAGAAATAGAAAATTTGAGGGGGAGAGATGTCTCAGCAGTTAAGAGTACTTGCTGTTCTTACAGAAGACCTGGATTCAGTTTTCAAGACCCTCATAGTAGCCTATAATTGTCTGTAGGTACAGTACTTTTAGGAGGTACAACATTCTTTTCTAGACTCTACGGCAACTGTGCACATGTACACATACAAAGATGCACACAAAACACTCATGTAAATAAAATAAAATAAAAACAAATACATCTTTTAAAAAGAAATACAAAATTGTACACAAATAATTGTAAAACATTTTAAAGGCAAGCATACAGAAAATTATCAAAGACAATGAAACCATAACAATTTACTAAGTAGTAGTGTATTATTTTGCAATAAAATATATGTGTGGAACCCCTTTTGCCTCAAGCATGAGTTAGAGTTCTGGCGGCTGTCATTCACTCAGTCATGTTATTGACAGGAAATGGTCGTTTCTACTGGAATGCTTCTGTGGATAGTTTCCCTGTTAAATCTCCACAGATTCACCCTCTCATCTCTAGAATCCTCACCCTAAGCATCTCTAAGCACTTGTGTGTGTGTATATGGGCAACCATAACTGTCATTACTTACGGATTTCACAGAAGTCTAAAGATGAAGGAATGTAATCACCCAGTCCCATTTAGCTGAAGCGATAGATGGGCATTTTGAAACCACGAAGAGATTACAACATAAGTTGGCACGCTGTAGGTTATTACACAGCCTCAGTGGGACTCTCTTTGAAATGTGTGGGCTGGGCCTAAGGGGCACTGGGTGGGCTTGCATTGTTCTTCCTGGAATGGCAAACAGAAACTTGGCATTGTGACTTTCTTTTGGAAAATAAATTTCCATCTAGTTATTTATTTCTGCTCTATATTTATACATGCCTATCTTCTCTGCTGGAAGGGCTGGTCCCCCAGGGCAAGAGCTATGCCTTAGTCACATTTCTTAGTCACATTGGCAGACCTCAGGCACAAGTTGTTTGAGGGAATAAATGAGTGAACAGCCTCTTTGCTACATCTGTTATAGGGTGAGCAAAATGGCACCGAGTAGCCCCTTATAAGGCTGAAAGAACCAAAACAACTTGGTGAAGAGTTTGCTGATGCATACGCATACAACAAACAAACAAACAAACAAACAAACAATAGAATATATACAATACATTTATTTGATGATGATAACAAACAATAATGCTTTGTTCTATGTGTTTTTTGTCTGTATTTTTATCATTATTTAGAGTGTAATACTGGGGACATGTCATAGAGTATATGTCTCACATGCACAAAGTTCTGGCTTCCATTCTCAGAACTACAACCAATTTTTCACCATAATTACACCCTGTTGCAACAGCAGCATCTCACACACTTCATAGTTCCTGCACCTCTGCCTTGTACCAGAGCCCACATTGGATGCTTTATTTGTACTATCTTGGTGTGTGTAATTAATTTGTTTGTGAGTGTTCATGTATGCATGTGCATGTGTGTACGTTTAGAGGCCAGATATCAGCTTCATTTACCATTCCTCAAGTGTCATACATCTTGCTTTTTGAGGTGGTGGGTCTCTCACTGTGTGGAGATCATTAAGTCATCTATTCCTGATGCGCTGGCTAGTCTTACAGAAACTTGACACACAAGCTAGAGTTATTTGAAAGGAGGGAACCTCACTTGAGAAAATGCCCTCATAAGCTCCAGCTTTAAGATATTTTCTTAATTGATGGGGGAGGACACAGCCCACTGTGAGTGGTGCCATCCTGGGTTGGTGGTCCTGGGTTCTACAAGAAAGCAGCCTGAGCAGTCCATGGGGAACTGGCCAGTAAGCAGCACAGCTCCACGGCTTCTGCATCCGTTCCTGCCTACAGGTTTCTGACCTGCTTGAGTTCTTGTCCTGACTTTCTGCCATGATGAACAGCAAGATTGGAAGGTAAACCAAACAAACCCTTTCCTCTCCAAGTTGAATTTTAGTCATGGTGTTTCATTGCAGCAATAGAAACCCTAACTAAGACACTAGCTAACCCACCAGCCCCAGGAATGTACCTGCTTCTACATCCCCAGCACCAGGATTACAATTACCTATCACGGTGTGTGGTGAATTGAATAGGTTTGGCCCCCATGGATTCATGTTTTTTTTTTTTTTTTCGAGACAGGGTTTCTCTGTGTAGCCCTGGCTGTCCTGGAACTCACTTTGTAGACCAGGCTGGCCTCGAACTCAGAAATCCGCCTGCCTCTGCCTCCTGAGTGCTGGGATTAAAGGCGTGTACCACCACGCCCGGCAATTCATGTGTTTTAATGCTTGGCCATAGGGAGTGGCACTGTTAGGAAGTTGGCCTTATTTGAGTAGGTGTGGCCTTGTTAAAGGAAGTGTGTCTCTGTGGGAGTAGGCTTGAGGATCCTAATGCTCAAGCTCTGCCCTGTGTGGAACAGTCTCTCCCTGTTGCCTTTGGATCAAGGTGTAGAACTCTAAGATTGTCAGTACATTACCTTTTCCTCTGTGCTGGTTTGAATGGAAATGGAGCCCATAGGCTCATAGGGAGTAGCACTACTAGGAGATGTGGCCTCCTTAGAGTAATTGTTGTCTTGTTGGAAGAAGTATGTCACTAGGGGTAGCTTTGAAGTTTCACTTGTTCAAGCCAGACCTAGTGTCACTTCCTTTTTCTGCTGTAGCTACCTCTCCTACACCATATCCACATGCCACCATGTTTCCTGCCATGACAATAATGGACTAAATCTCTGAACCTGTAAGTCAGTCCCAATTAAATGCTTTTCTTTGTAGGAGTTGCCATGGTCATGGTGTGTTGCGGTAAATCTCTTCCCATATAAGCCCTGGCAATGAAAACACAACACAGCTAATATGATTTCATGCTGTGTGCCTAGATTGGGCAGATCTACCGCTACACTACCATCTTCCACACCTAATAAGACCCCTTAGAACTTGCTGTTTCTCCAGGCCATGTGCTTCTGCTCAGCTTTTCCTCTTCTTTGTCTTCCTCCTCCTCTGCATCCTTTCTCCCTTCCATTTTCTCCTTCTTCTCTCCCCCACCTTCTGCTCCACCTTCCCTTTTATCTGTCCATTCATCAGCTCTCCTTTATTTTACAAATTAAGGTGGGAATCAGGTTTACAGGAAATCACCTGAGTGCTGACTCATTCCTTGTTCATAACCCCTCACAGGAGAATGGAATTAACATCAAATATAATTATCCCCAGGGCTATCCACAACAACGTGTCTCTTCACAATGCACCATTTAGGTAATTTTGAAATCTTATTTTAAGAAACAGGAAGTGATGTAGGTTAACTTCCTCTTTTTCTCTTTCTCAATAGTACTACCTACCTCTTAGCCCTAATCTCTAGCAGTGTGATCTAAACTTTCTGTAGGGAAGCTTGAAGCCTCAAGAAGACAAGAAGTCAGCAACTAGCTTTGACAGTCATTCACTGTATTATTTGTTAATTTATTCTCTTATATATTATACCTTAGCCACAGTTTCCCCTCCCTTTCTCTGCCCCTATTTCCTGCCTCCACATCTACTCCTCCATAGCTACATGGCTGAAACTTCAGAGTTCTAGTGCTTGCTGGGGTTGGATCAGGATCCCGCTCATTCTACTACACCATCACCAGTTTTCTGTTTTCAATGGTTTCCTTTACTACCTAAGCTTCACTGTCTCAAAACTTGCTATGTATAATGATCTTGAACTTAGAGATCTGCATGCCTCTGTTTCCTCAGAGCTGGGATTAAATGTATGTACCACCACACCTGGACCTAAGCTTTTCTTTATCTGGAACTTGCTTTGCACCAGGTTGGCCTTGAACTCAGAGGTCTGCTTGTTTTTGTCTTATTGGATTAAATGCATGTACCATCATGCCTCAACCCAAGCTTTTCTTTAATTATTTTCACAAGATCACTATAAGTTCTAGATTATTCATCCCAGGTACAGTCAAATTGACTACCAAGAATAGCTATCACAATCCATTCCTTGTCAATTTGACACACAATCTCCTTATGTACAAATGAAAACAATAAAAGGTCATAATAATAACACCTAGCATGATATAACTGTCCTTGTTCAACTGCAAATACATAAAGCTTAGCTAGGTGGGATCTTGCTCTTGAAAGATCCTGAGAAAATGTAACAGGTCTCAAAGACCCCGAAACTAGAAAGAGATTTCATTATTAGTAGAAAGCCTTTACATAGCTAAACATAATAGCCTGAACATTTCTTGAATCTGTGTGCTTGCCCCTACTGTTCTATGAATGCATGTATTTGCCAACTGCTATAGCTCACTGCCAAGAGTTTGTGGGTTAGTTGATGGATTGAGATGCAGCTCACTGCCAAGTGTTTGTGGTAAGAATTTCACTTTGCACCTGTGTACCCGAGCATAAAAATCTACCGTGTACCCATTTCTTCTGTAGAAAGAATGGATATTGTCAGATATTGTCAAATCAGAAAAATCCCCTACTCCCTCCTCCTCCTTCTCTCCCTCTTGAGGAACCATAAAAACCGAGTCCTCTTTTCCCTCAGGGTCGACTCCTCTATCCACTTCCGGGATATGAGTCGTCCCCAGAGCTCTGGCTTTCCCCGAATAAAGCCTCATGTGATTTGCAGCAAGCCTGGTCTTCTGTGAGTTCTTGGGGGATTTGCCAATATCCCGTGACTTGAGTGGAGGTCTCCCTATGGGGGTCCTTTCACTCTGAGGTTACCACTCTCTTAATTCCATTTAATATCCTTGAACACAGGATTTAGCTCCACTCCACTTCCTGGTGCTCCTTTAATCCTTGAATCATACATTTTGAATTTTTCTTTTCTCAGTTTGCTACATCTGATCAAAACACTCTTCGTGAAAGTGAACCACAGGACAGAGTTTATGCTAGGTTTTTTTGAGACTTCCTTGTCAATGTAATTAATCTGAATCTCTTCACCTTAGCTTCAGGCAGACTCTTCAAACAAGGGCTAAAAGCATTCTTCACCAAAATATCACAAGAATGATCTCTAGGCAACATACTGAAATTCTTGTCTGAAACTTCTTGAGTCAGTCTCTGAGAGTTCAAATTCTACTAGAATGGCCCATTAAACCCTATTTAGGGCATTCCACGGATTTCTTAATCCAAAGTCCTCAAATCCACATTCCTCCAAACAAAATCCTGGTCAGGCCCATCACAGCAAGACCTCAATCACTAGTCTTAGGGTTTTATTGCTGTGAAGAGACACTATGACCAATGCAACTCTTATAAGGGCTAACATTTAATTTGGGCTGGCTTACAATTTCAGAGGGTTAGTCAGTTATCATCATGGCAGGAAGCATGGCAGCATGCAGGCAGACATAGTGTTGGAGGAGCTGAGAGTTTTATATCAGAGGCCAGCCAGGAGAAGACTGTCTTCCTTGAGCAGCCAGGAGGAGGGTCTCTTCCTCACTAGATGGAGCCTGATCATAGGAGGCTTCAACCCGCCCACCCCCACAGTGACATACTTCCTCTAACAAAGCCACACCTCCTAATAATGCATGGCTAATGTATGGCTAAAGCATTCAAACACATGACTCTATAGAGGAGAGCAAACCTATTCAAACCGCCACATTGACAGACTTCTAATATTCACAATGCTAGTAACCAATCGAACATCTGGTTAGAAAACAAGTGAGAGGTCCATGCATAAAATGTCTAAACATCTGCACAGTGGAGGTAAAGATAAGGACGAGTGAACATGAAGACTAAGAAGCTTATTTCTTCTGGCTACAAACAAGAAATTTTACCTTTCCCTTTATTATAGAATTTACACAGAAGACTTAGAATGGTAAGGCCTTTTATAGCCTCCTTGAAATGTACTTGAGTCTGTGTTTAGCTTTTTTATTTTTTCCTTTGAGGCATGATCAGATTCTGATGTCTAACTGGCTGATTGTTGAAATCAGTACGTGGCAAGGAAGACCTTAAACTCTCTCTTGTTCTACTTAAAGATTTATTTATTTTTATATGTATGAGTGTTTTGCCTAAAGGCATGTGAGTGCACTGCATGTATACAGTGCATGTAGAAACCAGAAGAGGGCAAAAGAAGCCCTGGAACTTGGGGTACACATAATTTTGACCACAATGTGGGTTCCAAAAACCAAACCCTAAACTCTGCAAGAGCAACAAGTGCTTTTAACCACTGAGCTACCTCTCTTACTCCAACCTTAAATTATTGATCTTCCTGCCACTACATTCTGGATACTGGAATTATAGTAGTGCACTCTGACCTTACCAGTGCCCTGACCCTAGACTCTCTCTCAAAGACCTCCTTGAATGGGACAGTGAGATGATCCAATGGGGAAAGGCTCTCACTATCAAGATGAGGACTCGAATTCTTATCAAGGCAAACATTTAATTAGGGCTAACTGACAGTTTCAGAGGTTCAGTCCATTATCATCATGGCGGGAAGCATGGCAGCGTGCAAACAGACTTGGTGCTGGAAGAGCAAAGAGGTCTACATCCCTGGGATGCACATGGATAATGGGACAATTGACTCCCACCTCTGACCTCTCTCTCTATATATACCACTGTGCACACATGCATACACACATACACACACATACACACACACACACACACACACACACACACACACACATACACACACAGCAGAGAAACAAACAAAATGTTAAAAATCAACTTGAATGCTGAGGGTTAGCAACCCTATTTTCCAGATTCTGGAAAGATCGCCTACCCTTATGGGCAAAGATTCATGGCCCTGGTATTGGGAACTCCTAGGCTTGCAGAAAGACATGGTGGAGGAGGGACAACATGAAGTTCCAGTGGGGTCTGATGTCTTAGTCCAGGACTAGGAACAGAGGGCTAGTCCCTTTATGCTGGTCTCAGGGAAAAAAGTGAATGTAGGAGACAGAGTCAGACCTTACCCTTTTACTTCCTGCCCTAAAGGTATCCAGTTATTGTCAATAGTTGAGTGTGTGTCCTCCTCTATGGACAGCTTTATGTGTCAGTGTGGCTGGTCTGTAGAGTCCAGGTTTGTAGTCAAAGATTATTCTGGATTTTTCTGGGAATGATTTTTGGAGTGGAGTTGCAATTCATATTGGTGAATTTTAAGTGAAGCTGATTATGCTCTACAATTCAGAGAGCCTCTTATAATTAAAGTAATGCCCTATTATAAAAAATGATCCCAATCAACCCACCTCAGGTTCAAATGGATGGACCCTGGACTGGAACTACAGGTCTTCCAAGGCTTCTGATTCTCCCCTCCAGAAGAGTTTGGGATTTATGATTGCACAATCTTTCCTAATTGCACAAACCAACCCCTTAAGATTCCCTGGACTCCTCCTCCTTCGCCTTCCTTTCCTCACTTTCTTTTCCTTCACCCTCTTCCTCATTCCCTTTAGATTTAAAATATATGTGGGGAATGCTATTCATACATAAACATATAGCTACACACCTTGATGTTTGTTTCTCTGGAGAATCCCAATACACCTTAGTATCCTTTTCCCCCATGAATATCTTCTAGTATATCTGCTCAAACACAAACACTTTAGATTCTATTGCCCTGAGATCTGAGATTTGCTTCATTCTCTTGACGTCTTCTTTCCATGACAGTATCTACATTTTAACTGCAAGAATGAAATAAAGCACACAGCACTGCTCCTGGCTGTGTCAGTGCTTGGTAAATGCTAATGCATGCAAGGGGACCACCATATAGAACAATCTCTTACCTTCTCACCCTGCACACTGTATTCAGAGGTGGTTGCTTCTCCCTTTCTTCTGCATGTGAGCCCCATGAGCCCTGCAGCTCTTCAGAGTGTCCTTATACAGTGACAAGTCACTTTCAGTTGTAACACAGTGTTATGGTTTGAATCTGAAATGTCCCCCTAAGGTCTCATGTTTTGGATGCTTGGCTTCCAGCTGATAGTGTTGTTTAGGGGGGAGTTCTGAAAATGGAGAGGGAGTAGAAGTGGGTCACAAGGTGCTGAGGGGATAGCTCAGTGGGTCAAGTGCTTGCAGAGTATGTGTGAGGACCCAAGTTCAGATCGCCAGAAACCCACATAAATGCCATATGGTGGGGACCCACCTACAATTCTAGCCGCACAAGGTAAAGTCAGTGGATCCTCAGAGCAAGCTGGTTAAGTGAGAATAACCACATCTTCAAGACCCTACCTCAGTGAATAAGGTAGATGAATAAGATAATTTTCAACATCAATCCTAGTTGTGCGCGTGCGCGCGCACACACACACACACACACACCACACATACACACCACACACACACATACACACACACATACAAACACACACACACACACACACACACACGCACATGAAATACATAAAAAGGTGCGTGCTAACAGGGATATGCACACACACATGTACACTCAGGTTTAAACACACACACAAGATGTGCACTAACACACACACACACACACACACACACACACACACACACACACACACGGTCATGAGAAATGGAAAAAGAAAAACAAAGTAGATCATAAAGGATTGGTTCTTGGGGGTTATAATATCCCTCTTCCTGTATCCATCTGCTTCCTGACTGCTGTGATACACACATCTGTCTTCTGATACAGGCTCCTACCACTGTGGTGTTCTGCTCAAGTATATGGGGCCAAGAAATTGTGAACTGAGATTCAAGAGCTAACATAAATCTTTGCCTCCTTAAGTTATTTCTGTCAGGTACATGATCACATAGATGACAAGAGTAATGAACACATAGGCCATAATTCGGGAACTAGAAATGTCTGGAACCCAGTGAAAAACAAACCTTTACACTTGATTTCTAAGTTTTGCATTTTTCCCTGGCTTAGCGAGGATTTGCTGTGGACTGGAAACTTTTATGTGTGTGTGTTGTGTTCAAATTCTTCACACCCCATATTTTTTGTCCATCTTCTCCTCTTCCTCTCTTCTGGCCTCTTCTGTGGTTTCTGTTGAGTTCCGGCTTGCAGCCGAAGGATCAACAGCAGACAACAGGAATGCTTTCCATAACTGAAAGCTACTGTACTTCCTGAATCTGGAAAATTTCAACAAGGGCTCTTTCTTTCATGGAGGTTTGCAAGGAATCTTTGGGATGTCTTCCAACCACTAGGAACTTCCCACCTGTATTTCCCTTGACAAGAATGATGACCTCACTTCCAGCTGGCTGCTTTCCCGTTGTGCAGCCTCTGGGAACATGCTTCTCTCACCTGAGTTCTGACCCCTTCCCAGTTGGCTTAATTGGACAAGTCCCAAGAAAACAGGCTGGTTGTTTCTTTCCTAGAGTCCACATCTGGCCCACTCAGGTCTTCTTGCCTCCAGGAACTCTGGGAGTTCTGGCCACCCTCAATGCAGCCACTCTCCGTTAGCTCATCCATCAGTAGCTAGACAACTGCGTCTCCTTTTAGATGTCTCAGGGGGAATCAGGCGAGGTTCATCAGGTCCCCTTGCTCTTCGTACACACTGAAGCCAGAGAAGGCTTGTTTAATTTTCTGAGTAGTCTTGTAGGAACGTTTTTTTTTTTTTTTCACACTCTGAAATGTATAGGAGTAACCAAAACTTTTTACCCTGTTGGTACTTACACATAAACAGTTTTCAGCTAAGGAGTAGCTGTCAAATCCTTTGAACTTACCAGGCATTGACTGTGCATCTTGAATCTTCAAATTGGACAAAATGTTTCAGAGTTTAGTAACTGTTTTCTGTATTACTTTTGTTGAAAATTAGATTGTTCCTGGTGACTTTTGTGTGTTATATTCCTGGCATGTTGGGAATTCCTACATTATCTAAACTTGCAATTTGTCATCTTGTTACATCAGCTATGACTTTTATCCTCCCTGACCCCTCCCTCCCTCCCTCCCTCCCTCCCTTCCTTCCTTCCTTCCTTCCTTCCTTCCTTCCTTCCTTCTTTCCTTTTTTGGATACATATATCTCTGGTTGGCCTGGAGCTCCCTATGTAGACCAGGCTGTACTGGAACTTACATAAACACTCCTGCCTATTGAGCACTGGGATTAAGAGCATATACACCACAACTCAACTTTTCTTATAAAAATTAAGATTTACTTTTATTGTGTATGAGTGTTTTGCCTCCATGTATACATGTGTATGTGTGGATAACATGCATGCAGTGCCCAAGGAAACCAGAAGAGTGTGTCAGATCCCTGGGACCTGGAATTACTATTAGTGAACTGTCATATCATGAGTGTTTGGGTGTTTGGATCAAGCCCAGGTCCTCCAGAAGAGCAAGAGCCCTTAACCACTAATCTCTCCAGCCCCATTATTCTGCTTGTTACTACCATTTAAGACTAAGCCACTTTGCTGGGTGTGGTGGCACATGCCTTTAATCCCAGCACTTGGGAGGCAGAAGCAGGCGAATTTCTGAGTTCGAGGCCAGCCTGGTCTAAAGAGTGAGTTCCAGGACAGCCAGGGCTACACAGAGAAACCCTGCCTCGAAAGAAAAAAAAAAAGGCCTAACCTACAGTGTTTCATAGTATGAATGTTATACTTTATTTAAACCTTCCATTGTCAGTCATTCATGTTACCTCTAACTTTTCATTATTAAAAACAAAGCACAAAGGTTTGTTCAAAGATCTTATCTGTGTGCACATGTTTGGACTACTTATAGTACAGATTCTTAGAAATATTTCTGAATTACAGAATAATTACAAATGAAATTTGGAATGCCGCCCAATCACTCTTCCTAGAGCAAGGCTTCTGTAACTTCTTGGTAACACATATGTTAGCGTTTTTACCAGTCATATCAAGTTCCTTCCCTTCTTGTTTCAATTGATATTTTTCTGGACTACCTGAGAATCCTTTTGTCTGTCTTTATCAGCCACTAGTAAGTCCTTTGCAGAGAATTTACCTTATGGTAAATTCAACCTTGAAGCTTCTGTGCAGCTGTGGTATGTGTGCATGGCTGTGGGAAGAGGGAAGGAGAACAGATAGGTACCTGGTCCTCTCCTTTCATATCATCCAGTTTTCCTTTACCTCTCTCAGAAGTTAGAATGTATTTATTTATAAGGTTGTATTTGAAAAATTTAAAGAAAGGTTGTATTGCTAAACATAGTGTTTAAACTAGATCATCTCTAAGTATCACTACTGTTATTATAATCTTTAATTCTATGAATTTAATACATTCTCTAGTCATTCTCAGATAGAGAATGACCTTGGGGTTTAGGCTTCAACCAATGGATTTGGGAAGAACACAGTTATTCCAACCACAGTATATCTGCTGATCTTCAATCTATTCTCTATTCTAGAGTTTCTCTGTACAAATCAATCTTAGTGGAGCAGAAAACTCAAGGCTCCAAAGAAAATCAGGTCTTTACATGAGAGCCCATGCATGCAAATCATATCCCTTCTTCCAGCTCTTCCCACCAAAGTCCTGCACACCCTTAAAGGCACAGACCTAATGTACCTCTTCAAGCACAGTGTTTTCTGACCAATAATTTTCTTTCTAAACTCCCACAGGGGGCAGAGAGACAGCCCAGAGCCCTGCTACATAATCCTGAAAACCTGAGTTCCATTCACAGCCCACAGTAAAAGAGAACTGACTCCCAAGATGTCCTCTGACCTTCGTGAGGGCACTGTTGCATGTGCATGCCTGCACTCATACGTCATACACGCATGTGCACATGCATGCATGCTTGTGAGTGCACACACACCAATAATAAGAAAAATGAATACCAACTCCCATAGTAAGGGGAATAACATCATCTTTGGTAGATTCCCTCCTCTTGAAGGGTTATAAAATCCACATGTTATTTGAAAGGCATGGTGAGGAAGTGATGTTCAGAAATTAACATGCTGGGGGTGTATGGGTGGGTTTTGCAGGACTTGCTCCAAAACAAATAGAGCCCATGATAATCAGGCATGTTTACATACTTATGACCTAGGCAGAGACTCTGAGATTAACATTAGAATTTTGTTGGACAAAATGTTTTCTGTATGGCTTGACTACTTGACTACCTCCCAAACATCCTTCCACACCTTTCTTTCTTCCTTTCTTCCTTCCTTTCTTTTTTCTCCCTTTCTTTCTTTCTTTCTTTCTTTCTTTCTTTCTTTCTTTCTTTCTTTCTTTCTTTCTTTCTCCCTTCCTTCCCTTCCCTTCCCTTCCCTCCCTCTCTTCCTTCCTTCCTTCCTTCCTTCCTTCCTTCCTTCCTTCCTTCCTTCCTCTCTCTTTTGTTCTTTCTCTCTTTCTTTTCTCCTTTTCTCTTCCTCCTTTCCTTCCCCTTCTTCCTCCTCCTCTCCCTCCCTTCCCTCTTCCTCTCCCTCTTCCTCTCCCTCCTTCTCCTCTTCCACCTTCTCCCTCTCCCCCTCCTCCTTCCTCTCCCCCTCCTCCTTCCTTTCCCCCTCCACTTCCTCCCCCTCTTTCCCCTTCTCCTCCTCCTTCTTCATAATCAAACATTTAAAAGAGAATAGTTAATCTTCTGCATGGCTCTTTCTCACCACCACTCCCTGCCCACCTCCACTCTACTTTGAGAACCTGCCTTTAACAAAGTATTCTATGTGTATGAGTTGCTTTGGACTGGACTCAGTTGGCCCCTCAACCTGCAGGAGAATCAGGGTCCTGGTACAGGTGGTCAGTGAGTTGGTGAAAAGTGACAAACAGATGCAAACACAAGGGAATGTTGATTGAATGTAATTTCTCAAAGCTAGCATCAGACTTTTACACAAAACAGAGGAATGCATACATAAAAGGTAACAGGAACCAACTGGGATAAAAATCAATGTTAACAACTGGGATCAAAAGCAACCCCACCTAAGGTCAGCTTATTCTTAGCAGCCAGGGACAAGGGCTTCAAAGCCCTTGCCATAGTTCCAATTGTAGTCTATGGTATAGTCCACCTTCCCCTTAGGCCATTGTAAATTCCTGTGTATGGGAGTGACTCAGGAATCTATTGTTCTAAGTATACTATGTAGACTAGCCCTGAGATTACTAGCTCTATTCTAGTAAATTGTAATGCTTGATTTTTTTCACTGTCTATCAACACTGGAGGCATTTTCATATGGATGAGTAACATTCTTACAAAGATCAAAGCCCAAGGTTGGCTCAACAATTTCCTAGGACATTGGGACACTGGTGGAGGCTAATCTAACTTAGCTGTATGTCAAAATCAATCCTTAGAGGCACTTATAATAAAACAATATTGAAGGAAAGCACACAGATCCATTCACTGACTAAAGCAAGGACAGATTTGGAACATTCATTATTACAGGATGCCACAGTTCCAGGAGACTAGGTTTCAATGAAACTCTTTGCCTCAGAACTGCGTCCAAGTTTTTGGGCCTGTCACACAGTTACCACTGGAGTGGGTTTGGCAATGTGTATTTCGCCTGCATATATCAATGTGCATCACATGTGTGCTTGGTATCCTAGAAGGCTGAAAGAAAGTGCTGGGTCCCCCACAACTGGAGTTATGGTTGGTTGTGAGTGACCATGTAGTAGGCACAAGAAATTGCACCCAAATCCTCTGGAAGAGCAGCTAGTGTTCCTCACTGCAGAGCTGTCATCTCTCTAACCCAGTGCCTGCTCTTTCACAATCTGCTTTCTCACCTGTGAGTATCTTTACCTTGTTGTTTATTGCTTCCTTACAGTAGATCCTGATCTTTTATATTGATTTGCTTTAAGGTTTGCTTGGTGCTTCTGAAAAACAAAAAGAAAATAAGAAAGAGCAGGCTGGAGAGAGATAGTTCAGCCATTTAGAGCCTATATATAATGTCCTTGTAGAGGACCAAAGTTCAGTTTCTAGTTATAGATTCATAGCTACTCTTATCTCTAGCTCCAGGAATGTGACACCCTCTTCTGGCCTTCAGGATACCTATACTTATGTGTACACACACACACACACACACACACACACACACACACACACACATTTAAAAATTAATGAATAAATAAATTTGATTCTTGGCATCACTGTCACATCCTCATGGCATAAGCAGCTGCTGCGGCTCTGACCTTCCCAGCCTGGGTATTTCCTGCACTGTCCTGTGCTCCTTAAGCCCTTGTTGTTCTCTAAACCCGTTTGATACCCTCTGGCTTTGGTGATAAAGCTTGGTTTTCTCCACGACTGTCTCCCTTTTTAGAGATCACTCTTCCTCTTCTCCCCTGAGATGTGTATTCTTGAGACATCTTCTGATGGAGACAGACCTGGCTGGCTTTAAGCCAGTTGTTGTCTGTTTAGCATCTATAATGGTTGGCATTCCCCAAACCAACATCCAAACGTTCTCTGTTTTTGTGAATGGTGCTGTACTGTCAAATGAGCCCAGAATTCTGTGCTGTGCCGACTCCCTACTCCCCTCACCCCCACTTTTCTCTTTGTCTATCAGTTAATACGAACAAGCAGCCCAGTCCATTCAGGGCAGCTGCGATCTGTGCCCAGCATCTCATTGCACTATATCCTTGCTCCCTCCTAACAGTTTCCTGGGTGAAACCATCCTTAGATAGTTGCCCAGTCACTTGACGAGTGCTGGTGCAGATAATGAATACCCATATGATTCCTGCTTTTCCTCAGTATAGGTGACTGAACACAGGGCCTCACACTCAAAACCACAGAGCCTCCGCCCCAGCCCTTGGGATCCCTCCAGACCTGACTCTTCTCTCTAGCTCTTCTTGATGGTATAGCACTGGAATACGTAATACAAATGTGCTTATCTGCTTTATGCCCACTTATCATTGCCTTTTAAATAAAGGAGATGCTGTTTGTTCCTTAAGGACTCCCACAATCTGCTGTCTGTCACGCTGTATTTGCAGCCATCGCTCTTGCTTCTTTCAGAAGGAAGACCATGGAATATCAAAGCAGGAGTTAAGTCTGGACCAGTGTTTCAACATGACTGCTGGTATGTCCATATTAGATGTCTGAGGGACAGTTTGAGCCAAGAATAGGCCTAGGGAAGAGATAGGCCCAGAACTGGTTCTTCTAATCTCAATGAGACAAGAAGTTTAGAGTTTTACCTTCTCTCAGTCCAATATATAATTCTTAACTTTTTGCCCTGTGTATGAGTATGTGTGTGTGTGTGTGTGTGTGTGTGTGTATGTGTGTGTGTGAGACAGAGAGAGAGAGAGAGAGAGAGAGAGAGTGATATGTGTGTGTATGTTGTGGGGGTGTCTGGGAATTGAACCTAGAGCCTTTTGTATGTATGTATGTATGTATGTATGTATGTATGTATGTATGTATGTATATGTATGTATGCATGTAGTATGTTTGGTAGGCAAGCATTCAGCCAGTAAGCTACACCCCAACTGTCACCTACGACAATGTAAAGGAATCATTTGATGTCTCTGTTATAGGAGGACTGCTTTACTGCCAGAACATCCTTTACCCCTGAGATAATATGATCCCTCATTCAGAGGAATGGCCTCAAACGACTTGTCAGCTGCCCAGTTTTAAAGGCACACCCACAAACATATTCCCAAAGCCCAACATGCCTTTGGGCATGTCTATTCAGGCAGGTTAGGGCTGGAAATTTAAATCTAATCTTAGTTTTATCTTCTTATTTAAGATGAACTTTTGATATCTGGGAAGGCTATGTGGATAAAGCTCAAAGGTAAGGGCCTGAGTTTGGATTCACAGAACCTATGTAAAGCCAAGTGCAGTAGTGCATGTGTATAATCCCAGTGTTCTTACAGCAAGGTGAGAAGTGAGAATAGAGTTTCTGGAACCACAGACCAGCTAGTGTGGTTTATGAAGCACTACCAACATAAATACCCTCATCGAAGAAAGGTGGAAGGCAAGGACTAAGGCCAAAGTTGTCCTCTAACCTCTTCATGCAGGCCAGTCCATATGCATGGCAGCAATTACACAGATGAATGAGCACACATACATACACATGCACACATGCACACACACATATACAGGCACACATATACAGGCACACATATACACACAAACATAGAACAATACTATTAGCTTTTAAATTCTGGAATAGAGAAAACTGTATGGCAAGAAAAGTATAATCTCAACACAAGGATTGGCTTGGGTTTTTGTTGAGAAGTTTTGGTGCCTTCCCTTGCAACTGTGTGTGAATTTGTTTCTTGTTTTGAACAGGAATTTTATATATAGGAATTATGTTTGATAATGTTTGAGTTTTAAATGAATAGTTTATAAAATTATAACTGTGAAATATATTTAATTAAGATTTTAATATTAGCTTAAAAATCTATTAAAGCAAGAACAAGTAAGTTCATGCTTTTCTTGGATTAGATATTTAATTAACTCAAATGGAAAGACTGGGAGTCCTTAGAAACCAGTCCCATTTATAAATTTAATTCCTTATGCATTTGAAGCACATCAATGCATTTACTATATTTTATTTTACTGTATTTTATAGAACTGTGGAAGCTTGACAAATTACTGACTTTTACAAGTCTAAGCATTAACTTCACCAACATAAAACATGTTCAACATAAAAAAGTGTTTCAAAGTATTTCAGTATTATTCATGTTTCAAAAGTTCTCATCATACCAGAAATTATAAAATTAACTGCATGTTATGAGTTGGAATTATGAAGTTTAAAAACCAGTTAGGATCTTTAAATTTTAAATGTATTTTAACATTCCCTTTAGATGCTTACAGCTTATTCAATATAAAAATGTGTTATCTGATTTGTTTAGTTAAATTTACATTTTATTCTGTTTTTTAAAACAAATATTTATTTATTAGACCATGTCTTACAGTGATGAGCTGCTATGGATGAGTTGAGTCCAGGAGTAGGCCCTGGGATATAGAGTTTGAAGGCTAGATGATGCTCCAGTGCCATTCCTGTTTCTTTTTTAATGAGACAGGGTCTTGCTATATTTCCAGGTATGTCCTGATGTCCTGGATTCAAGAGATCTTCCTGATCCAATGCCTGCATACCACCATGCCTGGCTTCTAAAGACCCCATATTATGTGTGTTTTTAAAAGTCATTTCGTGTTAGGAATTGAAACCAGGGCCTTAAGCATAAGAAGCTGCAGCTGAACCCCACCCTAGCCCTCCATAATGGGTCTGCATCCTCTGTAAGGTCTACATCCTCTATAAGGTCTATATCCTCTGTAAGAGCCACATCATTTGTAAGGTCTACATCCTCTGTGATGGGTCTACATCCTCTGTGAGGTCTACATCCTCTGTGAGGTCTACATCCTCTGTGAGGTCTACATCCTCTGTGGTTTACTCAGTCTTCCAAGCATCTACACCAAAGACAGAAACCTAAACCCACATTTGGTTTAACCCTGCTGTCTGATGTGAGTCTTTACCTCTCCCCACACCAGTGCTCATTTTATTTACTTTTGGTCATGCTAGTGGCTGAACTCAGGGCAAAGGGGGTGCCAGACAAGTATGTTGTTATGATATAGCATCTCTAGCCCTTTTGAATTTTTGCTTTTGAGACAGCATCTCACTAAACTGCCAAGATGACCTTGAGTACAGTCTGACTCAGATGGGTCTTGATCTTGTGATTTTCCTACATCAACTGCCCAAGAAGCTGGTGTTACAGCCTGAACTTGACTGCTACCTTCATTTTATTAATTACCTTACTTCTTATCTTGAATCAGGGTCTTTTTCATTCAGCATCTGGGGCAGCAGAGTCTGAAGAAATGTGTTGCAAAGCATATGTACAAGCTAGATTACTTGCAAAGAAGTAGGAGAGAAACAAGCTTGGACAAAAAAGGGAGGTCAGTAGGACTGTGAGGAGGATAAGGGAGGATAATAGGGTGTATACAATGTATATGATGTATATGTATATGATGTATATGTATATGTATGTGATGTATATATATATGATGTATATGTGTATGTGTATATGTATGTGATGTGCATGTATATGACATATATTATGTATATGCATATGATATATGTATATGATTTATATGTTTATGTGTATTTAGATAGTTATTAAAACAAGCACAACATTAATTAAATGCCAAGGGAGGCTCACAAGGCTAGCATCTCCATGGAATCGTCACCTAATACAATGAGGTTGGCCTCCTGACATGCATGTTTCTATACTCTTAGGTCCTTCATATAAAAGGTTCAGCAACTGGAGTCCTGTCAGTTGTTTAGAATTTAGATTTTCTTTAGAATTTCATGTTAATTTTGTAAACTTGAAATTGAAATAAATCTTGCCTGAAATTTTCATAACTGAACACTGTACTTCTTACCAAGCTTAGTGTTATCAAGCAAAACTCAGGTGGGCTTCAGGATTGATCAAGGGACTAGACAGATGCTTAAATAAAGGAAATTTGAAAAACTCCAATGATTACAAAAAGGAAAAGCAAACATTAAAATTAAAAAAAAGGTAAAGCTATTTTACTACTCTGTTTTTCTTTTTTAAAACTTGGAGTATCTACTTATGAATATTGATTCAAAAATACTCAACAAAGTTCTAGCAAACAGAATCTAAGAACACATCAAAACCATCATTTATCACAATCAAGTAGGCTTCATCCCAGGATGCAAGGTTGGTTCAATATATGAAAATCCATTAATCTTTTCCTCTACATAAACAAATGCAAAGAAAAGACTCAAATTATCATATCATCAGATGCTGAAAAAGCATTTGATAGAGTACAACATCCCTTCATGTTAAAAGTAATGGAGAGATCAGGAATTCAAGGCACATACCTAAACATAATAAAAGCAATATACAGCAAACCAACAGTTAATATCAAATTAAATGGAGAGATACTTGAAGCAATTCTGCTAAAATCAAGGAGAAGACAAGGATGCCCACTCTCTATCTATTCAATATAGTACTCAAAGTTCTAGCTGGAGCAATAAGACAACAAAAGAGATCAAGGGGATACAAATTCGCAAAGAAGAAGTCAAGATATCACTATTTGCAGATGGTATACACAAGTGACCCAAAAATTTCTACCAGAGAACTTCTACATATGATAAACAACTTCAACAAAGGGGCCAAATATAAAATTAACTCAAACAAACCAGTAGCCCTCTTTTATACAAATGATAAATGGACTGAGAAAGAAAATAGGAAAACAACACCTTTCACAATAGTCACAAATAATATAAAATATCTTGGGGTAATTCTAACCAAACAAGTTAAAGATCTGTATAATAAGAACTTCAAGTCTCCCAAGAAAGAAATTGAGGAAGAACTCAGAAAGTGGAGAGGTCTCCCATGATCATGGATTTATAGGAGTAACATAGTAAAAGTGGCCATCTTACTAAAAACAATCTACAGATTCAATGCAATATCCATCAAAATTCCAACACAATTCTTCAAAGACATGGAAAGAACAATTCTCAATTTCATATGGAAAAACAAAAAAACCCAGGATAGCAAAAACAATTCTTAACAATAAGAGAACTTCTGGGATAATCACCATCTCTGACCTCAAGCTGTACTACAGAGCAATAGTGAAAAAAACTGCATGGTATTGGTACAGTGACAGACAGGTTGATCAATGGAATAGAATTGAAGACCCAGAAATAAAATCACACACTTATGGACACTTGATCTGTGTGTGATAAAGAAGCCAAAAATATACAATGGAAAAAGAAAGTATCTCCAATAAATGGTGCTGATCTTACTCGGAGTCAGTATGTAGATAAATAAAAATAGACCCATATTTGTCATCTTGCACAAATCTCAAGTCCAAGTGGATCAAGAATCTCAACATAAAACCAGATACACTGAATCTAATAGAAGAGAAAGTGGGATAGAGCCTCAAGGCACGAGGAAATTTTCCTAAACAGAACCCTAGTGGCTCAGGCTCTAAGATCAAGAATTAATAAATGGGACTCATGAAACTGAAAAGCTTCTGCAAGGCAAAAGACATAGTTAATAGGACAAATCGACAACCTACAGTTTGGGAAAAAAATCGTCACTAACTCCACATCTGATAGTGGGATAATATCTAAAATATATCAAGACTCAAGAAATTAATGTCCAAACAAACAAACAAACAAAAACAAAAACCAAACAATCCAACAAAAAATGTTGTATAGAACTAAACAGAATTCACAACAAAGGAATCTTGAATGGCTGAGAAGCACTTAAAGAAATGTTCAAAGTTCTTAGTCATCAAGGGAATGCAAATCAAAACCACTCTGACATTCCATCTTACACCAACCAGAATGACTATGATCAAAAACCCAGGTGATAGCACATGTTGGAAAGAATGTAGAGAAAGAGGAACACTTCTCCATTACTGGTGAGATTGCAAGCTGTTACAACCACTCTGGAAATCAATCTGGAGGCTCCTCAGAAAATTGGAAATAGATCTACCTGAAGACCCAGCTATACCACTCTTGCTATATCTAAATCTATATCTATATCTATATCTATATCTATATCTATATCTATATCTATATCTATATCTATATCTATATCTATATCTATATCTATATCTATATCAGAGGACTGCCTGGTCTGGCCTCAGGGAGAGAAGATGCATCTAACCCTCTAGAGATTTGAGGCACTAGGGAGGCCAGGGGGTGGGGTGGAGTGGGTGGAGGGGTAGAGTGGGTGGAAGGGTAGGGTGGGTGGAGAGGTAGGGTGGTGGGTGGGGAGTGGTAGGGACATCCTCTTGGAGATGGGAGAGGAGAAATGGGATGAGGAACTGTCTGAGGGTGGTCCGGGAGGAGGATAATGACCGGACTGTAAAATAAAAGATTAAAGATAATTAAAACAAACAAGCAAACAAACAAACAAACAAGCAAGCAAACAAACAAGCAAACAAAAAACTTGGGATATCCAGAACACCACATCAGCATCTTGCCACATAGTTGTG
This sequence comes from Mus minutoides, assembly GCA_902729485.2. Classification (NCBI taxonomy): domain Eukaryota; kingdom Metazoa; phylum Chordata; class Mammalia; order Rodentia; family Muridae; genus Mus; species Mus minutoides. The sequence goes on along the minus strand of LR750175.1, from coordinate 97,300 downwards.
TTCTAAACCACCTTTGCTTTGCTGCCAAAGCAGGACCAGTGCAGGGGAGGGTGGTTGGAAACCCCGTTTCAGGGTGGTGCACTGGTGACTGCAGACTGCCGCCAGAATCCCCGGCCCTCCGAGTTCCTGAAGGTAAAATGATTTTCTTGCTGTATCCTAGCACCTCGTTCATGGCTTAATAAATTCTGAGCACATGAAGATGCTCTGAATGAAAGAGGAAAAGACAGGATGGCTTCCCTCCTGTGAAGGGTCGGGAGCCCTCTGGGCCTCAGAGAAAGAAGGCCCGGAGGACAGGAAAATTTCCATATTATAGCAAAATGGGAACAAGGAACTGCTTCTTTCCCAGGGCTGCATTTCTGGGTCTTCAGGCAAGCAGGGCTCCTTTGCCTCATTGACTTCTCAAATGCTACATTCAGACTCCAGGAAGGAGCTGTAAAGACTAAAAGGCTGGGTCAGATAATAGTTACATAACTGCTAATCCACTTTTAGGGCTACTGAAAAAATAAGCTGTTTGCTTTAATTAATAATTGCTGCGTATCATAACTAAAGAACACCGTTCTGTTTCTTTTATTCATTTCTTTTTTTTTTTGTGAGCACACAAAATAATGGGTTTTATTATGTTACTTTAATAAATGTAAAACATTTTGATATATGTAAACATTTTAATACATGCAATGCATTTTAATACACATAAAGCATTTTAGTACATGTAAAACATCATAGTACATGTAAAACAGCATATACAACTTCCCACCCCCTTTATGCTGTGACTTTTCTTTTCTTTTTCTTTTTTTCATTACCAGGACAGAAAAACCTGACAGGAAAGGTTCATTTGGCTTGTGATGCCACAGGATATCATTCCTCACGGAAGGAAAGGTATGGTAGCATTCACGGTGGTAGGAATCTATAGCAAAGTCTTGTTCATTAAACAGCTACTGGAAGCAGACTGTGACCACCATGACCAGGAGTGGGTGCAGCCTACAAAGCCCTACCCCCGCCACCATTTCCCCCAGCCATGCTGTCCCTTCTTAAGGCTCCACAGTCTTCAAATCAGCATACACTGGCAACTGTGCATTCAAATGGTAGATCATTCCTGTTTCAGATTCCAACCGTAATTTTCCATCCTTGGTCCCCCAAAGACTTGTGGCCACCTGATATTACAAAGTATATTGAGTCCCATTTCAAAAGTCCATGTAGCCTTAATATCTACAACTTTGTTTAAAATTTTCCAAAGTTACATTTTTTTTTTTAAATTTCGTCACTGTGATCCCCTATAAAATCAAAGCAAGGTTGCTTTTAATATCCAATGGCAGACTGAATGTTATCATTCCTAAAGGGAAAAACCACAAAGACAGCAAGGAAAGATAGGACAAAACCTACCAGGACAGGCATTAAATCCTACATTTCATGTGCATTATCTGTGGTATGGTGGTGTCATGAGCTCAATGAATCTGTATAGCTCTGTTTCTATTGCCCTGCCATTTACAGTAGCTAGACCACCCCTGCCTTGGGGCAGCTTCACATGGTGCCTGTGGCTTAATTCCAACTTGGTTCACACACAAAGCCCTTTAGGGGGCATCTGCTGGGAACCTAACCCTGTTACATACTGTCTGTCCCCATAAGTTTTTCTCTAGTAAGCTGATATAAGCTTTTACAACTTCACAATCCTTATGTTCTATATGTCTACAAATCAAAGACCATGTAGATGTAAGTTTTGACACCCGCTTAAGGTAGGGTCAATATGAAGCCCAAGAAGAAGGAAGACCAAAGTGTGAGTGCTTCAGTGCTTCTTAGAAGGGGGAACAAAATACTTCAGTGCTACTTAGAAGGGGGAGACAAAGTGTGGAGCAGAGACTGAAGGAAAGAAAGACCATCCAGAGACTGCCCCACCTGGGGATCCATCCCTTATACAGCCATCAAACCCGGCTGTTATTGTGGATGCCAGGAAGTGCTTGCTGATAGAAGCCTGATATGACTGCCTCCTGAGAGGCTCTGCCAGAGCCTGACAAATACAGAGGAGAAAGCTAGCAGCCAACCATTGGGCTGAGCATGGGGTTCCTGGCGGAGAAGTTAGAGAAGGGACTGAAGGAGTAGAGAGGGTTTGAGACCCCGTGGGAGGAACAATAGTGTCAACCGGTCAGAACCCCTGGAACTTCCTGGGACTGGACCACCAACCAAAGAGTACATGGAGGGACACATGGCTCCAGATGCCTATGTGGCAGAGGATGGCTTTGATGGATATTAGAGGGAGGAGCAGCCCTTGGGTCTGAGGGTGTTCGATGCTCCAGTGTAGGGGAATGCCAGGGCAGGAAGACCGGAGTGAGTGGGTGGGAGGGGACAGGGGGTTTCTGGAGGGGAAACCTGGAAAGGGGAAAGCATTTGAAATGTAAATAAGGAAAATATCCAATACAAACAAACAAATAACTTCTGATGATGGCTGTAGCAGTCTCTGAGTGTTTGGACCACCAAAGCAAGCAAAACCCTTTTCTAGGTAATATTCTGGTAGGATATCCTGTGGTTCTTTCTATGCTGATGTTCTATGTAACAGTTGTTAATGGGCTTGCATTTTGTACACTTTGATGGATGGGGCCTCATCCTGAAACACCATTCCTATTATCCCAGGGTGGAGAAAGTCAGGGTTTCTCTTTAATGACATCATTCTCATGAGTATTTATAGCAGCTGCAGAAGCTGCCATGGTTTGATCGAGATGTTCCCCATACCCGTGTGCTTTGAATACTTGGTCCTTGGTAGGTGGCCCTATCTGAGGAGGCTTGGGAGGTATGGCCTTGTTGGAAGAGGTAACATCACTAGAGGCTGGCTCTCAGGGTTTACTGTTTCACACTGATGGGTTAAGATGTGAGCCTCAGCTTCCCGCTTCAGCTCATGCTTCCTGCCACCATTGACTCAGCCCTTTGAAACCTCAATCCCAAATACACATCTTCTCCTCTAATTTGCCTTGATCACAGTGGGTCATCTTAGCAGTAGAAAGGTAACTAATAGATCATTCCTGTTTGTGTTTTTATCTGGAACTTTAAACTCAGCCACACTTTAAAGGACCTCATTATTCATATCTTTCTGTTGGGTTTTCACCCATTGACATCATCATGACCTTGGCTTTGAGCAGCCAGCCACAATGGCTGCAACCCGACTCCTGTTTTGTCTTCATTTTTCCTCTACCACATTAATTCGTCCATTACTTTGGAATTTAGTTTTCCAAAGATTTTCAGGACACGGAGAAATGTAGTCAGANAGCATGATCCCTACTCTTCTAGTAACCATTAGCAACCAATAGTTCCTTAAGAAAGGATGGGACCTCAAAATCCTTCTCTAAGTCATGATGGAGGAATGTTGATAGGATCAGTCTTGTGCAGTGATCAAGTACAGGAACTTGTCCAGGAAGTGATTCACTTTCTGGTACAAATTTTCTATCCTAGCTATATTCCTCATTGCTGTGGCGATGTACCTGACAGAGACAACATGAGGAAGAGTTTCTCTTGAGTCATGGTGTCAGAGGGTGTCAGTCTACCATGGACAGAAGGGCTGTGAAGAGTTTGTGGCAGCAGGAGAGTGAGGTTGAGAGTTGTTCACATCATGCCAAGCAGGAAGCAGCGTATTCAGGCCAGAACCAAGAGTGGGTATAATCATCAAACGTTTGCCTCTAGCGATGTGGCTCTACCATTCAGATCCAGAGTTTTCAAATGTTCACTAGAAGCCAGAACTGAACTTCAGAGCATAAACCTGTGTGCCTGTGTGCTGGAGAGGGGTGATCCAGATTCAAGCATTATCACTTCTGCTGTGTCCTCTCTCCCATCTCACCTGCCCCAGATCACACTCTGTTTCCAAGTTATATATAACATACATGGTGTAGGCTTTACATCAACGCTTAGCTTCTACTTCCTCATTACCCTCTTTTGTTCTCTCCCTTTATATTTTTCTTCCCACACATATGCCCTCTTCTACTTTTATGTCACATATGTCTGTCTGTCTATCCAAAACCTAACTTTCATTTGGTGAGAGAAAACCTGTCATATTTTTTTTTCAGAGTCAAGAAAGGCAGGTTTCTTGTCCTTAGGCCCAGTAAGTTAATTTTGAAATACTAGCTTAAGTAATGTAGAAAATGTCAAAGTGAGTCCCCCCCCTTTTTTGGTTTTTCGAGACAGGGTTTCTCTGTGTAGCCCTGGCTGTTCTGAAACTCACTCTGTAGACCAGGCTGGCCTCGAATTCAGAAATCCGCCTGCCTCTGTCTTCCAAGTGCTGGCTGTCCGGTGTGAGTTTACTTTTAAAAATATTAAGTTGCTAAAGAGCAAGATATCCTCAAATGATAATCACGTGTTTGATTCATGAGCCAGTTCTCATTGGAGCCATCCCTGCCTTGTTCCAGGCTCTGACTTGCTCAAATGTGTGTTGAGGTGGTGGGCTGGCTGGTAGCTGGTGACATAAGATGGCTTCATAATCCCTTCAGGAGGGACAGGAACAGCGGTGCCTGCATTTCAAGCAACAAGCTAACCAGCGCTAGTTCATATGGAGACAGTCTCCATGATACTGATGTACCAAGTCTGGATGTGTAAGTACTCTTGTCTCATCTTCCAAGCAAATTATGTAGGGGAGCTTGTCTTCAAGGATGGGAAGGCACTGGGTATTACACAGCAAGTGGTCATATACAGAGGAGGAGGAAATTGCTGGGCATTCCTACACAAGACATATGCACTAAGATGCTCATCATAGTGCTCTCTATACTGTAGAAAAACATACATGTCATTTAAGAATCCAACAAAACCAGTAAAAAGGATGGTGCCCTGAAGTAACTATCTCAATGTGTTCACATAGCAACGTCAAATGCTTTTGATATAGGACTGAAGAGATGGCTCAGTGGTTACAAGTACATTTTGTTTTGCCACAGGACCTGATTTAGATGCCTAGCACCCACATGGTGGCTCACACATGTCTGTAACTCCAGTTCCAGGGAATCCAGTGCTCTCTTTTGGTCTCCTTGACCAGCAGGTACACACACAGTGCACAGTTATACATGCAGGCTAAATACCCATATACATAGGAGAAAACTTTAAAACGTGCTTTTGACATGCTGTTCTTTGACAAATACAAATCATAGCAGACTCGATGAGAGCAACTGTGAACAATCTGTGTTAAAAATGTCAGATCAGACCACACAACAATTTTACTATGTTCAAGGATGAGAAGCGTTGGTCTTCTCTCCAGGACTCAGAACATCTGAAATATTATACTGTGTGAATATTTATTGTACTTATTTAAAGTTTTATTTAAACTTTCCATGTATATTAAAAGGAAAAAAATCCAAATTATTAAAAAGTATTAATATATCATACTTTGCGCAACTCCAAAATTTTTAATTTCTTTTTTTAAAAAAGAAAAGTTTAGTTTAGTGTGGGTAGATACATGTAGAGGTCAGAAGGCACCATGTGATAGTTGGTTCTCTCCCTCCACCATGTGGGTCTCAGGAATGTCACTCAAGCCACCAGGCTTGGTGGTACGAGCCTTACTCATTGAGCCATCTCCCAGGCCTTCAGTTCCTTTTTTTTTCTTTTTTTTTTTTTTTAAACAAAAGAACAATATCAGACTGCATGAGCACAAAAGTAATTTAAATATGTTCTGGGACCGTTTTCATCTCCAGAATTAAGGATTATTTTAATTTTCCATCATTGCTTCTTCTCTTTTACTTTCCTTCTTAGGTTTATCATTTTAGGGTTCCCTATTTTTAATTTTCATACAGAGATTTCTTTAAATGATCATTATAATTAAGCATAAAGCCACAAATTAGAAAGTCATATTTTGCTGGATCCCAGAGTTCTAAATTATTCATTCCACTCACTGTTTTTAGATTAGTTTATCCCAAAATTACCAGTTTATTGCTGTAGTTTTTTAAAATTTTGTACAAACAAGAAGGCAGAAGCAAAGGGAAGAGCATTATACATAGATCTTAGACTGCTGGCCTTCACCACTGCACTGGTTCTACCCACGTCAATCCACTCCTAGAAGCTCCTGACGTTATTTCCCATAAACCCCAGTGTTTACAGCACATCTCAGCAGTCCCTCCCTGTTTCCTCTTCGACCTTAACTTCCTAACTAAAGCCATTTACTGATATGCTACGGGTTTTTCAGTGAAGAGGCAAATCAATAAATTAAAGGTGATTTCGGAGTGTCAGCTTTCCCTAACCATTCCGGGATTCCTTTAGTGCTCTTCTGGACAAGGAGGCTGGGTGACAGTCTCACACAGCCATGGGGGTGCTTTTCTGACAGGCATCTTTTGCTCCCTTTAGTCCTATCTAGTGACTGTCAAACTGTGTTAGATGGGAAAGATTGTGCATACATTTCAACTTTCCTGGATTAGCATTAGGTCAACAATGCTCCAGTGGATGGCCTCACAGCCCAAAGTATATGGGCAGCACAACTGGACTTGAAGGGTTATAAAAAAAATAAAAGAGGAGGGGGTGTGGAGGGCTGTGGATTTAGGAGCAGTTAGGGGAGGAGTGGATGTGAATATGGTCACAATTCATTGGATGAACTTCTTAAAGTATTAATAAAATATTGTATTTATATAAATTATTTTAATAGGTCTATTTCCTAACTCCTTTCCAGGCTCAGATCCTATTTTGGGAGAATTCTTTAACAAGATGGTTGGGTTTAATCCCATCACTCCGGAGGCAGAGGCAGGCGGATTTCTAAGTTTGAGGCCAGCTTGGTCTACAAAGTGAGTTCCAGGACAGCCAGGGCTATACAGAGAAACCCTGTCTCCAAAAACCAAAAACCAAAAAAAAAAAAAAAAAAAAAAAAAACAACCCAAGATGATAAACATGCCAACTGCTTGACAGAGCTGCTCTCCTTGACATAGCTTGACATCCACTTCATTTTTTTCCTTCTTCATTTAGGTAACCATGTGGATGGGCATATCAGCACTACGCTGGGTTCTTCCCATCTTATCTCCTGGAATACATATAGTCTATTTACTATTATTGTTCCATTTTCTCCTGCTGGGTTGGGTCCTCACCAGCTCCCACTCCTCAGAGGTTCATGCAGGGATCTGAGCTGTTTATTCTGTAGATCTTCCTGCCACTGTACCAGCCATTGTGAAGAACTAGCCCCTCAACTGAGAGTTTCCCCATTCAGTACTCCATTGCATTTTGTATGACTGCCTTTAGGATCTCTATGCCAGACCCTTTGAAATTGCCATTATTTTCACGTAAGCACTGTATGCAGATAAAGAGGAATAGACAAGCCGTGGGAAATGAGGATATGGGTGATGTGTCTTGATGGCTGGCTGTGCCTGACAGGCTTTCAGAAGACTGATGGGAATGTGTTTAACTCTAATCATGCTCTTCATTTATGGTTCTAGAGAATATAGTCAGAAGTTCTACTCCCCAAAGACAGAAAATCAAAGTGACAGGAAGCCTACTGATAGTGAAGAGGGGAATTGACACCGTGGTGCTTTGGGGGCGGGAATGGGGACTTGGGAAATCTTTAAACCAGCATTTTACTATAGATAGATGTCTTAACAATTGCCAGATCTTAGTGACTCAGCAAGTAGAATTTCAGGCTATGCTGAAGGAGAGAGGATGCACCGCTCAGGGCTAAGAGCACTGGCTGCTCTTGCAGAGGACCCAGGTTTGGTTCTCAGCACCAACATGACTGCTCACAAGCTTCTGTAACTCCAGTTTCAGGTAATCCATCTTCTGGCCTCTGTGGAAACCAGGCACACAAACAGAGTCTATGCACATACATACACTCATGTAAAACATTCATACATGGAGAATAAAAACAAAAGATTTCACTGTAAGGAGCAAATTCTATTTTAAAGCAAGAATGCCAGATTGTTCAACATAATTTGTTAGATGACAAAAATATTGGAAAAAACTTAATTATGCAATATCAGAGGATAGTTAAATAAGTAGGTATATATGCTGTATGATATGCTATTTGAAAATTATTCCTAGAAGAATATTTAATAATAGAAAATGTTTAAGGCATTAAATAAAAGTACATGCATAGAATAGTATGCTCAGCACAATGCTATTTCAGAGGAGGCAAATCTAAGGGTATTTACACACCAAACCAGGTTGGAGACACGTGAACTGCAATGATGAACGTTCATATGTCCTTACAAGCTTACGAAAGACATAAATTTCCTTTTCTGTGCTTTCTTTCATTTTCTATACTTTCTATAATAAATGTATTTATTGCAATTACAGGCAAATATGATTTTAGAAAATTAGTGGGACTCCAGGAGTGGCCTTGGTGCTTCAGTGCTGCACATGGTGTATATTTACACCCTCAACCCAAGAATTTCCACCAACAAATAGACATTAACATTTACAAAGCAGCTCATGTGGGCTTCCAGAATGTGGTTGTATATGTCTGTATAGAATCAGTGGTCTGAAAACCTGGTGATCTTTATATATAAAGGTGTAAATAGAATTAGCAACCCACTCAATTTTTCTTTGCATAGAAAGCCTCTAACATTCTTCTTCTAAGCAGAATTTGGGGGTTGATAAAATCAGCTGTATGTGCCAAATGGAACTTTCAGCTTCCCTAGTTGTGAGTTAGTCTACCAATTTCCATCCCTCCCAGCCTCTCACTGAGAAGAGCTATTAGGGTTTCTGACATGTCCCTGTGTGTTTATGGTCAATGGGGGAGAGAGAGTGCTCACAGGGAGATGAGGTAAGAACAATTTGGAGAGGTCTCTGTCCCTTAGATGTTTGTAGGTTGACACTGAGCAGGAAAAATAGACAAACACCCATCTACTATTGTCTTGTCTTTTCTTCTTAAATTAGAAATGTAATTTTTTTCATATGATGTATTCTGATCACGGTTTCCCTTCCCCCAACTCCAATTTGAGGAGACACTTGTGCTGTTTCATTTGTAAGGTTAAAAAATAATTTTAAAAGTAAGCAGGGACTTCTTTCTAGTTCAGCTCTGCGGCAAGGGACTATCAACCCAGATAAGTGGGCATGTCTGCACTTTCCTGCTGGCAGCTTTGCTCCCTGAGGAAGCACCAGGTGACTTTCCTAAGAGGTCAAACAGGGTAAAACCCTCCCCCCTACCCCCACTTAGCCTTTATTTCACTCTGTGAACCTATTATCATTGAACGCTGGGCTGCACACGCTACTTGCCTGGCTGCTTTGTGAGCCGTGGCATTGGGGCCACTCCTGTTCCTAAACACCTATTTTCAAATCTGGTTCATTTGCAGAAATTGGGATTCACCTCCTGATAGGCAAAATCAAAAGGCCCTGGGATAACTTAGAGAGCCTATAGATGTCTCCTGAGCTGAGACTTTGACCACATAGCCTTGTTCAGTGGTTCATGCAGGAGATACCCTTTGGGAAGTGGGGATGACTTTGAGGATCTTCTAGGGACAAGAGCTCTCCTCAAGTTGTGTATCAGGGGTCCAGCAGGATTTATTTCACCTTAGAGACTTACATTTGTCTCTGAACTATTTGAGTCACTCTTTGAGGAATCTACTTTGAAATCATTTGCAAAATGTGACACACTTTACTTGCTCATTCTAAGTAATGCTCAGTTAATAAAAATATCATCAAGAATTACATCAATTTGGCCAAGAGTAGGGGCAGCTCACACTATGTGTCTAGTTGGACCCTAAACTCACAGTTGGGTGATTATTCCTCTTATTTAGGGGGCAGCCAGGAGTGCAGTCTTGGGAAAAAACACTATGTTTAAGAACTTGTCTTATTACTGGGACCATTTTTAGCATTTCAGCAGTAGAAATAATCAGTGCATATACAACCATCTTCTTGGAAGGTCTCACTCAGCCCATCCTTCCTGTTATAATCAAATGTGTTTCTTTTAACATTCGGGTGCTGAGAAATTTCTCTCCAGTGCAGCAGAGTTGGAAGGTGGGATTAACGGGGATGTTTCAGACAGGAGGGCTCTGCCTGGGCTGACCACGGTAAACTCGGCTTGTACAGTGGAGACTCTCTGCTGCTTTTCTGTTGGGTAGACAGCCAGTGTTTTCTGGCTCTTGCCCTTCTGCCTGCTACCATGAAAGGACACAGTAGACAAGCTTACATCAAAGACAGACACCTTGACGCTAGCTGGGAGGATATTTCTCATTTTTATAATTACAGTTAGAGCATAAAATAGACAAAGAGTCACGAGGAAAGCCTCTCTCTGCTGCATGCCACACTACTGTTTTAGTTAATACTTTTCTGGCTGTCCTGGTTGCTTTTCTCACAGTGACAAAGTCACACAAGCCAACTCCCAAGCAAAGATTCACAAACTCAACTTAAGCGAGGAAGGGTTCCTTTGGTTCACAGTTTGGGGCTATAGTCAGTCATGGAGGGGAAGAACATGGGATGGCTGGTCACACTGTCACCATTCAGAGAGGAGATAGATGAATGCTAGCACACTCACTGGGTGAACCTTATTAGCACTCTCCATGGCTACCCTTCTAAGTCCTCTGTATTCACTACAAGATCACAGACAATGGGACCGTGCCATCAGCATTAGGGTGGCTCTTCTCTCCTCAGCTAAAACTGTCTGGAGACAGCCTCTCACATATGTTCAGATGTTTAATCTCCTTAGGTGACTATAAATTGGGTCAGTTCAACAGTGAAGATTCACAATCAGACTGGAGCCACCTGGAATCTCCGGCTTTCCTGTGCTTTGCACTCTACCATGCACTGGTATAGGGTTTAATTCTGTAGTGCACATTTTGAGGATTTTGGGAGACTTGGGCATTTGTTCTGTACTAATGACTTTCCTAGAAGACACATTCCTCCTCTGTCAGTAGAACCGTTTTTTGTTTTTTGTTTTCACTGTCTCTTTCTCTCTGCGACCTCCTTCCTGACAACATAGAAACTCTTCGAATTTCTTCTGTTGGATTTATAATTCTTCTGTTGGTGTAAACATGGCCAGGTTCCTCCTCCTTCTGCCCTGACTGTGGTCTCTGATCACCTTTCCCTCAGTCTTCAGCATCCAGCGTTTTGGATTTTGTTCTCAGAACTTCTGGGTTACTTGAGTCCAGCCCATCAAGTGCTCAGGGTGGTGCACTTTGTATTTTTCCTTGTTCTCTTGGACAATCCTAAGCTTTAGAAACTACTTTCTGGGCACCCAAGATGTCATTCTCCCCAGCTACAATGTTTTTACCGCTGTGTCTTTTCCTTGCCTTTTGTACTGTATATCCTCTTGGTATTACTCATTTGTCCCTCTGCTGAGTGTCTGTGCTGACTATAAGCAGTTAGTGGCATTGCCTTGCCTAGAAGTGGAGTCTAAATTTCTTATGCTGAGGGTGATGCTTGAGTGAGTGCGTTGTAGCTGGGCAGCTGAGTTTCGTCCTGCAGTCCAGTGACTATGGCTTTTTGCTGAGTCACTCTGTCAGTAGGCATACCAGTATTCCTGTGCATGTGCCTGTGTGAACGGTTACAGTCAGCAAGTACACACTCACACTCAATAAACTAGCAGACTGTTGGCCACAGGAACCAACAGAATTCTTTCCCACTTTCTTGGTCAGCTTTTCATCCCCACCATGATGAAGGCTTTTCAGCCCCTTCCCCTGGTACCTTCCCCACCTGTCTTGTGTCTCTGTGCTTTTCACTCATCTAACCTCTCAGAGCCTGCTGCTCTGCTTTTGATCCACCAGTTGCAAAATCTTAGTAAAGGTTTCTTTTTTTTTTTTTAATTTTATAACATGGAGCTTTGGATTATAAACTTGGTGCCTCACCAAACAAACAGACAGACAGACAGACAGACAAACAGAGTAAGCCAAAATTTAATAACAGAAACTAATAAATAATTTAATACTTTGTAAATGGAAATATAAGCGGAGCCATTTTTTCTTCTGTTTTTTAGTTCCATGCAGATGTTTCCAGAAGTCTCACTGAGAAGATTAACATCTGGGTCTGGTGAAGGAGCTATATGGTATTGAAGTAAATTAAATAAGATATGAATGCAAGGCATTTTCCCATTAGCAGTTGGCAGTTTTCAGTATAATTTTCTATTTTGACAATATTGGTAATAATATATAACTTCTAAGTTATCAGCAGGTAACTAATGTGCTTGGCTATTACAGTACTAATGTTGAAGGTACTACATCAATACTGTGTATTAAAAATCTTGTTTGATTTCTTTGTGACAAGTAAGGTTATTAGGAAATGTTGCCATTTTCATGATCAATTAATCCTGTCCCAGCATGCATGTACACATGGCTTGACTTCATTTAATTTACCTCTGCCTTGTGGCTAGGATAGCTTGGGACAGGATTATTTGCTTTTCAGCAGTCAGACTATCTATGTATGAATTTTTACATTTTATTGGTGTGTATGTGAGTGTGTGAATGTGCCAGTATATGTTTGCATATATATATATATATATATATATATATATATATATATATATATATATATATATATATGCACACACCTAAGTATGAGTGTAGGTATGAACTTGGCATTCTTGATCATCCTTGACTTTATGTTGTTGAGGCAGGGTTTCTAGCTGAACCTAGGGCTTGACATTATAGTGAGCTTTCAGCTAACCATCTTGTTCTAAGAATCAGTTCTTTGCTTCCTAGGCACTGGTTAGTAAAATTGGGCTATCATGTCTACCCAGATTTTTATGTGAGTTCTGGGTACTCAATGTCTGCTCCTCAAATGCTTTAGCCAGTGAGTATTCCTCAGCCCAGAACTTCTATTTTTTTAATTGACACAATAAAGTTGTATACATTTAGGAAGCTTGATGAGATGTTTTTATATATGTACACATTGTGATTAAACCAGGCTTAGTTGAAATTTTTGTTTCTGTGTGGCAAGATTATTTAAAAAACCCTGCCTTTTGCTGTTTTGAAATGCAGGCTACAGGGACTGAGACACTCTTCTCTAAGTCTTAGCTGTATGTTCAGTGATCCTATCACTAGGTTGCAACTTGGGAGCCAGGAGTGAGCTCCTGTGTGAAGTGTATGCCCTGTCTTTAGTCAGCGATCATTTTGAGGTGTGCTACTATGAGAATGCTTTCGAAGCCTTGACTTTAGGTTTTGGAAGCCCTCTAAAGTAGAAGAGCCCGCTAATGAGTAGGCTGCTTGTGTGTGTGTGTGTGTGTGTGTGTGTGTGTGTGTGTGTGTGTGTGTGTTTTAACTTAAAGTAAAATGTAAAATGTCAGGCAAGCATCCATGACTTACTCCAGGGAAAGGGGCAGCTAATGATTAGTCTTCTGTTTACAATTAAAGTCTGATTTCTTCTCCTAATTTTGGTTGACTTGCGATTGGTCCTCTGCACTCCTAATAGACCTTGTGGAGTCTAAATAGATTCTGCTTTGACTCCCAATTACCATGCAATTAACGGACCTCTGCATGCTGCCCTTTCATTTGGTTGATGCTCATTTTCTCTGGGCTCTTTTTCTACGGTCTCCTTTTAGTTGCTGTATCAGTTCTTTATAATTTGCTGTTTGGTTTTCAGTGACACACCATCCCAATTTCCCCATATAACCCTCCTTTATTTAAAAAGAAAAACAACTTGAGAAAATCACCAATGTGCCTGAATAAAGTTCAGTGGGAATGAGTGGTTTGAGATTGGGCTGGATGGAGAGGAGGGTGGCTGAATCTATGCATTTAGTGCCAGTCCTGGGATGACACGGTGGCTAGCCAGGTTTCTTTGTCCTAGTCTTCTTGGCATATCTAAATACTCAGACTTGCTTTATGATGTAAAGGACTGTTTGTGCAAGACCCCAACTCAATATGTTTCCCCACCGCTAGAAGCAAAGCCAGCATGAAGTTCTTTGTTCTCTCACCTTCAGCCTGACAAGCCAATGACCACTGGGTGACCCACTCAGGCACCTGATTCATTGTGTAAGGGACCAAGAATGTTTGCCAAAGATAGCCTGTAACCTTTCTGTCATCATCCCATTCTTATGATGTTTACTCAGCTTCCCCATTCTTTGTGATCTTATCCTCCCATTTCTTCGTGGTTTCTTCCTTTAAATACCCCCCTCTCCCAGCTACTCAGGGTGCCATGGTCCTCTATCCCTGTGAGGTGCATGACTATGGGCCCTAGAGCTCTTGAATTAAAAATCCTCTTACTGTTTGTATCAAGACCGTTTCTCATGAGTGATTTGGGGTGTCGCCTCTCCTGAGTCAGATCATGGGGGAGTCCTCACGTTGTGGGTCTTTCATTTGCACACTCTCTGGAGTATGTGTATCAACTTAATAAGCTGTTTAATAAGAGGATGTTCTTCTGTCTATAAATCAGTGTCCTGGGGCCATTTATTAAAAATTTGCATGGCCAGAGTCTTTGAGTCTTACTGGGCAGTGGTTAGCCAATATAATAATGAAGGAAAATTAGGGGAGATTTCAGCATAGCAAGGGCTATAAAATACCCGCCCCTAACACTGACCTTGAAGGGAACATACTGTAAACCCCAGAGAAGCATTTGGTGTTTATATAAGACCTTTCCCAGAACCAGACTAAAATCTGACTTCAGAACAGTGATTTCAGTAGGATAGAACAGGTGGGACTTGGTGAGGCCTTTCAAATCAAACATATGATTCTACAGCTCCATAGAGTGGTGGCGCTGAAACTCTGGATCTCTCAAAGTCCAGAAGGCTACAGGAAGAAGCCAGGACATGGAGCTCCTAATGACGGTCAGTTCAGCATAGTAAGCAGCAATCACCATTGTATTTAGCAAAAAGTGCTGACTTACTGTTCTTTCAGCTTTCTTGTTATGATTCAGGATGGTAGAACGGAAAGCCACTAATACAGGCTACCCAAAACTGTAAATAATAGAAAGAAAATGTGGTGCAAATTTGAGTTTATTTAGTTTCATAGCAGCCCCACTTAAACAGCCCATTCAGCTGTGTGTGTGTGTGTGTGTGTGTGTGTGTGTGTGTGTGAGTAAATAGAGTGGAATTGGAGTTGACAAGAGGGGGCTCTTCTGTCTGTGCTCAAATCACCAATGGAGTTGCAGAGATGTTTTCTGGTGCAAAACAAAGGATTCAGCAACTGAAAGCAGCCATTCTGAGCCAGCCCACTTCTTCCTTGCTGATGAAGCACCTAATGAAATGTGAAGAGGTCTGAAGAGCTGTAGGCAGAAGAATTGCTAAATTGGATAATGGGGAGACAGGGGTACTGTGAAGAAGGTCCAGTCTTTTTGGATGATGGTGCAAAAACAAACTTCCAGGATAGACACAAGCATCTGGAAGGAAGAAAAATACCCTAGGGGGGTAGGGGTAGGGGTGGGGGTGGGGGTGGGGGTGGGGCTAAGGGGAAGGAATCTTTCATCATGAATGTCCTCCCAGATGTGATCCAGACAGTTTCAAATCAGGTCATAGCAGACATAATCTGAATTCATTTAAAATATCAACCCAAGGGAGTAGTGGAGAAGAAATTTTTAAAAGAGATAACAAAATATGAGCTGATAAGTTGCCCTTTCCCTTCTTTTCCTCTGCTAATTTCCCTCATTTCCTCCATTTAATCAGGCCTCCAAGATCATTGACTCAAGGATTGCCTCAAGGGGTGATGTGACACAACTGTTAGATAGAAGTCATCGCCTGTGTTCCTCAATCTAAGGATCAAGGATTACTGAGAGGTTTGAGATACAGGTAAGAGAGTGACAGTAAGGTTAGCCTAAGACAAGATTCTCTTAGGCCAGGGTATGAAGGAGAGGGCCAGGGGAAAAAGATGGGGGGAGGAAGAGCAGTGTACTGAACTGGTAGGACATGAAGCTTTACAGAGAATCCTGGGCCACAAGGCGGTATCCGAAGAGCAAAATGCTCCCAAGATTCTCCAAGTCCTATGGCATTGATGTGTAGAGAGATGATGGGCTGGAATGGAGGCACAAAGGGATGAAGAATAGACACTCTTGGTATCCTGTGAGGACCACACATTTGAATACTATATGAGGTCCCCCAGACTCTTAACAAAGTCTCAAGGAAAGGGAGGATTCTAATGTGGCTGGTATCTCCCTAGAGGACTGTGGTATCAATCTAGAAATGAAGTGAGTTATATTAAAAACAAAGTGCTTCTAAAACTAGAACGTTATTGACACAATTTCCACTGATAACATGAGAACAAGATTGGGGTGTTCAAAGTCTTCAAAGGAAAGATCCCAGTCTTCAAGGGCTGGAACTCCATGTTGAGGTGAAGGCCATGGTGCAGGTTGAGAAACTGATGGGAGGAGATGTGGTGGCTTCTTAGAAATAACTATGGAGTCTAGAAATTTGGGTGGACTGCCAGGAGGCAGAGTTCTAGTGTGTGACAGGCAGCTTTATCCTGTAGGGACAGATCGGGAAAAGAGGAGGAGGAACATGGTGGTGTTTACACAACAGAAGGACATTACCTCATTAGCAGTCACAGAAGGAGAATCTTCCAGAAATGCCTTCAGTTTAGCTCTGGGCAGGATTAGTAGTGATATTAGTTTATCTCTGAGTGACAATCCTTGGTTTTAGAGCGTCAGTGGAAGCCTGCTTCTTCATATTCACAGGTGTGTCTCTTCTACTGTCATAGCTGGGACACCTGGTGAGCCATGGGGAGACTGTGCTCTGCAGTAGAAGGGACTCTCCAGAATACTGCCCAAAGCCAGAAAGGCAATACTCAGAAGACAGTTGCACACATGTGGGGAAACAAATTCTCCAACGTTTATGGTAAATGTAGACTGTAGAGAATTATAGCCAGCAATAACACAACTAATTAAGATTCAGGGCCTTTCCTTGGTCCTGTGAAGGTTCTATGTCCCAGTATAGGGGGATGCCAGGGTCAGGAAGCAGGAGTGGGTGGGTGGGTGAGCAGGGGGAGGGGGCAGGGGATAGGGGGTTTTTGGAGGGGAAACCAGGAAAGGGATAACATTTGAAATATAAATAAAGAAAATACCTAATAAAAAAAGAAGACTATCCCATTGGACTTATATGTTAACTTCTGCTTAAGTAAATTTAATAAAGTATTTGGATACAACACACATACCACACACACACACACACACACACACACACACACACACACACAATTCAGGGCCTCTTTGAAAGAAAGAAACCAGACCATTCATGTTTCTTTCTCAACTCCAGAGGACTAAAAATGAACCTTTGAGGTACACATCTAGCTTCTACTGAGGAGGACTTTCTGAACTGAGGAGTGTATTAATCCACATGTCTAGAGGACACTGATGGAAAGTCCATTGAAGCCTACTGTATCAACCCTTCTCCTTACTGTTGTGATGAATTCCTGGCAGAAGCAACCTAGAGAGTGTGGTGGTCTGGGTGGAAAGGATCCCCATATGCTCATAGGGAGTGGTAATTTTAGTAGGTGTGACTTTGTTGGAGTGGGTGCGACCTTGTTGGAGGAAGTGTGTCACTGTGGGTGGGCTTTGGGGTTTGAGAAGCCCAAGCCAGGCCCAGTGTTGTTCTCTCTTCTTGCTGCCTGCTAATCTAGATGTAGAACTCTCAGCTCCTTCTCCAGACCATGTCTGCCAGCCTGCATGCCACCAAGCTTCCTGCCATGATGACAATGGACTAAACCACTAAACCTGTAAACCAGCTCCAAGTAAATGTAAGAAATGCTGTAGTTATGGTGTCTGTTCACACGTTAGAAACCCTAACTAAGACATGGAGGAAGGATTGATTTTAGCTCATGGCTTTAGCCCATCAGTGGCAGGGAAAATACAGAGGAGCAGAGTAATTTGCATTCCAGCGGTCAGGAAGCAGAGAGGGAGGGCACAGGAACATCAGTGATCAAGATACATTTGCCAAGCATATGCCAGTTAGGTCCTACATCCTCTACCTTTCACTGCTTCCAGACAATGTAGTTGTATTATGAATCCTTCAAAGGATCAATCCAGTCAATAAATCAGGGCACTCAGGCAGTGATCTCGGACGATGCCCTGAGGTGTTCTCTGCAAATCTCTTTTCTCCTTAAGACTAAATCTGGGCCAAATTTACATCTGGCAAAGTCCTCATGAAAGAGGCACTAACCCCAAGTGAGGGGTGAATTTCCTCTAAGAGGTCAGCACTAGGCTTCCCTGAGCCAAGGAGAAATGAGAACATGGTCCCCACTTCCTGGGGACAGAGTGAAGTCGGCTCTTGCTTTCCACCTACATTCTCAGACATGCTAGGAGCTGGAAGGGGCCCACGCATGGCTCTGCTCAATCCAGCAACAAACCTCATGTCTCGGGACTTTTCTAGTCTCAGAGTGTTCACGATCATGTCACCCCTGGCTTTGGACTTGTAGGATTCCCTTACTGTTGAATGTAGTGTTTCCTACTAGGCAATGTAAGCAGGATCTAAGGATACTGAACTGTGTGCGGCTCCCATTGCTCTATGGGCTCACCATGAGGTTACAGTTCAGTGCTCAAGAGACAGTAGCAAGTGTCTCCTCATTTAACGTGCAGTGTTGGGTGCTGCTTGCTGTCATTGATGGAGAAGATAGTAACCTGGAGACATGATAGGATCAGGTGACAAGGTCTGTGCTACAGATAAATGCACTTCAGGAAGTGTGCACAACTATGTGTATAATTTAGCCTTTGGGGTTTGGGGTAATTTTCTAGCTAGAGAATCTTAGTTGCTTTTTTCCCCCAAGGAGGTGAATTCTGCAAGAGAATCATAGAGATATTGACTTAGTAAGTTGACATCAGTGAGAGGCAGAATCAATTCCTAGAATTTCCTATCAGGCTTCTTGTGATCTGAAGTAATTAAATGTATTTATTGCTTAGACAATGTTAGGATTTCTGTAGGTTTTAGCCAAAAGCAATTTTACCAGATACAATGGGTTTTCTTTTTTGTCAATTTTTGTATTAAAGCATGTTTAAAAAAAGAAAAAAAAGGTGAACTCTATTTTTGACTATAGTTGTAATTTTTTGAATTAGACTGTAATTTGTCAAAGGAGAGGAGATTTTTTTTAATCCCCTCCCTTTCTTCCTCTCTTCTTTTCTTCCTGGTTGAATTCTCTTTAAAATTGTCAGCTATAGCCTAACTACATTCTTTTTTTTGTTTTTTTGTTTTTTTTTTTTTTGGTTTTTCGAGACAGAGTTTCAAATCTGTATATCGCTGGCTGTCCTGGAACTCACTTTGTAGACCAGGCTGGCCTTGAACTCAGAAATCGGCCTGCCTCTGCCTCCCGAGTGCTGGGACTAAAGGCGTGCGTTCTGAGTAATCTGTTTATGTCCATAGATTCATGCTGCTCCTAATCTCAGTTAAGGAAACTTGTGTTTGCAGGGGTGAGAGTTAGGCAGAGATGCATAGTTGGCAGAAGTGCTAAGAGAATAGGAATGTTGGGTGCTCAGCCCTGTAGGGACATCTAAATCGACATCTGAGAGGCAGAAGAAATCATAGAAGATAAGGTTGAAAGAACATAAGACCTGGAGGGTGGGAAAGTGCTGGGAAGTGCTGTCCTCTGGGTATGGATGTTAGTCATAAGCACACAACATTGGTGATTGCCTGCACAATGCCTGAGGAAGATTCTACTCTTCAGCATTCCATCAGGGGTGAGAGAGCAGCTCATGAAGCTCCTCCTCTCCTGGGGAGCTACAGCCAATAAATGGTTGCTAGGGAAAGGGGGAGTCATTTTCTACAATGATGTTGACACTGAAGTTACTTATACTGCCTATTCTTATACAAGCAGCAGTAAACCTGAGCGGGTTACATAAAAAGAATGAAGGAGGGAGGGGAACTGATTAGAAAGAGGAAGGAAATGGGGAGGAGTGGGAACGAGTATTAGTTACGTTCCTGCCAAAGGCAACTATGGAAGAGAGAGTTCATTTTTGGTGTCTGGTTCCAGAAGAATAAGAACCCATCATAGCAAGCAGAGACTGGTAACAAGAGGTAAGCATGGTGGCCAGAGAAGAAATCTGAGAGAACACATCTCTTATGGCAAGCAGGAAGGAGATAGTGTGAACTGGAAGTAGGGAGAAGTTATATACTCTCAAAGCCTGTTCCCCACTGACATGCTCCTCTCTGCTAGGTCACACCTGGTAGACAGCCCCAAACAGTGCCACTAACCAGCTCCAAGTGTTCAAATGCCCGAGCCTTCGTGTCTCAGTTAGAGTTTCTGTTGCTTTGATAAAACACCACTACAAAAAAGCAGCATGGGGAGGAAAGTGTTTATCTCACTACCACATCATGGTCATGTCATCAAAGAAAGACAGGGCAGCAATTCAAACAGGCCAGAACCTGGAGATAGGAGCTGATGCAGAAACCATGGAGCAGTGCTGCTCAATGGCCTGCTCTCCACGGCTTGCACACTCTGCTTTCTTATAATACCCAGGACCACCAGCCCAGGGATGGCAGCTCCCACAGTGACTTGAACCCTCCCACATCAATTGTCAATTGAAAAAAAAAAGTAGCATAGGTTTGCCCATGGGCCAATTTGGATTTTCTCTATCTAGGTTTCCTCTTTCAAAACAACTCCAGCTTATGTAAAGATACTTTAATGACATAAAACGAGCTAGCACACTTACAGGAGGCATTTCTCATTCAAACCAGTATTTTTTATTCCCTGGCCCCACAAGTTCAAGGCCATCATAATACAAAATGCATTTATTCCAACTTAAGAAATCTCTAGCCTTTTTGTCTCAACAGTGTTTAAAACTCCAAAGCCAAAAGGTTCTTCAAACTACATGCTTCCAACATAAAATAGCACAAAATGTATATTACCATTACAAAAGGGAGGAATGAACATTTGCTAAGAAAATTCTGGACCAAAGCAAGATGAAAATGGAGCAGGACAAACATCAAGACCTGTAGCCCCATGTCTGGTGTATGGGACTTTAGCTTTAAGGGATTTAGAAAGTTCTACCTCTCTGGTGTCTCCGCATGCAACACACATCTTTTTCTTGGTCTGGCTTCACCCCCTGTATGCAATTTTCCTTGACAGATGTCTGCAACATCTTGGGCTCTCTACTATAGCCCAGGCTTCACTTTCACAGCTCCATGTAATGGCTTCTCAGGACACCAGCTTTCTCTAGTCCTTTCTCCAGGGCTCTCTTGAGACTATTTCTGGCCTCAGTGACTCTTTGAAACTATGGAGGACGAGTCTACAACTCATGCATCCTTCATGTACCTGGAACTGTCACCAAGAGTACTATACTGCCAACTTCAGCTTGGGAAAGACCTTGGCCACTTTAAGTCACATAAACAGCGACACTTTATTAAGTTGCCTTCTCGGAGCAGAAGAGCTGCATTCTCTCTTAAGTTGAAAGTTTGCTGGTGGGCCTTGCCTGAGTACTCTTCCTTTGTCTAGTGCCAAGCAGACTCCTGCTTAATGGTGCTAATACCCGTAACAATTTTGGCCTTTCTTCTAGCACATGCATTGGCTACGTATGCTTCCTGTGCTCTTCCTTTCTCCGTACTGCACATTTATATACTTTCTGCCATACTCGTTCATTTCCATTGTAGATGACCATAAACATTATCAGTAACAACCATGTCACAGATTCAACATTATGTTGCCTTGAAATTTCCTCTTACAAAGAAATTAGTCCAATACCTTTATCTTAGCCCTAAAAAAGTTCTTAGGGTAAGAGAAGACAATAGCCAGATTTTTTTCCCCAAAAGAATCTCAAGAATGATATCTAGCCAAGTTGCTGTTCGAGTTCTTGCTTCTCTCTGAAACCCCTTGAACTGGAGACCTCTGTAGCTGTTTTTTTTTCTTCCTCAGAACACTCTTCCAGGCTTCTACAAAAATGGTCATTTAAGCTCTGCTTACAGTATTCAACTGTTTTATTTAGTCCAAAAGTCCAGAGCCTTCCACAGTTCTCAGAAAACAATGTGGTCAGGATCTTCAAAGCAGTACCCCACTTCTGGTGTGAATTTCTGTATTCGTTAATCTTCTATTGCTGTGATAAAAGACTGTGACAAAGGCAACTTAGGAAAGAGAGAGGTTATTTGGGCTTATGGCTACAAAGGAATAAGAGTTTACCATGACAGCAGCAGTGGACATAGTGACAGGAGCAGGAGACTTAAAGATTACATCTCTAACAGCAAACACAAACCAGAGAGAGCAAGCGGAAGTAGGTTGAGCTCATCCCCAGGAATATACTTCCTTCAGCAAGGCTCTACCTCCTAGACTTTGTATCACCATTTGGTGACCAAATGTTGAAATCCATGAGCATGTGGGGACATTTCTCATTCAAACTGCCATTGAAGGGGACAATGAAGGATAATAGGGGATAAACATTTTTCACTAATATAGTGTACATGAAATTATCCATATGCTAGCTAGTAGATGATTGGATCAATCTAAATTCATTTTTACATGACACGCAAACACATAAAGTTTTCTATACCAAATAGATAAGCATACAATCTGAAGGTTAAAAGTCATGCAAAAAAGATACTGCTTTGACCTCATGGGAGAAATTCTTACAGATTGTCCCTACAGAGACAGTTTCATAATGACAAGATGCTAATTAAGTATAAGGATACTAGGGCAAGACCTTTCACTGAGACCTGGGTAGGATTAAATTAGTTTCATCAAGGTACAGTTCTCCTTTATCTTTATAAAGAAGATATTAAATTTTTGCTTACTGCTTTGTCTTTGCTGTATCCACTCCTGCTACTAAAAACCGTGACCTCTGATTTAGTTTTAATTACTTAAGGCTAAATTTAAGGAATGTGTGTTAAAGTATTTTCTGATCAACACATCATGGTCATCGAAGTAATGTACAGGGGAAATTACTTCATGAGTTAAGATGCGAAACCTTTGTCATGTACATTACATCTTTCTCAGGGTTTTAAAAATTCCTTGAAAATATTTTCAAGACTCACAGGTAACTTTTAAAACCTTAACCTAGAATTTATTTTTATGTAAGAGGTAAGTTAGAAGGTCAAGGGTGTGGCCTTTAGTATGGGATGTGTGTAGCATGCGACAGACCCAGGACTGGAGAAGAGAAAGAAGTTAGGAATCCAAGTTTATTTGGGAAGTAGCTGTATTCATTATTTTTCTGTTGCTGAAATAGAATTCTCTGACTGAAACCAAACTCAAACAAAAAACAATGTAGAGGAGAAAAGGGTTTCTTTTGGCTTATGGATCTAGAGTCCCTGTCATGATGCGGCCTCATGGGACAGGGAGTTGCCAGTCTGAGAGTCAGGAAGTTGAGTGATGACATTTCATCCAAACATAGGAAGTCATAAAGAAAGTCAAGATGGGGGTCAGGCAATGAAACTTCAAGGCCTGCCCCCAGTGATTACTGCCTTTAGTAAAGCTCTATATCCTAACCCATACCCTCTTGAAACAGTGGCAAAAACTGGGGACTAAGTGTTCAAATACATGGACAATGGGTGGTATTCTCATTCAGACTACAGAAGTAATCAATGCATTGTTTTTAAAGTAACTCTTCGATGCTTTGAAGGCCACCTTCTTCCTACACAAATTGTCCTGTCTTGTTGCTCTCACAGTGGCAGGTTATCTCAGATGGTCAGCGTGGTACTAGCACCCGCTTCTTGTGGAGTTTGTGTCAAGTTTACCCTCTATCCATCTACAGACGATTCTATGCTTATGATGAGATTGTGTCTGGATCAATCCATTTTGAGTTGGACGTACCCTAAACTGAGAACACATCGGATCACTGTAGCCTCCTGAGCACTCTAGCTTTTAGAAGCATGGCATACTGTAGAGGTTCTATGTTTTCCTTCATGATCGTGTAGCAGATTGGGAGTTTGGGTTGGTGGTGCTGCCTACCATTATAAAGAAGAGTTATATCAAATGCCCACAGTCCTAGAGAATATTCCAATTCAATACTTAAAGCATGGCTTCTACTGAATGTAGATTGCTTTAGCACCATCATAAAATCAAAGACCTATAAGTTGAACTATTGTCCTAAACTGGGGACTCATGGTACACACCCATGCACCTTTTCTCAGGGGTGTGTGTGTGTGTGTGTGTGTGTGTGTGTGTGTTGCAGACTGAACCCAGGGCATCAAATACGTTAAACATCGCTCTATCACCAAACTATATACCAAATTCCCCACGGTTAATCTTTAAAAGAATGTCTTCATTCTCTGTGTATCTTGAGTCTTTCAGATTGATTTTTAAAAACTAGATCTCACTCTTCCAGGCATTATTTTTTCCTATATCGATTTTTTTCCCTAGAATATAAATTATAAAAGTAACATGTTTGCTAGAACAAATTCAAACAATAGAGACAAATAGGGCCTTGACTTCCCACCCCACCCCAGCCCTCATCCCTATCCCCACTCCTGCCTACCAGCTTCCTTCAGACACAAGTGAGCTGGCTTTATCCCCTTACTCTTACACATAAGCACATTGTGTGGCTCCCAACCGTGATGTTTTGAGTAGGAGTTCTCAATCCCTCTTTGGAAGGACACATTTCTTACTGTACTTGGAATGCATCCTGTGATGAACGGTGTCATATCTGTTATCTACCTCACAGAAACAGCAGGAGACAACTCACAACCACAGGACACAACCTAAAGATTGTATTATAATTTTTCTCAAAGTATACTCCAGAACACGTAGATCCTGTGTCTTAGTTTGATTCCTCTGGCCGTGATAACACGCCATGACCAAAAGCAATTTGGGGGAAGCAGAGACTTATTGGCTTACACGTCCTTATCACAGTCCATCATTGAGGAAAATGAAGGCAATAATTGAAATAGGCCAGGACTCTCGAGGGAGAAACTGAGACACAGGCCAGGGAAGAATGCTGACTTTTGCTTAGCCTGTCCTCTTATACAAATCAGGAGCATCTGACCACAGTGGGCTAGGCTCTCCGTCACCAGTAATCAATCCAGAAAATCTCCTTCCCCCAGACTTGCCTACAGAACAATTTGACAGAGGCAGTTTTCCAATTGAAATTCCTTCTTCGCAGATGACCCCAACTTGTGTCAAGTTGAGAAAAAAAAAAAGCCAACCAGGACAGCCTGGGAGATATTCAGAAGAAAAAGTTAAGGTTCCCTTGCCAATGAGTTAAGGAAACACTGGGTAGTATGTTTTCCTTTTGAATATTTGTAATTCAAAGAGGGAACACCAGAAAATCTGTTAGATTCTATCATAAAAGATTGACTCGTGTAACCAGTGATATCCAAAACTACTTGATCAGAAAACCTTTTTACATTTTGAGACAAAGCTTATAGAACACAGTCGAGCTTTGGACAGACAACTCAACGATTGTCTTGGGGTAGGAGGGTGAGCACACTTGTGCTGTCCCCAGGTCTGTGGCTCGCAGAATAATAGTGTCACCCACCAAGTTATAGAAAAACCCAGAAGATTGATTTTGGACCTATTGTTTTGGTGGCTTTGGGAGGTTGAAGTGTAAATGTTTAGGTTGCTGGGAATATTTAGGCCTGGGACTTGGGCCAGAGCTCATGGCTTGAGGACAGAGGTCAAAAAGTTTGCTTTGGATGAGAGCATGTTGTCAAAAAAGGCTCATTTTAAAATGCACATATATTACCTGCGAAGGGCTAGCACTAAATTATTAATATCTATTATATTATCATATTAGCTCCCTATCATTTGGAAGCAGAGATCAGGCCTCTATAGGAATGGAAATCAGGCCTGCTTGAGTTGTGAGTGGAGGGTCAGCAAAGATAGTCTGAAGTTACCTCTCACCTCCTGGAAGCTGAGGCCTTTTTTTAATGCTAAAGAGTTATTTTATTTACCAAGTGCCCCCTGACCCCATGTATTACTTGTTTATTTTAGACAGGGCCTCAAGACAGAGCTCAAGCTGGTCTTGAACTTGTGGTCTTCCTGTCTCCCCTTTCCTAGTGATAGAATTATGTGCCTCTATGCCTGGTTCTGCCCCATCGTACACTCTATTTTTGTGTTCTTTGATTGAAGGCATGCCCCAATCATTGTGGAGTTAGCTTTGAAAGAGCAAAGCAATGCAATTTTACAAGTGTTAAATCACTGTACTTCCTGATTATGTTTCCATGGGTGCGGGTTTCCCTATCACCAACACTCAGTTCCCAGGTTCAAGGAACATGGCTGAAAGACCATTCTCTCCACTTCTGCAGGCACTTACCAAACTGAAACAGGAAGAATAGGGAGAAGAGGATGCTAGAACATGATCTGGTCAGTCATCTGCTTTTTTTTTTTTTTCAGTTCGGGTCCTTTGGAAGCAAGGGAATGAGACATAGGAAGACCCAACATAGGCCCCTTCTTTCTGGGTTTGCCTGACTGCTGACCAAGTGGTCTAAAAGCAAACTCTGTGTCCTCTGCCATAACTTTCAAAAAGGGATAATCATCCTGGCTTTTCTCACCTCCCATGATCCCTGTGCAGAAGCCAGGAAGATAAATAGCTGTGTGTGAGTCAGTGGGAAGGTTGAAAGGACTCTAAATCCGAGGCATTTCCATGGCTGCATTTTAATATGGCTACCACCAGGTATCCGGAAGGTAGCAATTCTCCTGAGGGGGTTTAATCATCTGGGCTCACCATTGGCGGACTCCGTTTAACCTGTGTGTTCCAGTTGATTGGGTTATTGTGTGTAGATTGCAGGGATTTCAAGGTTCACTCCATCATTCCCCTTTTGATAT
This sequence comes from Mus minutoides, assembly GCA_902729485.2. NCBI lineage: Eukaryota > Metazoa > Chordata > Mammalia > Rodentia > Muridae > Mus > Mus minutoides. Next base: position 70,847 of record LR750175.1, on the reverse strand, counting down.
AATTTTAATGAGATTTTCCTCATTCTTTTGTTGCATGGCAGGCTACAGCTAGAATAAATATAAAGAAATTTTTAGAAATGCAAGTGACAGGAGGTCTGGGAAGATGAGAAATGCAGAGGGAGAGGCAGGGGATGAGGCGAGAAGGGATATTCTCAGACCTGCATGCTGCCTCTCTCAATGGCCCTGGGACACCTGGGACCTGGCTTCATGTGCCCCATGCTCTGGAGGATAACTGTGGAAACCTCACCAAGGCCTCTGAGAAAATGTCTTTCTTAAATACTTAAAGGGACGATGTTCCTTCCAGGAAGCTCTACCACCAGGCCCAGGAATCTAGGCTTTCTTTAGTTGTACAGTGGAAAGACATCTACATGGCCTGGATTCACCCTACAGTATGACCTGGAGGGCTCTTCTTTGAGAGGGAACTTGTAGGGGCTACAGTGGGACAGTGAAACTGAAATGGTTATTTCAGAAGAGCCTACTTTCCTTAGACCAATCCCAGGGACATTTAAAATCCATTTTACTGGAAGACACAGTGCTGCTCCTCAACTGAGTGTCTTCTGTAGAACACTAACAATTGTCAGTGAAGAGAGTGCTTATCCAGCAGTCAGGTTTACCCCAGAATCCATCCATTTTCATGTCCTTTGGTATGTGTGCATGTGTGTGTGTGTGTGTGTGTGTGTGTGTGTGTGTGAGTGTGTAGAGCTTCATCCATTTTTCTTTCCTTGTAATGTGTGTGTGCATGCATTTGGATGCATGACTGTGTGTGTCTTTGGATAGAAAATGAAGGGGACTGGAACACATCGATTCAATGTCTCACTTAATTTAATCTCAAAACAACTGAGAAGAGATGGAAGCCAAATCAGCAGTCTAGCTCCTTCCTCTTATAGGCCTTCATCACTGGAGAGGATGCCAGACTTACTAGCACCAACTTTTAGCACTTGCTGAATTCTTCTACTCTTTTCACAGTTACTACAGGAGAGTCTCATCTGTACTGAAATGGCCAGGTTCATTGTGTCAAACAAAGGATGGGATAAGATACAGAAAAGCAGCCATGAAACACAGGTTTATTATAAGTGAAAGATCAGGAAAGAGTAGACTGAAGTGGTTAGGAGTGTGCTCTGGCTAAGGTGGGCTCAGCCCACTCCTTGTTTCCAGGTCTTGGCACTTTTAACTATAGAGTGCAGGGAGGGGCATTGACACAGATGGTTGACAATCACAGGTCACATTATATCCACTGGCACATGTGATCTCATCCTCTCTGTATCATATGCATGGGACAGTGTTTATATGCATTATCCCTTATGTGGGTCCTGGCAGTCTAAAGGTTATCTTGGGGCACCATTTTCCTTAGTGCACATGTATGTCCCTACTTGGATTCATTTTGATTGTGCATGTTTTTGGTGTTTTTTTTGGTATGGGGTTTATACAACCTCAAAGCTGGTCTGGGGGCAGTTCAAGAGATGGTTTTTATTTTGTGTTGGCCACTAGGCCTCAGAATTAACCTTTCTTTATGATTTGGACATCTACATCCAGCTACATCTTTCCCCTAAATTATGTGTTTACCTTTCTATGGCTTCCTTTTCATCCTGTGTTTTAACACTTCTCTACAAATTAGTGTTCTTTGCTAACGTTACAGTCTGACCATGACGTGTTCTTCAAGAGCTCCTGTGTTTCAAGCTTGATTTCTATCTAGCAGTTCCAGTCAGATGATTCACCACAAGAACTCTGGCTTAATCAAGGAATTAATCTAGCAGTAGATTTATAACTTGACTGCATTACTGAGAGTTAGTAGAAACGTCTAGAAAAGTAGGTACTGGTAGGAGAGAGTACATCGACCAAAGTGTAATTCTTGGAGCACTGTATCTTGTCCCAGGTCTCAGGTCCTTTCTTGGCCCGTCTCTCCTTTCCCACTGACAGGTAAGAAGCCCTGATCGACAAAATTCTTCCACTGAGAGGCTGAGTCTCACCATAGAACCCAAAACAATGGAGCTGGCCAACCATCCTCGGACAGTGTAGGTCTGGATAAATCTTCCTCCACCCTAAGTTGGTTGGTTTTCTCAGGGATTTGTCACAGAGATAAAGAAGCCAACTGACAGTCAAGATGGACATGGGAACTTTCTGTGGAGCTTTCCCCTACATTTTCATATTGCTTATGTTTTTGCACTTTGTTGCTGTTTTTCTTCCTTTTTTCTAACTCCAGGATCCTAGCTGGATAGTCCAGCAAGGTAGAGAAAGAATTTTGTTTTCCTCTCCTGCTGAGTTAGGAAAGGTTCTGGTATCTGACTCATTGTAGGGTGGACCATTGAGATTATCCAATAGTCACTAGGTATTCGTTTTTTCTCTTTTAGTAAGACTGAAAGAGATTTGGGCCTGAGTCTGCCCCTTGTACAGCAAACATTTTTCCTTTGGTTTGATTCATGCTGAGTAGATTCGTCTATTTCCTGTTGCTATAACGAGACCGGAGACTCATTATTTTATAAAGGAAAGATGTTCCTTTGACTCACAGTTTAGAAAGCTAAAGGTCTAAGAGCAAGTGGATCCACCTGCTTGCTCACTGGTACTGCTGATCACATGACCAACAATGGCAAGGGGAAAAGATGTAAGGTGGGGTCACCTTATAACAGTCTGCTCCTAAACTCTCTGAGGGCAGAGATTATAGTTTCCACCTTAACCTGTCATATCAAGTTCTGCGGTGGGAGACATACTAAAACCATATCCAAATCACTGAGGTGATCGATGAAGAGGTTTTTCTCTCAAGTCTCATCTCTGGAGTCGCTGTCAGGAGGTAGGCGCCCAGGCAAGATGAATCAATTGTCAAGATATGGATAAGGGAGGGGGTCCCAGAGCACTCTCATTTTAGACATTACTATGCTATAGTTCTTTTATGGAGTTCTCCAGGTCTCAGAAAAAAAGGAAGAGAGCAAAACAAGCTTTGTGGGAAACGAGGGAGTTCTCATTCACAAGTCTGAGCATCTAAGAAAGAAGGAGAGTTCAACAAGTGACCCAGAAAATCCTTCTAACATTTCATCAACGTTCTTACCACAGTTCCTTTTATCTAGTGATTTCATTTCATGGATGAGGGTATGCACATTCCAGAAACCAAGAAGGGGTGTGTGTGTGTGTGTGTTTTCTAAAGTACAACCTTCAGTCTTTGGGGTGAAGATGCTCTGCTCTCTGGCGTTATTAAGTCAATACTTCTGTTAAGACAGACTCTCTTCCTATCTATGCCAAGAATGACAATTAGAGTGTGGCCAAAAGAGTGGGCAGGGTCTGCCACTGTAAATGTCCTCATTATACCCTGGGATATAATCAACCAGGCTTGGGTGAACCATCAGTAAGTCCTGAGAGCAAGGCGTGTGGGAGCAGGGCTTACGGTGTCACTGTTGTTCTTATTGCTTGGAGACAACTTGGTTGACGTCTTTCAGGACAGAAACTGCTCACTGTAATTGGACTTAACTTTGCTCTGCCAATTTTACTCACTATTTACATGGAGCATTTTACAGCTGCCAGCATGGGAACACACCGTCAGCTCACCTCCTCTCGAGGTGCTCCAGTACAAAGAATCCCATTCCCCTGGCTCCAGGCTCTAGATCAGTGCTTCTCAATCTTGAGTGTACATTAGAATACCCTGAGGGGCTGTTATAAATACCAATGGCTGGGCCCCATCCCAAGAGAGTCTGATTTAATTGGTCTAAGTGGGACCCTATCATTGGTATTTTTCAACAGCTCCCTAAGTGATCCTAATGAGCAGCCAAAATTGGGAACCACCGCTCTGGATGGCTGACTCATCCTACATAACCCGTCAACTGGAGTCTCTATGGCTTCTGGGGCTGTGTAAGTACATGATGCTTTTGTGTGAATCAGAATGAGGCGCTTCTATTACTGCACACATTGGGAAGATGTGTTATCTCTTTTAGATAAACACAGCTACATGGA
>LR750175.1:9809-62023 GCA_902729485.2 Mus minutoides | reverse complement strand
GGGGAGGGGAGAGGAGAGGAGAGGAGAGGAGAGGAGAGGAGAGGAGAGAGAGGATTTTGAAAGTGAATGAAAAAATTGACCAAATTGAAGGGAAAGACTCAATAATTAGAGGTCTGAGCTACCTACGATGTGGTCTCATTGTATGGAGGTAGGATCATGCTGTATGAAGTGGAGTCTCACTGTGCTGCCTAAGCTACTCTCAAATGGGTGGGTTCAAATGAGCCTCTAGTCTCTGCCTTCGAGTACCCTGCACAGTAGCTGTGCACCACCACACTTGTCTCCAAGTCCTCACTTTAAACAATCAGATAACTAAGAAATTCAGTAAGACAGGATATTTGAACTTCCAAAGCCCCTGACATCTATAAACGACTCCACCTGACTATAGTAGAATATACATTGTTCCTACACTAAATGGGATGGTTTCAAGAGAGACAATGAGACAGGCTACATGAATTTAAGATGAATAATACCGACTATGCTTTTTGAATACAGCAGAATGAGTTTGAGAATCAGTACAAGACCTTTAAAAGATAAAATTTATCGGCTATTTAAACATGTACAGTAGGGGATGGAGAGCACTGACTAGTCTTCCAGAGGTTCTGAGTTCAATTCCCAGCAACCACATGGTGGCTCACAACTATCTGTAATGGGTGTGTGTGAAGACAGAGATAGTATACTCACATACATAAAATAAATAAATGAAACTCTAAAAACAAAAAAGTATAGTAGTAAATATGTCCACGCCACTGTGAGACTGACCCTCAGACTTTCTCAGCTCACAGATCTGAAACTCTGTAACCACACTGGGATGCCAAGACTAACTGAATTTCCAGGTGTCTTGACTCAGATCACTGCATGTGGTGGGGGATGTGAGAGCTTCCCTCTTTCTTGATGTTGCTTGAAAGGTCTCTGCTCCTAACGACCATCTTTTGACACATGGTCCCCTCTGTATTTGAGCCAAGCACACTCATGCATTTATAATTTATGACTTTCCCTTTCCTACTAGGTGGTTCCTCACCCCACCCCCACCTCCACTTGAGTCAGGGTTTTACCATATAGCACAGGCTAGCCTCATACTATGTTCTTCTAGCCTCAGCATTTCAAGAACATTTCAATAACATATGTGCCATATGCTTAGCCAACTCTTTGCTTTACTTTTAATAAAAATATTCCAAATACTTATTTACACATATACGTGTGTGTCTATGTGAGACCATATACCACATGTGGGTGCACGCATGTGTGTTTGTGCTCAAACCTGTGTAGGCTAAAAGACAGCATTAGGAACCCTGGAAGTGAAGTTACAGGTATTTGTAAGCTGCCTAATATGGGTGCTAGAAACTGAATTCATGTCCTCTGGAAGGGTAGTGTGGTGGTTTGAATGAAAATGGCCTCTATAGCCTCATATGTTTGAATATTTGGTCCCGATTGGTGGAATTATTTGTGAAGGATTAGGAGGTGTGGTCTTGCTGGAGGAGGCGAGTCACCATTCTCAGTTAGCTCTCAGTGCCTCATGCTTGTGGATAAAGATGTAAGCTCTCAGTCACGGTCCTGGTGCCATGCTTGCCTGCTGCCATACTTCCCACCATAATGGCCATGGACTCTAGTCCTGTGCAATCGTGAGCCCCAAATTAAACATTTTTATAAGTTACCTTCCTTGCTCATGACCAAGACAGGCAGCAGTTGCTCCTGGCTGCTGAGCTAAGTCTCATGCTCCCAATCCTGCCGCTAGATGCCTGAAACCTGCCCTGCTTCTGTAATCTCCCAAGTGTGAGACAAACTACCACAATCAACGTTAGTGTCTCACCATCTTCACAGGTGCTTCACAACTCTTAGAGGACAGGCTGATGGCTGTCAGGAGCCTCCTTCATGGTTCTGCCCTCACACTCTGTCAGAAGCTCGAGGTTGATGACAGCTTCAACTCATGTCTGTGAATTTCATTGTGCTCATCTGTGGAATCTCTTCCTGCCTGTCAGTTGTTAGAATTTTGTCCTGTGCCCATGAATTGTGTCCTTAGTATTCATTTTCTGATAGAACTTGGACATTTAAATCAATTTTCTTGTAATAAGTGTGTAATCTATTTTCTATCTATTTATCCATCTACATATGTATGTATGTATGTATGTATGTATGTATCTATCTATCTATCTATCTATCTATCTATCTATCTATCTATTATCTATCTATCTATCTATCTATCTATCTACCTATCTATCCCTATCATCTTTTCATTCATCCATCCATTCATCTGCCTGTCTGCCTACTATCATCCATCCATTCATCTCTTTCTCTAGTTTACTGCTTCTACTTCTGACTAAACATACTGTCTTTTAAGCTGTGGTGATTAAATGGTTAATATATGATAATTAATCAGAAAAATCTTTGACTTTTGAAATCAATTAAAAATTGTCATTTCCTCTGGGCATTGCAGTGCAATGTTTTTTTATCCTAACACTCAGGAGGCAGATGCAGGCAGATCTCTGTGAGTTTGAGGCTAGCCTGGTCTACATAGAAATTCCAGGCTATGAGCCAGGTTTACATAGTGAGACCCTGCCTCAAAAACACAAAGTAGCAAACTCCATCTGCCTCCTCCTAGTGTGATTTCCTGGAGGTTTTGGAAATGACCTGTGTTAGTTATTATTAGTTTGTTTTATGTGTGTCTAGAATGAAGCTTCTGTTGGCTTCAGGCAACTTCAGAACATGCACACAGAATCCTCCACAGTGCATTCATCTGTTCCTTTAGAGAAAGATGCTCAGAGACCCCTCAGGTCCTACTGCCTCCCACATATATGCATACATCTCCCTGAGCCTCATTTCTGCTGGGTTCTTTGGGATTTCCTCCAAGATCATGTTAACAGCACTCAAAGAGCAATGTGACTGGTCTTTCTCTTTGCTTTTCTAAATTTATTTCCCTTTTAGATGGCTTTTTTTTTTCATCTGATGTTTCTCACCTGAGTGCAGTTCACCACCTCCAACAGTAAAACTGAGGACTTTGCCATCTCAGCTTGGGATCCCCAGGGCAATTAAAAGCTTTGGGGCCATTGAATCTTCTACCTGAGAGTGTGTGTGTTTGTGTGAGAGAGAGAGAGTGCATGTGTCTGAGTATGTGTGTGCGTACACATGTGTGAGTGTGTGTGTCTGAGTATGAATGTGTGTGCATGTACAAGTGTATGTGTGTGAGTGCTTGTGTCTGTGTGTGTTTTTTTGTGTCTGACTATGTATGTGTGTGCAGGTACAAGTGTATGTGTGTGAGTGCTTGTGTCTGTGTGTTTGTTTGTGTCTGACTATGTGTGTTTGTGCATGTCTGAGTGTGTGTGTGCATATCTAAGTGTATGTGTGTGAGTATGTGTGTGTATGTCTGAGTGTGTGTGTGTGTGCATCATGAGTAAATACTTCTCAAGTTATTGTCTACCACTGTCCATTTTCCACCAAGTTAAACTGGTTTTAAACACCAATATCTATTTCTAACCTCTTGTTTGTGAAGGACACACTCCTGATTTCCTCTTATACCATCATTGGAAGGTGAATCTTGGGACATTTGCTTTTGGAAACCAGTCACTGTGCCATGAAGTAGCACAACGACCATATGGAGAGACCATGTGTGGGCGCTCTGGCCAATAGCCCCAGCTGAGATCCCAGATGACAGCCAGCTTCCACCTGCAGACGCATGAGCGAGTGCACCTTCAGAGGATTCTAGCCCCATCTGCTGAGTCTCCCCCATGCTTGAGTCTTTCCAGCTGAGGTCCCACACACTGTGGTACAGCCAAGCCACCACTGCCGTGACTGTTCCAAACTCCAGCCCTACACATTCACATTCAGTCTATAATAAAATGGCTCTTTAACATGATCACATTCAAGGTGATTTGAGAGACTAGGAGCATGGTGACACATAAAAACAGAGCTGCAGGTTTTCTAATATCATCCCACAAGCATGTGCATATTTCTCATGCAGACTGTTCTGAATGTGGAACCTACCTTTATGCTTTGCAGCTATTTCTACTCTAAACGCTTAATTTTGAACAAATCTTAAGTGTTCTTTACACCACTAAAAACTTCAGGGCAAGGAAATGGTTTTCATTGTTGCTTGTCTATCCCTGGGAAAGGTGATTTCAAGTTTCAAGTTTAATTTTTGTTTTGTTCTGTTTTGTTTGGGGTTCTGTTTTGCTTGTTTGAACTGTAAGGTGTGTTACACTGGGTAGAGATTTGGACTTGGAAGTCAGTGAATTTGGATTGAAGTCTAGGTGCAGAAGGAGATGCTGGGCCAGTTTATTAAATTCTATACTGAACAGAATTGCCAGTAGTTTGACTGAACAGCTTAGGAATCCTCCCAGTGCTGGTGTCTGTGATTAGTTCCAAAGGCTTGGTGTTTCTTAAACATCCCTGTCTATTTGGAAAGAATTTGACATCCTCTTCCCAAATTGAACATCAACACATCCATTGAGCCTGTAGTTGCTTTGTCAAAGATGCTGGGGCATCAAATGTATCTGCATAGAAACACCAAAATAGCTATGTGTGGCACTATTCTAATGTGGGAATATTAGAGTCAATGCAACGAATATGTTGTTGGCTTGGGAGACGGCCAAACAAAGGATGATGCACCTTGTTGTTCAATACTGTTTAAGAATTAGCAAAGGAAAAAGCACTATAGTTGCTAATGTAGGCGCCTCTCAGTCAGGTGGAGCAAAGCAGCAGCAAAGGCAGGAGACCCCGAGAAGCAGGCGAGCTAGCCTCGGCTAACATTGTCTTCTGTCCCTGGACACTTTTATTGTCATGGTATCTTTTACAAAGCAACGACTGGCTCAACGAATGTGTTAATGTTTGATTTTGGAAGATGTTCTCAAATCCTGTCCAAATAGATGGGTTGTTTAAGGAGCCACTCTGCCTTTAGAACTAACCACAGACACCAGCACTGGGAGGGCTCTGGGTGATCTGAAATGAATATTTTTGTGAGGTAAAGCTAATACACACACCAAATTCAGATCATGAATGGCTAACAATGTTCTTGTTGGACAGTCCTGATTTAAGTAAAACTGACTTGTCATTAAAAAAAAAAAGCTGTTTCGCTTTATGCCTGTTTCTGTAGGGAGAATTCTTCCTGCCTCTTCGTGCTTGGGAGGGATGAAAGAACAGTGATGGGGGGTAGGGGGGCTGGGGAAAGATATTTCTTTTCTGCTTGGCGTTTTTAAAGGAGAACATTCACGTGTAATTCAAACATGAGGGTAACATAACACGTTATATATCTCATTGGGCTTCCTGAAAACCAAAGTTTTGGCTCATTAAAAAGAAAAAAAAAGAAAAGAAAGAAATTCTAAGTGTCCACCAAATTCTCATTTGCCTGTGAGGAAAAAAAAGAAAAGAAAAGAAAAGAAAAGAAAAGAAAAGAAAAGAAAAGAAAAGAAAAGAGGCACAGCTGGCAGGCCAAGAGCATGTGGCCTATTGAGGGACACAGCAGGAGGACCTGCTGGTGACCAGGCCTGTCCACCCCAGTGCAGGTGCTGCCACCGCTAATAAGATTTACTATCTACTTAAGAAAATCGGGAGAGAGGGCAGTAGTGTAGACATCCACTGTCTGTGCACAATAAAATGGAAACGTTCATGACCCAAATATTGAAATTAAACACACACCCCCTGCTTCTTTTTACTGACTTTTTTGTTTTTGGGTTTAAGAATAAAAGCTCCGACTTTGTTGACTAGAAAAATGACCCAGGGAAGCTTCTGCCTGGTGTTTAATTAAACTATAATATGCGGCAAAATAAATTAAGCATCAGTGAAATTACAACTACCGTGGAGTGTGGACTGGGATGTTTTAAAATGATGGATTCCTGAGCGTGTTCTATCCAGACAAAGGGGAACTGTCCCAACCTCTCCATTTTTAACGCTTTCTTGAAAGCACTCCCATGCAGGTTATCTTTGGTGAAGGAATGCTCTCGAAGATTGCAAGTTTAATTAAGAGCCATGCAGGCTGGAGTGTTCAGGAACGGAAGTGTGGAACCTACTTTATAGGCGGCAGAGCAGAGCTCGGAAAATGAACACTTGACCATAATTCCTTGTTTTTCATTTCCCAGACAACAAAGTACGTGGCCTCGATAGTTAATATAGCTGTAAGGATTAAAACTTAGACCTATTTTTCTTTTTAAAGTGTTTTTACATTTATTTCTGTGTGTGTAGGGTGTGGAACATTGGATCCCGGGGATCGACCTCAGATCATGAATCATGGTGGCACTGATACCCGCTGAGCCGTCTTCCTGGCCTTTGACCTGCTTTTTCTTACCACCAATTAAAAAAAACCCAGCCAGGGTGTATTTATGGATACAAAATCGGAATACTTAAAACTGATATCCACTAGGGGGCAGGCTATCTGCACGGGGAAGTTCCGATTGTAGTACGGGGTGGTGGTATAGGCTGGGGGTGGAAAGAATTTCTTTGAATTATTTTCCATTCCATGATGGTTTCCAGGAAGACGTAACCCTGTTTCCTCTCTGTCTGTATTTAGCATTTCTTTCCTTTAAATATAGGAAATTATTTAAAGAATTGTGAAAACAGACTGGAGAGAAGGGGCATTGGGAAAGAGGTCTTTTCTGGTTAGGAGGCAGAGAGAAAATGGAGCTGTGTCTGCCAGTGAATATTAAATAGGCCGGCAGACCCAGAGGGGATCCAGCACGGTGCTTAAGAGCACTGGCGCCGGAGTTTAAGTCCTGCTTACACCGGCTCCCCTTCTCTCTCGAGGGTCTTCATTTGTAATATGAGAATCTTGCCACCCACCTCACAGGCAGGCCAAGAATTAAATGATTCGCGTGCTCCCTGCCCACATCTCACTCCCCTGTCCTATAGCAGCTGCCGTTATCAGAATAATTATCCTCGATTTCTAATTCAAATAGGTGCGTTTCTATGCAAGATTTTTTTCTTGTCCCCAAGATAAGAAATCGAAAAATAAATGTATCTTTATGTTTCTTTTTGTTTTTGAAAAACATTTCGTTTTCTGAAAGAATATTAAAACAATGCAAAATTGAGCTAGAAATTTACGATGCAGGTGGGGGTGGGGCAAAGGTGGCTTCTTCTCTCTTCTGTTAAAGCAACAACAACGGAAAACAACAACAAGAAAGAGCAACTTAGCTCATGATTCAGTAAAGGAGAAATGTTTGCAAAGCACTGCAGTCAACTTCCTAAAAGGTGTGTGTGTGTGTGTGTGTGTGTGTGTGTGTGTGTGTGTGTGTGTGTGTGTGTATACAGTGCACTGAATGATTTAATTCTAAGGATTCTACACCTCTGTTCCATCATTTATCACATGAGAACACTAACCCCGACCTCCCAGCTCTGGATGAGAGCTGAATGAGGTGTGTGCAGCAGCCACCAGGGCGTGGTTTGCAGCCTTTCCTCCTCTCTAGCCTTCCTTCAAGAGGAGGGAATCTACTAAAGATGATGTTATTCCCCTTGCTATGGGAGTTGGTATACATTTTTCTTATTATTGGTGTGTGTGTGCTCGCTCGCATGCATGTATGACGTGCACATGCATGTATGACGTGAGTGCAGGCATGCACATGCAACAGTGCCCCCATGAAGGTCAGAGGACATCTTGGGAGTCAGTTCTCTTTTACTGTGGGCTGTGAATGGAACTCAGGTTGTCAGGATTATGTAGCAGGGCTCTGGGCTGTCTCTCTGCCCCCCTGTGGGAGTTTAGAAAGAAAATTATTGGTCAGAAAACACTGTGCTTGAAGAGGTGCATTAGGACTGTGCCTTTAAGGGTGTTCAGGACTTTGGTGGGAAGAAATAGGGGAAGGGACACGACGTGCCTGCATGGGCTCAAGTGTGAAGGAGTGGTTTTCTTTGGAGCTTTGAGTTGTTCTGCCCCACTAGGATCATGGTTCACACAGGGAGATGTAGATGAGGTTGGACTGGAATTGGGTCTGTGTCAAGGAAAGCTGCAGTTGTGGGCTGAGGAGTTTGGTCTCTGATGGTGGAAACAATGAGACTGGTGGAAAGACAGAGATTCGGGAGGGTGGGGGGACATTTTCCTCCTTGAATATGACAAGGATGGTGTATTAGTCAGGGTTCTCTAGAGTCACAGAACTTAAGGGATGTCTCTCTGTGTTAAGGGAATTTATTGTGATGACTTACAGTCTATAATCCAACAAACCCAACAGTGGGCAGCTGTGGATGGGAAGTCCAAGAATCTAGTAGTTGCTCAGTCCCATGAGGCTAGTTGTTTGATCTGGTCTTCTGTAGAAGTAGGTTCCAATAGATGTTCTGATAAGTAAATGCAAGCAGGTGAAGAAGAGCAAATCTTCCGTCTGCCAATGTCCTTATGTAGGCCTCCAGCAGAAGGTGTGGCCCAGATGGAAGGTGTGTACCACCATGCCTGGATCTGAGCCTTGTTTTGTCCCAGGTTGACCTTGAACTCAGAGATCTCCTTGCCTCAGTCTCCTGGGATTAAAGGCATGTACTACCTTGCCCAGGCCTAAGCTTTTCATGGTCACTATACCTCAAGATCTCCATGCCAAGATCCAGGTCAGAAACTTGTGTCTTCCAGCCTCAAGATCTGGATCACAGATGAGCCCTCCAATTCAGGATTGTAGTTCATTCCAGATATAGTCAAGTTGACAACCAGGAATAGCCATTACAAATAGGAATAAAATCACATTATTATTATTTTAGCTTTTTGAGACAGGATTTTATAACTCAGCTTGGTTTCAAACTCATAATCCTCCGGCCTGAGCTTCCTGCAGGTTGGTATTACAGTTGTGCAGCACCATGCCTACATTATATTTAAAGTTTACACACACACACACACACACACACACACACACACACACACACCCCTCCTCAATGAATTTTGTAAAATCCATGTTGAAATTCAATCACCGTTGTATTCTGATGGCATCACGAGGTGAAACTTATGAATTATGTTTGTGTTTATGAGGATGCTGGCCTCCTGGACAGAGCCATGCTGCTGTTGTAGGAGTTCAACCCCTTCTTCCCTCAGCTTCACTGACCTTTCCGCCATGCTGTGACTCAGCACAAAGGCCTTTGGTGGATGCTGCACCCTGGTGGTGGACTTTGAGTCTCAAAAGCCAAATTAACTTTTTGTTCATTATAAATTATACAGTTTGCAACATTCTGTCAAATCACAGACACCAGAGCAAGAAAACATTAATGTTTTTTTTCTCCCTAGAAATCCAGCAGATCCCAGGAATTGAAGTCTCACAACATAGCACCTTCTTCCAGGAAAGAGGCCAGTTTCAGAGAATCAGAGGTGTCTTAGGTGGTTCAGTGCTGGCTGGGTTGTCTTCTTCCTAGAGCATCTTTGACTAGGAAACTGCCAGGAACTCTGTCCCTCCACAGGTTCACCACAGCTGATCCTGACTGTGGTACAATGGCTATCAGTCCAACTCATTATCAATTACTATACATGCTCATGAGATCAGATAAGATCAAACATGAAGGATACGTCAAATAAAAGAGGAAAAAACCACACACACACACACACACACACACACACACACACTCACACACCACACAACCCGTAACATATGGAACTCACTCCTTAAGCAGTCCTGTGCTGAAAGGCTGTGTAGCTTATCAAAAGAAATAGTAGCCCCTTTAACACATGTGGGTTGAGCATGGATTTCAAAACCCTGTTTGTGTTTATTTTACACCATGTTTCATTTATTCTGAATACCAAAGAGAATTAGATTCTTAGGAATTTTTTTTTAATCCCACCATGGGTAGCTGGTGGATCATAGCATTCAAAACACCAACACAAGTAGTGTATTGATTCATAATGATTTATTCTCTGTAGTTTGGGGGCCTGTTCTACCATCTGAACCCTAAGAAGGGAGCAGAAGAAGTCAGTTATAAAGAAAGAGAATTCCCACACTCATTACTTCTGCCCATGGCTTTCAGCCGTGTTTACTAGGACACCTTTGCTAGATAAAATTATGTGCAGTCAGACACAAACCCAGCTTTGGAAGCAATTAAAGTAGGAGGTCAGGTAAAAATAGATATCTGGCCTTTTATTTTTGTAACAGATAGTGAATACTTCCTTTCAAATGCTCAGACTTTATTTATTTATTTATTTATTTATTTATTTATTTATTTATTTATTTACTTTTGAGAAAAGATATGTGCTTTAGAGAAAAAACGAGGCATCTGCCTCTAAGTGTGTGCTCTTAAAGGTGAAAGAAAAACTGCAGACAGACATGTTATTACTTTACAGCCCTAGTGAAATCACTCAGACAGGCTGTATGCATTCCACATAGAGATGAACACAGAACTGTGGTTGCTGCTGATTTACAGGGAGGTAAAGCTGTTTGATGAACTTGTGGGCCCATTAGTGTAGGACAACCTTTCCTGGAAATTAGGTGATTTTTTTTGGAAGGGGAATTATTGGGAGAGCAGCCCTACACAGGCATCATAATAGTTTACAAAGTCCATCCTTGTGTATTGCCTGACATCCATCGCACCTGCTCATAGAGCACTCTCTAGCATAGAGATGCAAGAGAAGGCCTTTCCCAGGAGCCCTACTACGGTCCTAGCTCAGCTGACTTACACCAGTCTCTGTGGCCAGAGTTCTCTAGCTTTATGAGTGGGTGAAAGGATTTATTGAGAGGCAGGAACCTGTTTTTTGGAGTTAACTATCAGTGCATGGCCACAAAAGACAGTTATGGTAAAGTGACCCCTTACAGTAAAGGGTTCAAGTTCAGTGTATCTTTGATAAGGAGCTGACCAGAAAGCCCAGGCAATCCCTCTCACCTAGACTCCACTCTGCAGCATTTCTGCCTCTGTGTCCACCGCGGTTCCTTATCCCCAGAAGTTCAGATAGAAGAAGATACAAAACTCAGATTTTTGAATGGAAATCACTTGATTTTCAGACAGTCCAGAGACTATAATTATGGTGTTGGCACTGCTGACTGCTCTTTCTGAGAAGATTTGGTTCATGCAAGGCTCTAGGTAAATTCATGGACTCTCTTAACCAGAAAGTTGGCCAAACTCTCTTCTTTAACCCACTTATTGAAACTAGTTTTTATTTGGACACTATAAGACTTGATGCTGGCTAGTGTTATTGGAGAGGAGGTCTTCATAAGGCTGGACTGCAGGCAGGCCTTAATTAGTGACTGATGTAGAAAGGCCCAACCTATGGTGTGTGGTGCCATCCCTGGGCTGGTGGTCCCGGGTTCTACTAGAAAGCAGGCTGAGCAAGTCATGAGGAACAACTCAGTAAGCAGCACCCTCCATAGCCTCTGCATCAGCTCCTGCCTCCAGGTTCCTACCCTGTTTGAGTTCTTGCCCTGACTTCTTTTGATGATGAGCTGTGATGTGGAAGAATTAAATCAAAGAAACTCCATTTCCCCAAGTAGCCTTGACCACGGTATTTCACCACAAAAAATAGTAACCCTAAGACTATGAATCAGGTAAGTTGATGTGCATATATGTGTATGTGTGTATTTATGTTTGTACGTGTATGTATATATATATATATATATATATATATATATATATATATATATATATATATATATACATGTGCATGTGTACAGTGAATGTGGAGGAAAAAGGTCAACATCAGGTAACCTCAATTATCCTACAGCTCATTTATATTTTTATTTGCTCCTTGGTATCTTCTTACACAAATGCAATGTATTTAAATCATATTCATCGTTGCCTCTTCCTCCTCCTCCTCTCCCCTCTTCTTCCTCTCCCCTCTCCTTCCTCTCCTCTTTCTCCTCCTTTCTCCTTTCTCCTTTCTCCTTTCTCCTTCTCCTTCTCCTTCTCCTTCGCCTTCGCCTTCTCCTTCTCCTTCTCCTTTTCCTCCTCCTCCTTCCCCTTCCCCTTCTCCTCCTCCTCCTCTTTCTCCTTCTCCTTCTCCTTCTCCTTCTCCTTCTCCTTCTCCTTCTCTTCCTCCTCCTTCTTCTTTAGAACTCACTGGGCTTAATTAGTGCCATTCTTATGCATATGGATGTGGGTGACATCTATTGGAGCATGAGCAGCCTATTATGGGGTGCAGTATTGAAGAAAACTGACTTTCCTTGCCTCAGTAGCCACCAGCTTCTAATAGTTCCTCAGCTATCTGTGGGATCCATGAGCCTCTTTCCTTCACATGCTGGAGTGATGGCTGCTTTGATTTTGTCTTTTATCTCTTGCTCACCTGGAGCTCATGGATTTGTCTAGACTGGCTGTGCAACAAGCCATAGCAACCCACACCTCTTCCCTTCTCTGGCACTGGGCTGCAGGTGTATACCATTGCACGGAGATATTTTATGTGAGTGCTAGGGTTCTGAATGTAGGCCCTCATGCTTACACAGCAAGTACTTTGTTGAATGAGGCAAATCCCTCACTCTATAAAGTGATATGTTTTGTAGTAATAGTACCCATGTTCTAAAGCCAGTGTTTGGCAACATTGTTTCTCATAGCTTATTCCTGAGAACATCTAGATATTTCAATACTCCTACTTTATTTCCCTGCAAACGTAGTCAATGTGGCCAGCCATGGACCACAGCAAGTGTTATCTCTGCCTATTCAAATGCTTTGTGCCCATCACTGTCTACAGTGAATTTTGTTTTAATACTGGCCAAGGCTGGATCTTTACATATAATACAATTGCTAACCATTGTCTTGACCTTCATGGGTCTAGAAAGCTCGCTTTAATAATTTGATGTTTAGCATGGGTGGGGGGCACTTTAAGATTATCCAGCCTTAGGTAGTTGTTTTTAAGTGAAAGTGCAGAGACAAATGTTACTTGGCTTTGAGAGTTAATTGTGCTATTGAGAGTAAGAAAGCATCCAGACTCCACTGGGCTTCCTCTCCCTCTTGGGTAATAGAACAATCCCTCAACTCCACTAACTAGTTGCTAGAGAAAAACTAATTTCATTTCTGCCAATAAAGTTCTTAGATAAGTTTGATTTTCTCTTGATGAAAATTAATATTTGCTCTGTTTTCCCAAGTTGATCTCTTTGCTAAGCTACAATGGGGGCTCATTTTCTCCAGCCCAGACTATGACCATACCATATTTGTCAATAAGGAAGTTGGGAAATTTAGGTGAGCTGACCTTTCCATGACATTTTTGCACATAGGTATGGACTATGTGTTCCAAATATAATCCGCTGTGTTTTGAAGATGGAGTTTTACAAACATGCAAAGGTGTATTGAACAAGCAAATACCAACCCTTGCTTTATACAAAGGAAAATATAACACAACAGAATACTAAAGAAAAAAACAACAAGGGGAGAAAGCCTATGCCTACTCCCCCCACTCCCGTGTGTGTGTGTGTGTGTGTGTGTGTGTGTGTGTGTGTGTGTGTGTGTGTACACATGGCAAGTGCATGCGGAGGCCAGACTGAGCCTTGTGTGTCATTCCTCAGGGACCTAGTGTTTTGAGGCAGGGTCTCATCCTGGAGTATGGGGCTCACTGGTTAGACTAGACTGGCTGGCCAGCAAGCCTCATGGGTCTGTTGTCTTCTGCCTCCCCAGAACAAGGATGACAACCCTGCTGCCTTCATGCCTAGCCTTTGTAACGTGAGTTCCAGGGGTCTAACTTGGGTCCTCATGCTTATAAAACATCTCCAAAAGCTTGTTGGTGAAAGAGCTTTATACTGTATTTATGTTTCTGTTTTCTTCCTCTAGAAGCGCACGGCGATGTGACCGCTGCTTAGCAGAGCCTGGGGCTCCCCAGATTTCAGCTTATAGGATGAGATTATAATTTTGTGTTTATTTGAACATAACCAGGACTGTGAGAGTTTTGAATTGACATATATTTGAAAGCCAATCATGGTGAACAATTACACATGAACAGAATTCCCTTGATTCACAGTGGGGGCTAACAACTGTTACCCAAATTTACTCATTAGGGTATTTGGGACTTATTGGCAGGATTAACAGCAGACAAAATTATGGCTCTAATGAGTTTTCGCAGGAAGCAGTGTCCTACAGAAAACAAGCAGGGACTATTGAAGCCGGCAGTGTAGGGATGGCGATTGGTCCTTGTCCTGCCTTGTGTACCTCTTCCTTGCTGGCCCCTTGCTCTGCTTCTATTCTCGCCACTTGAAAACCTACTTATTGCTTGTTTCCAAGTACTTTTGGCTAGCTTCATGAGAGCAAGGGGTTTGTGTGTTTTGGATTTTGCAGTATCACCAGGAACTAGAAGACCTTTGAATATATCTAGTGTACTGGCTAGTTTTGTGTCAACTTGACACAAGCTGGAGTTATCACAGAGAAAGGAGCTTCAGTTGGGGAAATGCCTCCACAAGATCCAGCTGTGGGGTATTTTCTCAATTAGTGATCAAGGGAAAAAGGCCTCTTGTGGGTGGGACCATCTCTGGGATGGTAGTCTTGGGTTCTATAAGAGAGCAGGCTGAGCAAGCCAGAGGAAGCAAGCTGGTAAAGAACATCCCTCCATGGCTTCTGCATCAGCTCCTGCATTCTGACCTGCTTGAGTTCCAGTCCTGACTTCCTTGGTGATGAACAGCAGTATGGAAGTGTAAGCTGAATAAACCCTTTCCTTGCCAACTTGCTTCTTGGTCATGATGTTTTGTCTAGGAGTAGAAACCCTGACTAAGACATCTAGCATATGCTTAATAAATGTTTTTAGGGATAATGTCTTTGTCTTGTTGGGCCCATAGAGTTAAGTGTACTTTGTATTTACAGCAACATGGCCAGTGGCTAGTGTCCAGAAAAGATTTGGTAAGCATCTATTGCCTTTCCTGTTTCCCTTGGGTCTCACACGTCCCTTCTCATTGGAGAAATTCCTAATGTGTAGTATTCAGGTGGCCCTTACAAAACCTCTTCTTGGGAAAAAAAGTCTTTGATTAACAAGCCTTAAATATCTAGGGCATATTGAACTAAGGGATAACCTTGCCCAGGAATGTGGTGGACATTAAAGCCTGTCAAGTTGTAGAATCACAGGATCTGGTCCTTGTTAAAGAAATATAAAGTGAGAGCTAAGCAAAGCTGGAGCTCATGACATCATCAGACTGATGGTCTCTTGCTCTGCTGTAAGGATGGTTGGTTTAGAGAAAATCTGCTGTCTTGGCTAGTGCTGGTATTCATGGTATCAGAGAAGTGGACTTTGGCTGAATTGGACAAAAGGCTCTGTAGAGACTTTGGCCATACAACCATGAGACTTGAGATCTGAAGTTGTCTGTTAATCATCTTAGAAACAAATACATATGTCACGTGAAGAAACGTCTCTCTATGGATGATGCAGTAGGGGTGTGGTTTCAAGACTGTTAGGTAAAAGATCACAACATGCACTATAGTTATCGACCCTCAGGGTCGTGCAGTTGTCTTATATCTTGAGTATGGCTGGCTGTAGACAAATCTCTGGAAAAGATTGTGCGTGTATGTGAGTAAATCAATAATAATGATAACACGTTTGATAAGTGAATTTGGAAAATGAAAATATCTGTTAGAAAAGGAAAAATTATAATCTTACCATTAAGATTATCATTATAAATATTTTGACATATTTCATTTTATTGTTGTTTACCTCTCTCTATATATTTATATATTGTATAAACTAGTCTCTCTGTGTGTATGTGTGTATATATGTATGTATGTATGTATGTATGTATGTAATGTATGTATTAACTTCTTTTGAGACAAGATCCCATTATACAGCCCAGGAAGGCCTTGAACTCATGCTCTTCTTGTTTCATCCGCTCAAGTGCTGGGATTATAGCAGTAAGGTTTTTTTTTTTCTCTCAGTTAACATATTATGAACATTTTTTGTTTTTACAGGGTAACTGTCTTTCAAATTTGTGGTTTTCATTATGAATGTGCACAAGCACTTCAATCGCTGTGGGCTTCGTGTCGCATTTTTTCTAGTGACATGTGGTGCTAATATAGAGGCCTGGCTTACCACCATGTTTGTTCTTCATCTCAGTAAATGCCATTAACACCTCTTAAGTCACCCACAGTAGAGACCCGGAAGTAGCTCACTTATTTATTTAAATTTCCGTTCTCTGTATATTACCACATATGGCTAATTCTAGCTCTAGACTGTGCCTTCAGCCTCCTGTTCTCCCCATCCACTCTGCCCCTGCCTGAGCAGGTACCCACTTCGTGCCATCCTGTAAGAGCACCCTTGATGCTCTGGCTTCTGTCTGTGTTTCTCGTGACCTTTTAAGTCCATGGATGGGACCAGTTCCTTCAGCTGGACCCTTCAGTGGCTTTCTGAACTTGCATAAAATTTCAAGTCCTTCAGGCCTGCTGGGCCCCAAGCTCCTTTCATTCTGATTGTACATTCTTTTATTTTCTTTTCACTTTTGATGGCTTCCTGATCATGTCAGCCCTTGGCCATTTGTAAGTGTCAGGCTCTGTGTTTCTCTTCACTCTTCTGAAATTTTGTCCCCAGCATGCCCCTCCTAGAAGGTCTCCAGCTGTGTTCTCCCCTCACTGGCTTCTGTTCTGTTCTGGTTGGGTTTAATTATTGTTCCCTCAGTCAAACTCCTCCAACTCACGTTGCCTGTGAGCTCCTGCTAGTAAGGTGCTTATTTCCTTTATGAATTTATTTTTTGAAACTGATATTTCTTTTCTTTTTTTTATCATCTGTGTCTTTTTAAATTTTGATAAATTGTGAAAAGGTAAGTCTCTGTTTATACTGTATATTTTTATATTCTGAGTATTATAGGACAATGTCTATGAAATCAATGTCTATGAATCTGTTTGTAAAACATAAATTTATCACATCAATTATTGAAACCCAATTTGGAAATTAAAACATTTGAAATCTCCCCACACCCAATTTCATGACATTAATCATTCCCAGTGTTGATAGGAGATGAATAAATATACACTGTTGGCAAACTTTTTAGAAATTTTGATATTTTCTTTAGGCTTTCCTTCTTTTCTTGTCCATAAAAATGTGTAATAATAAGGCTCATAAAGAGCAAGACAAAACATTTCCTCATGTGTTTCTGTCAATGTGTAAGCATCATAAACACTTTCCTCTTTCCTAATATCCCTATTTAACTTTCTTGTCATATACACACATATATGTATTTAAATCTAGATTCTAAATATTAAAGAAACCACAACACTTGTCTCTCTGAGTGTAGCCTATTTTGCTTAATGTAATGACCCATCTGTTTCCTGTAACTCTCTTTTTTTTTCCTCGTTCAGGTCAACCCTGCTCGCTCCAGCCGGCCCCGCTCCAGCCTTCCCCTTTCGGCCCCGCTCACTCCGGTTGGCTCAGCTCTCTCTGGTACAAGGATTCATTTATTATTATACATAAGTACACTATAGCTGACTTCAGATGCACCAGAGGAGGGTGTCAGATCTCATTATGGGTGGTTGTAAGCCACCATGTGGTTGCTGGGATTTGAACTCATCACCTTCAGAAGAGCAATCGGGTGCTCCTACCCACCGAGCCATCTCACCAGCCCTCCTGTAACTCTCATAATTTCATTCATGTTTATGGTTAAATGAAATGGCATTGTGAATAATTCAAATGTATATATATATATATATATATATATATATATATATATATATATGCATTTGCATATGTGTATGTATGTATAATTTTCTTTTTTTTTTACTGTAACCAGATTTATTAAAGATACTTTTCATAAACAATCATGGTATTTCAGGCAGGACATGGGCAGACCATCAACAATATACAAGAACTTCCACATTCCCTTTTTGTATAGACTACCAAAATCAGAAAGCCAATGTAAAACCCAATGAAGTCTTCATTCAACGCTTTGAAAAAGGGGAAGTAGCTTAGAGTGAGGGTGGACATCTCACATTAAGGATGTTGTTTAACAACTTTTCACAAGCCAACCCTGACTTTCAGGAAGCAAACATGGCAGAATTATTATTTTGTTTGGTTTTTCGAGACAGGGTTTCTCTGTGTAGACCTGGCTGTCCTGGAACTCACTCTGTAGACCAGGCTGGCCTCGAACTCAGAAATCCGCCTGCCTCTGCCTCCCGAGTGCTGGGATTAAAGGCGTGCGCCACCATGCCCGGCTTTTTTTCTTATTTATTTAATTATTTATTTATTTTTAATTAAAAAAAATTTTTTTCAGAATTATCAATCTGAAGATCCACAATCTTTTATAAGAGGAACCAGCACTCTTCTGAGAACACTCGATAAAGTGACTGCGAAGTCCACATCACCCAATAGACTGGAAAACCAATTTTGGGGACCAGGTTCCAACAGATCTCTGGTTTTTAAGGGAATTAAGTCTATGTTGATAGTACAGGGGGAAGAGGATATAAAATGAATTTAGAGTTTTCCCAGACCACAAGGCATTGTTGTGCCTTGGTGGCCATCTAGGTCAAGACCAGGATATCTCTCCTGGGAGCCAACAGGAGCCTTTCAAAAATTATCAAGGAAAAGGTTTCCTGTCCTCAATCCAGCTTGGGAGATATTTTGTTAGTGACACATGATCCCCCCCACACCCCCTCTGCACCCCCTCTGTAATGAGGTGTTCTGTGTGCTAACAATATAGCTTAAAAAACAAAGTAAAACGAAATTCTGCATTTTTATAAAACTTGATAAAAAATAGTATTTAAAACTGTACAGTCACCAGAAGTAGTACACAGTTATCAAAAATGCACACATGTCACGTGGCATTTCCAGCACCTTCAGCTTTCTGTGCCTGGTCTGTTTTAGCATCTCCATTTTCTGCAGGATTATTCGCACCCTTACCTGTGTCTGCTTTCCCCCTCTTTCCCTTATTCTCTCCCTTCTTTGCAGGGGTCTTTTTAGGCTTGGGCTCTGGCTTCGGAGGAGCAGGTTTAGCAGACAACCTTGCGAATCTTCTCTGGGGCTTGTCCTTCACCTTGGTTTTGTCTCCTTTAGCATCCCCTTTAGCCTTTCTTTTGGGCATGGCGGCAGTAGAGGACATCAGCGCTGAACACAGGTATTCAGCAGCTCACAGGTTTGGTCTGTCTGGGGGTCGTCCTCGCTGCTTCTTCACACTGCTTCATAAGTTTCTTTTTTCTTTTTTTCTTTTTCTTTTTTTTTTTTTTAGTTTTTTGAGACAGGGTTTCTCTTTACAGCCCTGGCTGTCCTGGAACTCAGTTTGTAGACCAGGCCGGCCTTGAACTCAGAAATCCACCTGCCTCTGCCTCCTGAGTGCTGGGATTAAAGGCTCATCTGATGATGGTATTTTGGCTGCTTTCAAATTTTGCTATCATAAATAGAATGCTGTAGTAAACAGATATGTAATCTCTCCAATAGGCTGACTCAGAGATCTTCCGGTATACACCCGGGAGTGTACATACAGTAAGATCCTATGGTAGTATAGGATCCTACAGTACTAGGTGATCCTACAGTAGTAGAGGATCCTACAGTAGTATGGTATACAGAGAACCATTTTCAGACTTTCCATGGCTGTGTACGTCACATCCCATCTGCAGCGACAGGCTCTATGCTCTCTGAATTCTCTCCTGCATCTAATGACAGAGCTTTTGTTGTTTTGTTTTGCAGAAGACAATAAATGAGCAACCTTCACTGAAATCCACACTTCCAGTTCTGAACCATGCACCGAGGGCGCAGAGGCAGGAGTGGCACACTATTTGCTTTCCTGAACTTGGTGCTGAGGAGACCATCGAGAAAGAAGCATAGCAGTGGAGAGAAGGGAGTGTAGTCAGAGGGATCGAGCGGGAGTCAGAGGTGACTGTCCTCTCAGGCCGCCTTGCTCCTCTTGGGCTTTGTGTCTACTGTATCTTCCTTTGGGTGTGTGCTGGTTTTGGTGTTTACTGTAGAAATGAGATCTGGTTTCTGGATGATCTTTGAGGGTCTTCCTGCTTTAAAGGTCTTCCATCATTTTAAAGTCCATTGGTATAGACCGACTTGGAATTTCCAGAACTGGTGTTCCACTGCTCTTGGCAAATGTCTATGCCATTGGTCTGGCCACTTGAAACTAAAATATACATGCCACCTGTCACCCCAGCCATCAGTCACTGAGGTGAGCAAAGGACACAGGGACAAATAAGGTCATGCAGATAAAAATGTGCCAGTGTGGGAGGAGCTAAGCCTTGGATTCTCTTCCTGCTCCAGTACACTGAGCACGGTTAGAGGTGGTTATGAGGGTGAGTTCCGGGCTAAGTCCCACACTGGGGAGGTAGGGATTTTACTAACAAGGTTTTATAGAATCTATTAGATAATTGCAAGACCCAGGATGTTTTGAACCTAATGGAACGTCAGTGCAATTGAACTCCCAAACAGCTGTCAATCATTTTGGGGTAAAAATTGTGAGTTAGTCCCTTATGTCTTTTCCCTACCTCCACTCCATTTATGTTCAGACTGTAAGAGTGGGCCTCAGGTAAAAGTTAAACTTTTGAAAACTATTCAGGAGACAAACCCTTTCAAAGCTTTGTATGGAAAATATTCTCTTAATTCAAATTGGGTGAGAGTTGCCAGGGCAGCCCATTAAAGATTTATTATCTGGGAATTTTTGGATCACAATTTAACACAGGTCTGGTTGCTTTATTCTAATGTTTGGAGTCTGTCCAACCATCAGGCTTTCTATGTGGGCCAGGTATCAGAAGCATTGCCAATGCATTGATTGATTAATCAAAGCAGTGCATGTTGTTCCTATGACAGAGAGTTGTACAAAGAAGATGTTGAGATAGTTTTTTGATTATTTTTATCACCAGATTTTTGTGAGCTGGCAGTATTTTTGTATATCATACTAACCACATAAAAGTGCCCCTCCCCCCAGTTAGACATAAAGCATAGACACTGTATAGTTTTGAAAAAGTGTGTGTGTGTGTGTGTGTGTGTGTGTGTGTACCCACATGTGTGTGCATGTGCATGTGTGTGTAGTAGCCAGAAGTCCCGGGTGTTATTCTTCAGGAGCTACACCTTGTTTTTTTTTTTTTGTTTGTTTGTTTTTTGAGATAGGGGCTCTCACTTGGCTTGGAGCTTTCTAAGTTTCCGACAGCAGCTGACTGCTGATCCCAGGAGAACCGGCCCTATCTGCTACCACAGTGATGGCCTTACAAGTTCATATCACCCTGCCCAGCTTTTAGAAGATATTAACACATTGTAACTAATTCTTTGAGAAATTCATACTATGTATTTTGGCCATAGTCACTCTCACTTCTCAAAGCCCTGCCAACTTTGTATCTTCTGTCTTTCTAAATAACCCACTAAGAGTAAATTCTGTTGTTTGTATATGCTTCCTGGAGCTTGGCCAAGTAACCATCAGCTATACCTTGAAGAAGGACGGTCTTTCTCCTCTTTGCAGTTCCTCAGTTGGAAGAGGGTTCCTGAACCCCTTCTCTGTCCGTGCTGGAATGCTGATGGCATGTCCAGCCTGTCACGTGGATTCCAGGGACTGATCTCAGCTCCCTGTGCTGGCTCAGCATACACTTTGCTGATGATCTGTACCCCGCTGGGAGGGAATTAACTCAGGAAGCCACATCCAAGGTCACCAATCAACGCAAACCATGCTCCCCCTCAAAAAAATGAAGATCTTGGTAACGGCACCTTGTTTTCTTCAATCTGGATTAAATGCAGGAAAGTGAGCAGGTATTTCAAACTTCAGAAACTTCAGACAAATGGAACGTTACTGATCTAAACTCCCTCAAGGCCCACGAATGGATGCACTTTTTCTTGGTTTTGAAATTAATTTCAAGTCCGGGGAGTGGAATACATAATGTCTGTAATAATTTCAGAGTGAATCCCAGGGAAATGAAACATTAAATCTGGCTGAGATTTCACATTATAGGAATTACTGAATGTGCGCCATTAGCAAACATCACTCGGCAACCTACTGTATCCGAAGCTGCGAGGTTTAAACAAATACTCCAGTGTAACATTTCACTTATTGGGAGGCGTGACCAAACAATCAAATTACCAAGAATACAAGGAGAGCTCTAAACAGCCTGGCCTTGTAAATAATACTCCTCCCACCCCAAATCAGTCATTGCTCTCTTTTGGTTACCTCTGTATAAAGAAAATTTAAGGCTCCGTTTCAGGAGAAATAAGACATTAGAGTTTAGCCATCGTTTCCATTCTCTCCCATTGACACTACTTTTGGTTTTGGCAGGCACTCTAGTGAGCTTTCCATTCTTGCTGACTTTTCTTATACACGATTTACTTCTCTTTGAAAGCCTCATCACGAGATTGAAAAGACACACCCTGCATCTTGCTGGCTGGAGTGAACATCTGCTTTCTGATCGCCTTTCTGAAAAGCTTACGTGTGTGGTAGCTTGCACTATGCAGACATGGTGTTTCTTGCTCAGCTCCCATATTTGTACACATTGAACCACATATAGTGATTAGGGACCTACCTGCTTTACTCAATGATCCTCCTGCCTGGGGCATCTTTGACACAAGTCACAGGTCAAGTGATTCCTCGATACTACTTCATTCCGCTGAGTTCCATTCCCACGGGCATGAGCAGGAGATGGAAGCAAGAGGATGAGGAATTCAAGGAAGCCTCAGATATGTACGTAGTAAGATCAAGGCTAGCTTGGACAACATGAGTCCCTGTCTCAACAAGAAAAAAGAAGAAGCCCAAACTACCTAAAGTATGAGAGGATGATAAGAGATTTCTGGATGAAGCAAAAATCATGCTAGGTCACCTGGCCATAACTTTCTGAGTAGTGTGTCTAACAAGTGGCCTTTGGAGAGCTGAATGTGGTTGGTGGTAGGTGGTGGGAGCTGTGGTACTAATCAGAGATGCTCGTCTGTGCTGTTCAGTTGCTTCCGGATCTTCCTTCTGGGCCTGTTGCTCTTTTAGTGAAGGCTTGGAAGGGACCCCCAATTCCAGACAAAGCCCCAGAGTCCCTTTGTCTCACAGGTATATTATAACTTGCAGTTGATGGGGAAGTAAAAGCCCTCATGCCCAGCACAGCACCTCAGTACATTTTCCCATGTCTGACAATGTAGAGATAGGAGCCCTTTAAAACTAAGCCAAGAGCACCCAGGAGCTGCATCCAAAGCACATAAAACAAAAATCCCAATTTAAAAAGTGGAAGGAAATTCACTTTGCTGCAATGCTAGCCTTAGTGGTAAGAATTTTATTTTCTGCTTTTCCAAGAAAACCTCCCAGAACTTTAGTCCCTCGAGACTTCCAGAACCAAGGAAAGGACCTTGTCCCAGCCTGCACCCCTACCCTCCATCACACACTGGGGAGGCTGACTGTCTACCTACCCAGGCAGCAGCAGCAGGGCTGGGCTATTCAGGATATTAGAGTGTTTTCTCAGCTGCTGTCTCTTGCTCCTCTCACTAGCAAGAGGAGGTGTGTGAAATGGTGGGAAAGGGCTGCAGGAAAAGAAGCAGTCTGAGCTGTCTGAAGGAAGAAATTAGTTGGAAACAGTGACATCACTTGGAGATAAATTTGCCAGCATTCTTTCCTTTTGTAGAGCACATCACTGGCTTGTGGGGAGTCTGACGCTGATGTACTGCAGGCTCAGATTTGCCGTTCAACTTTAGGGAAATTCTCTCATCTGGAAATGCTTGGCGGACATTGTCTAGACTCACTAAAGAGGTTCAT
This sequence comes from Mus minutoides, assembly GCA_902729485.2. Taxonomy (NCBI): domain Eukaryota; kingdom Metazoa; phylum Chordata; class Mammalia; order Rodentia; family Muridae; genus Mus; species Mus minutoides. The sequence goes on along the minus strand of LR750175.1, from coordinate 38,573 downwards.
TTACAGAAGAGAAGGGGACCAAAGCTTCCAGAAGTGTGTGTGTGTGTGTGTGTGTGTGTGTGTGTGTGTGTGTGTACTTATTATGTGAGTAAATGAGTGTGTATGTACTTTTTTTTAGATTTTAAACTTTTTTATTAGATAACATTTCAAATGTTATCCTGAAAGTACCCTATACCTTCCCCCCTGCCCTACTCCTCTACCCACCCACTCCTACTTCTTGGCCCTGGCGTTCCCCTGAACTGGGGCATATAAAGTTTGCAAGATCAAGGGGTCTCTCTTCCCAATGATGGCTGAAATAGGCCATCTTCTGCTACATATGCATCTAGAGACACGAACTCTGGGGTTACTGGTTAGTTCACATTGTTGTTCCACCTATAGGGTTGCAGACCCTTTCAGCTCCTTGGGTACTTTCTCTAGCTCCTCCATTGGGGGCCCTGTGTTCCATCCTATACATGACTGTGAGCATCCACTTTTGTATTTGCCAGGCACTGGCATAGCCTCTCTCGAGATAGCTATATCAGGGTCCTTTCAGCAAAATCTTGCTGGCATATGCAATAGTGTGTGAGTTTGGTGGCAGATTATGGCATGGATCCCCAGGTGGGGTAGTCTTTGGATGGTCTGTCCTTTCATCTTAGCTCCAAACTTTGTCTCTGTAACTCATTCCATGGGTGTTTTGTTCCCTATTCTAAGGAGGAATGAAGTATCCACACATTGGTCTTCCTTCTTGATTTTCTTGTGTTTTGGAAATTGTATCTTGGGTATTCTAAGTTTCTGGGCTAATATATACTTATCAGAGAGTGCTTATCAAGAGACTTCTTTTGTGATTGGGTTACCTCACTCAGGATGATATCCTCCAGATACATCCATTTGCCCAAGTATTTCATAAATTCATTGTTTTTAATAGCTGAGTAGTACTCCATTGTGTAAATGTACCACATTTTCTGTATCCATTCCTCTGTTGAGGGACATCTGGGTTCTTTCCAGGTTCTGGCTATTATAAATAAGACTGCTATGCTAGTGGAGCATGTGTCCTTACTACCAGTTGGAACATTTGGGTATATGCCCAGGAGACGTATTGCTGGTTCTTCCAGTAGTACTACGTCCAATTTTCTGAGGAACCGCCAGACTGATTTCTGGAGTGGTTGTACCAGCTTGTAATCCCACCAACAATGGAGGAGTGTTCCTCTTTCTCCACATCCTTGCCAGCATCTGCTGTCACCTGAATTTTTGATCTTAGCCATTCTGACTGGAGTGAGATGGTATCTCAATGTGGTACCCCTCCCCCACCAGCATAGCTGGTACAATGACCAGAGCCTTGAGAAGCTGCACCATTGTCTAATTAATTAGGCTTGACAGCCCGGTGACAACCTGCAGTCTGTTTTTCCGGGTCTCCCAGGTCCCCTGGCTCCGCCCAGCTTACCTGCGGCCCACCTACGACCAGCCCACCTGCGCTAACCTGCGAGATGTCACAATACTTCAGGGTTCCCACCAAACTCTAGAACACCTGCGCAGAAGACTGGGGGCTGGGCCTTCCCTTCCTTTATCCCAAAATGCTTGTCCACCATTAAACAGTCGTTCTAAGCAGAAGCAACCATGTAGCCTTGGAGATCTTCTTTCTTCCCCCACTCCCTTAGTTTCATTTCAGCTTTGAGCCAATCCTCCAGGAACCCAGTCCACTTCGGGCAGTGGACCCCAACATCTCAAGGTTGCTTTGATTTGCATTTCCCTGATGATTAAGGATGTTGAATATTTTTTCAGGTGCTTCTCAGCCATTAGGTATTCCTCACTTCAGAATTCTTTGTTTAGCTCTGTACCCCATTTTTTAAATGGGGTTATTTGAATTTCTGGAGTCCAGCTTCTTGAGCTCTTTATATATATTGGATGTTAGTTTCCTATCAGATTTAGCATTGGTAAAAATCCTTTCCTAATCTGTTGGTGGCCTTTTTGTCTTATTGATAGTGTCTTTTGCCTTATAGAAGCTTTGCAATTTCATGAGGTCCATTTGTCAATTCTTGATCTTACAGCACAATCCATTGCTGTTCTGTTCAGGAATTTTTCCCCACTTTCTTCTCTATAAATTTCAGTGTCTCTGCTTTTATATGGAGTTCTTTGATCCACTTAGACTTGAGCATTGTACAAGGAGATAAGATGGATCAATTCGCATTCTTCTACATGATAATCACCATTTGTGCCAGCACTATTTGTTGAAAATGCTGCCTTTTTTCCACTGGATGGTTTTAGCTCCCTTGTCAAAGATCAAGTGACCATAGGTGGGTAGATTCATTTCTGAGTCTTCAATTCTATTCCATTGATCTACCTGTCTGTCACTGTACCAGTACCATGCAGTTTTTAATCACAATTGCTCTGTAGTACAGCTTGAGGTCAGGCGTGGTGATTCCACCAGAGGTTCATTTATTGTTGAGAATAGTTTTTGCTATCCTAGGTATTTTATTATTTCAGATGAACTTGCAAATTGCCCTTTCTAACTCAGTGAAGAATTGAGTTGGAATTTTGATGGGGATTGCATTGAATCTGTAGATTGCTTTCAGCAGGATAGCCATTTTCACTATATTAATCCTGCCAATCCATGAGCATGGGAGATCTTTCCATCTTCTAAGATCTCCTTCTATTTCTTTCTTCAGAGACTTGAAGTTCTTATCATACAGATCTTTCACTTCCTTAGAGTCACACCAAGGTAATTTATATCATTTGTGACTATTGTGAAGGGTGATGTTTCTCTAATTTCTTTCTCAGCCTGTTTATCCTTTGTGTAGAGAAAGGCCATTGATTTGTTTGAGTTAATTTTATATCCAGCTATTGCACTGAAGCTGTTTATCAGGTTTAGGAGTTCTCTGGTGGAATTTTTAGGTTCACTTATATATACTATCATATCATCTGCAAATAGTGATATTTTGACTTCTTCCTTTCCAATTTGTATCCCCTTGATCTCCTTTTCTTGTCAAATTGCTCTAGGTAGGACTTTAAGTACTGTATTGAATAGGTAGGGAGAAAGTGGGCATCCTTGTCTAGTCCCTGATTTTAGTGGGATAGCTTCGAGTTTCTCTCCATTTACTTTGATGTTTGCTACTGGTTTGCTGTAGATTGCTTTTATCATGTTTAGGTAAGGGCCTTCAATTCCTGATCTTTCCAAGACTTTTATCATGAATGGGTGTTGGATTTTGTCAAATGCTTTCTCAGCATCTAACGAGATGATCTTGTGGTTTTTGTCATTGAGTTTGTTTATATAGTGGATTACATTGATGGATTTCCATATATTAAACGATCCCTGCATTCCTGGGATGAAGCCTACTTGGTCATGATGGATGATCGTTTTGATGTGTTCTTGGATGCGGTTTGCGAGGATTTTATTGAGTATTTTTGCATCGATATTCATGAGGGAAATTGGTCTGAAGTTCTCTATCTTTGTTGTGTCTTTATGTGGTTTAGGTATCAGAGTAATTGTGGCTTCATAGAATGAATTGGGTATTCTGATTCTATTTTGTGGAATAGTTTGAGGGGAGTTGGAATTAGGTCTTCTTTGAAGGTCTGATAGAATTAAACCCATCTGGTCCTGGGCTTTTTTTGGTTGGGAGACTATTGATCACTGCTTCTATTTCTTTGGGAGAAATGGGACTGTTTAGATCGTTAATCTGATCCTGATTTAACTTTGGTACCTGGTATCTGTCTAGGAAGTTATCCATTTCATCCAAGTTTTCCAGTCTTGTTGAGTATAGCCTTTTGTAGTAGGATCTGATGATGTTTTGGATTTCCTCAGGTTCTGTTGTTATGTCTCCCTTTTCATTTCTGATTTTCTTAATTAGAATTCTGTCCCTGTGCCTTCTAGTTAGTCTGGCTAAGAATTTATCTATCTTGTTGATTTTCTCAAAGAACCAGCTCCTGATTTGGTTGATTCTTTATATAGGTGGTTTTTTTTTTTCCCACTTGGTGATTTCAGCCCTGAGTTTGATTATTTCCTGCCATTTACTCCTCTTGGGTGAATTTGCTTCCTTTAGTTCTAGAGCTTCTAGGTGTGCTGTCAGGTTGCTAGTGTATGCTCTCTCTAGTTTCTTTTTGGAGGCACTCAGGGCTATGAGTTTTCCTCTTAGGACTGCCTTAATTGTGTCCCATAAGTTTGGGCATGTTGTGGCTTCATTTTCATTAAACTCTAAAAAGTCTTTAATTTCTTTCTTTATTTCTTCCTTAACCAAGGTATCATTGAGTATAGATAGTGTTGTTCAGTTTCCACGTGGATGCTGGCTTTCTATTATTTATGCTGTTATTGAAGATCAGCCTTATTCCGTGGTGATCTGATAGGATGCATTGGATAATTTCAATATTTTTGTATCTGTTGAGGCCTATTTTGTGACTGATTATATGGCCAATTTTGGAGGAGGTGCCATGAGGTGCTGAGAAGAAGTATAGCCTTTTTTTTTTTTTTGATAAAATGTTCTGTAGATATCTATTAAATCCATTTGTTTCATAACTTCTGTTAGTGTCTGTGTGTCTCTGTTTAGTTTCTGTTTCTAGGATCTGCTTAATGGTGAGAGTCAGGTGTTGAGGTGCAGTGTGTGTTTTGAGCTTTACCTAAGTTTCTTTAATGAATGTGGTTGCTCTTGCATTTGGAGCATAGATATTCGGAATTTAGAGTTCAACTTGGAAGATTTTACCTTTGATAAGTACGAAGTGCCCCTCCTTGTCTTTTTTGATAACTTTTGGTTGAAAGTCAATTTCATTCAATATTAGAATGGCTACTCCAGCTTGTTTATTCAGACCATTTGCTTGGAAAATTGTTTTCCAGCCTTTCACTCTGAGGTAGTGTCTGTCTTTTTCCCTGAGATGAGTTTTCTATAAGCAGAAAAATGTTGGTTCTTCTTTGTGTAGCCAGTCTATTAGTCTATGTCTTTTTATTGGGGAATTGAGTCCATTGATGTTAAGAGAAATTAAAGAAAAGTAATTTTTGCTTCCTGTTATTTTTGTTGTTAAAGTTGGAATTCTGTTCTTGCGGCTGGCTTTTTTTAGGTTCGTTGAAGGATTACTTTTTCCTTTTTCTAGGGCAGAGTTTCCGTCCTTGTGTTGGTGTTTTCCTGTTATTATCCTTTGAAGGGCTGGATTCGTGGAAAGATATTGTGTGGATTTGGTTTTGTCCTGGAATACTTTGGTTTCCTCATCTATGGTAATTAAGAGTTTTGCTGGGTATAGCAGCCTGGGCTGGCATTTTTTGTCTTAGAATCTGTGTAACATCTGTCTAGGATCTTCTGGCTTTCATAGTCTCTGGTGAGAAGTCTGATGTAATTCTAATAGGCCTACCTTTATATGTTACTTGACCTTTTTCCCTTACTGCTTTTAACATTCTGTCTTTATTTAGTGCATTTGTTGTTCTGATTATTATGTGTCGGGAGTAATTTCTTTTCTGGTCCAGTCTATTTGGAGTTCTTAGGCTTCTTTTATGTTCATGGGCATCTCTTTCTTTAGGTATGGGAAGTTTTCTTCTATAATTTTGTTGAAAATATTTGCTGGCCCTTTAAGTTGAAAAATCTTCATTTAAATCTACCTCTATTGGGTAGGTTTGGTCTTCTCATTGTGTCCTGGATTTCCTGGATGTTTTGAGATAGCGTCTTTTTGCATTTTGCCTTTTCTTTGATTGTAGTGTCCATGTTCCCTATGGAATCTTCTGCACCTGAGATTCTTTCTTCCATCTCTTGTATTCTGTTGCTGATGCTCTCATCTATGGCTCCTGATTTCTTTCCTAGTGTTTCTATCTCCAGAGTTGTCTCACTTTGGGTTTTCTTTATTGTTTCTACTTCCCTTTTTAGTTCTTGTATGTTTTTGTTCAATTCCATCACCTGTTTTGTTGTGTTTTCCTGTAATTCTTTAAGGGATTTTTGTGTTTCCTCTTTAAAGACTTCTACCTGTTTAGCAGTGTTTTCTTGTGATTCTTTAAGGGCTTCTACCTGTTAAGCAGTATTCTCCTGTATTTCTTTAAGTGAGTTATTAATGCCCTTCTTATGGTCCTCTACTAGCATCATGAGATATGATTTTGAATCTGAATCTTGCTTTTCGGGTTTGTTGGGGTAACCAGGACTGGCTGAGGTAGGAGTGCTAGATTCTGATGGTGATGAGCGGTCTTGGTTTCTGTTGGTAAGAATCATACGTTTGCCTTTTGCCATTTGGTAATCTCTGGTGTTAGTTGTTATAGTTGTCTCTGGCTGGAGCCTATTCCTCCTGTAATTCTGATAGCCTCTGTCAGCTCTCCTGGGAGTCCAACTCTCTTCTGAGTCTCAGTGGTCAGAGTACTCTCTTCAGGCAAGCTCTCCTCTTGCAGGGAAGTCGCAGAGAGGTCTGGCCTTCAGACCTGCCTCTTGGCTGAAGATGAAGGCCTGAAACAGGGCCTGTCCCAGAAGATGGGTTGCCTCTGCAGTCTGTGAGCTCACCTACACAGACTGGTCTCTGAGGGACCCAAGACACAAGATAGCTCTCTCACCTGCTCTGGCTGTCAGAGCCCTCCCGGGCAGAAACCTCTCCTCTGGCAGGGAAGGTGCCGGGTTTTCTGGAGCCCAAAACGGGGTCTGTCCCAGAAGCTGTGTAGCTTCTGCCTGTCCTAGAAGCTGTGTCACTTCTGCCGTCTGCTGGCTCACCCCCTGCAGTCTCCAAGCTGATCTGTGCAGTCTGGTCTCAGAGGGACCCGGGAGACAAGATGGCTCCCTCACCTTGTGTATGTACTTTGTGTGTGTGTGTGTGTGTGTGTGTGTGTGTGTGTGTGTGTGTGTGCATATTTGTGGCCAGAGATCCACATCAAGTATCTTCCTCAATCTATTCTTGACCTCAGTTTTGGAGTGAGTGTGCCTCTTTGAACCCGGAGCTCAACAATTCAGCCAGGCTTCCTTGCCAATGAACTCTGGGGACCTTTTTCCCCCTGCATCTCTTATATGTGCTGGTCTCTTACAGACACATGCTGTCATCCCTTGGTTTTTGGTGTGGGTACTAGGGATTGGACTTAGGGCCTCTCATCGGCACTGTACTGACAGAGGCATCTCTTCAGCCCCAGGATGATCTTAAAGAGCTTTTAGCAGATGGAGAGGACCATTGTTTGAATCATTGTAAATATTTCTTAAGTACCATTGGTGTTTTTTCTCAGAGACTTACTTGTGGGCGGTTTGCTCAGGAACTCTTTATATGTGACCTTTCCTTGGTACATAACAAATTTGAATCATCAACATTTGTGTGTGCTGCTCACTGCACTGTAATGGGCCTTGTTTCAGCTAGCTCTCTTTCCAGGTCTGGTTAATATTCATTCAACTCTTCCATAATGAGGAGAAAGAGCTACAGCTTTTCAGGACCAATCCACCTTGCATCCAGGTCGCAATATTCCCCGTAAGGGCAAATGAAGGCAAAGGCTTTGTTTGGACCCAAAGCGAAGTGTAAGCTTTGGCCATTTGTCCTGTTCTGCTTCTTTCCCGGTTTAGTCTAAATCCCAAGAGGTATAATTAACTTGGCCCCTTGCCATTTATATATTTAATTGGGCAAAGTGACATTAGGGCTTGAGTAGCTCTTTTGTGGAAATGAGTAAAAGCAAGCAAGTTTTCAGTGTAGCCACCCTGTGCCTGAAACTAACAAGCCCCCTTTATTTGCAGGATGTATTCATCCCAAGAACTCCCAAGTTCAGATGTGCAATAATGTAAAAGATGTAGCATTAGCTACAGAGGCTTTTCCAGGCACTGAAGAGAAGCTAACAGAAACCTTTTAAGCTCCATGTAGACACTGACAATTTTTGAATCATTTTAAAGTCTATCAGTTTTTAAATGCTTTTGGTTCCTGCCTTAGTTAGGGTTTTAGTGGTATGAACAGACACCATGATCAAGGCAACTCTTGCAAGGACAACATTTAATTGAGGCTGGCTTACAGGTTCACTGATTCAGTCCAGTATCATCAAGGTGGGAGCATGACATCATATAGGCAGGCATGGAGTAGGCAGAGGTGAGAGTTCTACACCTTCATCTGATGAGGGTCTTAAAGTCCACACCCACAGTGACACACGTACTCCAACAAGGTCACACCCACTTTAACAGGGTTACACCTAATAGTGCCACTCACTGGACTGAGCATATACAACCTATCACTATTCCCAATATATTCTATATATGAAGAAATAGTAGTGGTTAATAGTAGTGGTTAAACTCTCTCTCTCTCTCTCTCTCTCTCTCTCTCTCTCTCTCTCTCCCTCTCTCTTTCACATACACACACACACACACACACACACACACACACACACATCTGACAGTTCACTTGCTCATTGATGCCAGCTGACCTACCTAAGTATGGATCTCTTGGGGATAAGTGAATTAAGTAGAGATGATTTACTTTAAATTGTATTATGTAGATAGCTGCTGAAATGGCATTGGCATACTATTGTTGACAGACCAACAGGTGACAACTCTCCTTCATCCACTTGGGGGCACAAAACTAGTTTTCCTTGAAAAAAAATGTTGAGTGATGGAAGCAAGAGACATCTTTAGGCTGAGACTTCTGGTGCCTAGGAACCTTTTGTCTCTTTCCCTGATTTCCTCCACTGACAGGGGGATCCCTGCTAGGCCTTAGGTGATGGTGGATGGTCAACAGATGAAAGACTCCTGGATTCTCCAATCAGCATGTAGAAGAAGCCACCCAATTACCAAACAAATTGTCATTGGCTCATTAGATGACTAGGTGAAGATGCCACTGGATCAAACCTCTAAAGTGTGGGTGGTTTTTACCTTAATGTTTAACAAGAATGTAATATGTCAATAACATGATGCCTGTTTTATAACAGATATGTTAGTCATCTACTTGTGGACAAAGTATTTTGTTATTCTGAACATTCATAGCTCAGGATGGTAAAGAACATTCTAGAAGGTTATTGAGACCACCAGGCCCTGATTCAAGAATAAAAAATGCTCCTTTATACTTCTTATCTATGCTTCTCAACCCTTGATTTTACATGTTAGCTTCAACTTGTTATGAGATGGTGTTTGAGAATTGTTCAGTAGTACGATGACTATTGAAATATAGAATTGCCTAAAGGCTAATCTGTTAAAAATCGGCTGTCTGACAATGTACTTTGGGGAAAGGATTGGTTCATGAGGGCTATCACTCATCAGCAGGTTAATTCACGGATGAAAATAGTAGATGAGATAGCTGGGAGGTGGGCCTAATGGGAATGTGTCACTCACTGACGGGATTTCCTAGAATGCTGTCTTGGCTTTGGTTGTTGTATCATTAAAACTTAATGTACTATCCTTTGACAATCCCATGCATGTATATAATGTATTTTGGTCATTTTACTCCACTACCATCTCTCATCCCCGCATTCTTACTAAACCCTTTCGTCATCATACCAAGTCATTTTCTGGTTTTATGTCTTTTTAGTTTTAAACTTTTTTGGTGACCCAGTAAGTTTAATTATGGCTGTTCCATGAGCATTGGTGGGATTACTTTCTGGTGCAGAGGCAACCCATCAGCACCTATACTATTGAAGAAAATGACTTCTCTGGCTCTGCCAATAGCTTCTCGAGGAAGTGTGGATTCTCAGGGACCTCCTCCTCATCCAGGATAGAATACTGCCAGAGCCTATCTTGGGCAGACAACCACAGCTACTGTGGGGTTGTGAGTGCAGAAGCTCTGTGCTGCCGTATTTCTCAGTATTTCTCAGCACCCCTTCCATCCTTCCATTTTACCCTGGCTCTGGGTGCTTACTGTGTTTTCTGGCTGACACGAGGTGAGTAGCGTTGCTTTTCTATTGCCTCCCTGTCAGTATGCTCTGCAACAGAAGTCCATAGGGAAGGGGCAAATCAGACACGATTCCAAACCCTTAAAACTAGGAGGCAAAACCCATCTGTCCTACTTCATGTTGTTTTGCCCAGGCACGTTGTGAGAGTCATGAAAAAGTAGCACAGCTTCGTTCCTTATGAGATGACCCTGTGTCTGAAGGCCTGGGCGCACGGACGCGTTTCCGGTGCTGCTTGAGAGACAGCGCTGGAAGTGCTCGTGTTGAGTACCTGAGATGACTGAGTGGCCCGAAAGCAAACAAGGCCATGCAAAATGCTTGTTTTTGTTGTGTGAAGGAGCAGAGCAAATTCTGGTTATGTTTAATCTTTTCTGTCTTTGAAGATGTAGCCAGTCTTCCCGGAAGTGCAACTCGGAGCCCTAATATCACAGGAATTTGTGTGAGGCCTATCTTAATTTAGAGGTCAATAAAAATAATAGTAAATGTGAGTCACGTGGATTATGAATTGAAATCCATGTGTGGCCACTGATGTGGCTTCGACCATAACTCAAATCCACAGATGCTAAACTTCCCCGTCTCTCCAGATGTGTTCATGCTGGGTCTGTCAAAGTGGAACAATAAGTAGTCAGAACCACGTTGGCCGCTCTGGGAACAGAGAGCTGCTTATTCTTGTCATCCACCTTCCTCCAAGATCAAAGAGGAGATCTTAACGTGTGTTTGCTTTAAATTTAGTGACACGCAGCGTTCACTCCCATCGGCGCTTCCTCACACCTGTGGAGATAAACTGAGCTATTTTACTACAAACCCATATGGTTCCCATCTCTGCCTTGCCTGTCTTGGTGCAGGATAGCCACCATGTCCTGCAGGTGCTTCACGCAGAGGGGTAATACACTGAATTTTCCATTTGCTCTTTTATCTCCAGTCTGTTCTAACATCATCTTAAAATAAACACAAATTCATTGAAAAATACCTTCCATCAAACTTACCCTTAAATATTATCGAGCTAGCCGAGAGTTCTACAGTCGCCAAGTTATGTGGGTTGTTTTGAACTGCTCTTTTCTCCATATCAACTATCATGAAAAATTCATTTTACAGAAGGCCATTCTGAGTTACACACAAAATAGTTCTTTTTGTCATTTGGTTTGTGAGTGATTATCATTCTTGGGATGAGGATTTATTAAAATGGTATAATGAGGTAGATTCCATTTCAAGAAAGATAGAAGGAAGCAGAGTGATCATTTTTTTAGTTTATCAGTAAATGCTTATAGAACATGTAGAAAGAGCTGAATACAAGAGAAGAAGACGTGGAGTTTCTGGGAATAGATAAGAGAACCAGCATGGGTGCTAACCCAGGACTCAGTACATGGCTACAGCAAGAGAATTTAAGTGCATTAAAAGTGAGAAAGGGAGAGGCAGGCCCCAGTTGCTGTATCCAGTGTTCCATCCTCAGGGCAGGAGAACCTGGGAACCCAGAAAACGATTGTGCCGTCGGAGTATTTATAAAATAGATCTCTGTATACCGTGTGCATGTCTGATGCCTTTGGAGTTTGGAAGAGGGTGTCAGAACCTCTGGAACTAGAGTTACAGGCAGTTGTGAGTCCCAGTGTGGGTGCTGGGAACTGAAACCCGTTCCTCTGGAAGAGTCATACTCACTGTGATCTGCTGAGCCATGTCTTCAGCCCCTAACAGAATATGTTTAAAAGTCCCTGGGGTCATAGGCAAATTCGAGATGTAGACAGAGTTGGCGGTTAAGCATTAGAGAGTCTCAAGCAGGGATAAAGATGGATCTTCTCTGGGTTTGGTGGATTACGGGGCAGGGTCTAGAGCAAAGTGGTCCAAGTGGCACAAATGGTGACATTTCCTGCTGGAGCTTGTTGGGCTGAGTGCACTCCATTCTGCATTTCTTCCTTCCTTCTTCTCATGAGCTTTTTTTTCCTCCCTCCCTCCTTCCCTCCCTTCCTCCCTGGTTTTACATTACGCAGGTGTAACTTCAAATAAAATTCTCAGTTGAATTACGTCCCTGTCAGTTGAAAAACAAAACAATAAGTAGAAAGCAAGGTGAGGGGAGGGTGGATGGAGCCTTGTTCCCCGCCATCGCCACACGCTGGACACCACAGATGGTGACTATTTGAGTGGGAAAATTGGGCTGTAAAATGAGTGCCTTCAAAAATGTCAAGAGTAAGTGCCCTTTTGCAAGCAAACACCAGCTTGAAAGAGTTCCAACAGCTTGCCCAAGGCCCTTCATTCCATGTAAACTGAGCTTATGGGAAAATCTGTCCCTAAGAGAGGTTCCGAAAGTTTCAAGAGATGCTTGAGTGGGAAGAAAAGGTGGCTGTGCATCTTGAGTATTCTGTGGTCTATGCTTGAGACCTTCCTGTTGAATCTTCCTGGGTAAGATGGAAGATAAAGAGGAATGATTTGTAAGACAAACAGGTTCATCTTTTGTCCTTAAACTATCTACTAAAAAAGACACACAGTCTGTTCATGAGATGTGTGTTTTACAAGTGATTCAGGAAAGACACAGAGTGCCTTTAGACACACAAAGGATGGCAAAGGATGTGCGGGAACACAAAGCACGCTATTTACACTTGCATACTGTGCAGGTCCTGAGCTAACCTTGTAGAGTACATGGAAAAAATAGTGCAATATGCCCATGAAGTAGGAGCTGTCACAGCACAAGTTTGAATAAAAATCCAAAAGTGTAAAATTAATTCCCAGACTCAAAGACTCCCTCCCTCTTTGGACCTGTTGGAGAAGGTTAGAGAAACGAGGAATGTGTAGTATTGTACACTTAGGATAGCTGACTGACACTCAGCAATCCTCATGGTCTTTAGGGCTGTGAGCACTCTGCGGTGTGGCATCTCCTCTTGGCTACAGTAAGAGGATGGAATGGGGCTGCTGGGACCAGTGTAGGGCAAAGGCCATGGAGCCAATCTCATCTTTCCTGTTACGGAAGGTTTGATTGTTTAGAACTTTATGGGACTCAAGAGACCTGCGTAAGTAGATGCTAAACAAAATCTAGGTGGAGAGAGAAGACAGCTGTTGCAAAGACTTCTGGGAATTTGCTGTGATTGTTTCCTCATGAATGTCCATCCTCACTGATACAAGGAGATGCGTCTGCACGTGACGCAGAGGTGGAGACTAGCTCCAGGCTGCATAAGCTCAGAGTGAGGGTCAGAGGAATATCTGTGGCAAGCAGCTGGCCCTAACTCTTACTAAGGACCTAATGGGAAAAGATAAAGCAACCAGCGCAGAGGGGATAGGAAGGGAAGGAGCTGACTGTGATCCTGACAGGTGTTCTTAAAGGTGCCTGCTTTCCTGAGTCCCATGTCTTGTGCACTGGACAGCAGCACATACGCTACAGATTGTATCTGTAATTTTTATATTGGGGAGCCAGGTTCCAAAATCTCAGTCTGATACCAAGGGTGATTCTCTTTATGGGGACATATGCCATTACAAGTAGGCTGTGCATGTGCGTGTGCATGTGTGAGTGTGTGTGTGTGTGTGTGTGTGTAAGGGGTTCATGAATTCATAGTAGACCTAAGTTCACAACTGCTTAGGAAGCACTGGAGGTCTCCTCTGTCACACCGCTGACAATCATACGAAAGTAACCTTGTTAGACCCATTTTTCAGGTAGTGAAATAAGAGGGCGCGGGCATGGAGAGTTTCAAGCTACATAAGTTACTCATGGCCTCCAACTTTGCCACCCTAATTTTCTTTTCTACAAATGTGATTTCTGTTTGTTGCACATCAAAATATCTCACTCATTTTGGTAATGCACTCAACAAATCTTTCAAGGGTCAATCTTCGTGGGGAAAATGCTTTAAAGGCGTTGTGTCTCAGCCTCGCTTTAGTACATGGTCTCTGCTGGAGACTCTGAAGCTCACGGACGCTTCATCCCACTTGGTTATCTCAAAGATGCTTTCCTGTTGCTCTTGCTGCCCCTTAGCTGTTCATTCGTTTGCGGCTGTGCAGAGAAGTTCCCTGTCGGCGGTACACGGGACACACACACAGGCCTTGCAGTTGATGGTTCTCTTCCTGATCTGTTCAGCCCATTAGAGTTTGTGTTGAAAACAAACAACGCTCTAATGCCAGGCCAAAATAAAACAACAAAAATAAGCGAGGAAGGCAAAGACTTGGGGAGATAAAGATAGGTACACTAATGAGTCCCCGACTGGTTAAAGCAAACGCATTTCTATTCCAAGAAAAGAGAAAATAACATTTGTTGTCACTAAAACCCTTTAACTTTAGCAAAAATAAAGAGTTGCTCTCAAATTTATTATGGAAAGCCAGAAGTACCATGGCTAATTATTTCCCAGGTGCCTCTTGCCTGACTATAAAAATGGAGCTATTCAGAGCAAAGTGCAGCAGGACTGTCTTTGGACTTGATTCCTGGCAGTGTCAGTCAACACTCACGTAGGCATCCAGACTGTGGGGTAAGCTCCATCTGGGGGGCAGATATTAGTCTTACTTACGTAAACTTGGACAAAATGTTTTTGTCACCTGGCTTTGGATGGCTAATAAACCACTCTTAACTCCAGCACCTCAAGAAAGCAAAGTGTAATTTGCCACAAAGTGAAGAAGGGCTAATCCTTCTGTTGGTGCCACCTTGCTTCTCATGGTACCTGATGGATCTTATGTGGGAAAGCCCTACTCTGCGCAGCAGCTATTCAACCCACAGGCAGCCTGGGGTTACTGAAGGTTCCCAGAAGCTGCAGAGGGGAAGCTCTAAGGAAGAAACTTTGGTCGAGCCTTGACTTCGGTTGTGTTAGCTANATGCAGGGTACACAGACATACCAGCAGCAAAATATTCATACACATTTTGAAAATGTGACTAAGTGTGAGAAGAGAGAGGGAATGAGGAGGGGGAAGGACTAAGAAGAGAAGGACAATGTAGGGAAGGGGTTGGTGACAAGTCTTGAAATCGTTCTAAGACTATGAGAAACTCTTAAGTCGTGCTTGCCTGTAATTTACTAGCATTTCAGCGTTTTAGAAACACTTCATACCAGGAGAACAGTCTTTCCTTTTTCAAATTTAAAGAGTTTTCTGTTTTCAGAAGTACTCCTTATATTTTCACAGTGGGACTGTAGGTGAATTTTCCTTTCCCTATTTTATACATTTTTCTTTAAATGTATGAGTGGAATTTTTATGGCATATACCATCACCATCACCACAACACCACATATCTCAGTTTTTCTTTTTTAAAGATTTATTTATTATTATAAATAAGTACACTGTAGCTGTTTTCAGACGCACCAGAAGAGGGCATCAGATCTCATTATGGGTGGTTGAGAGCCACCATGTGGTTGCTGAGATTTGAATTCAGGACCTTTGGAAGAGCAGTCAGTGCTCTTACTCATTGAGTCATCTCATCAGCCCCCCACATATCTCAGTTTTAAAATAAGATTTCTTTTTAAAAAATTCTTTTTAGAATTCTAAATTCAAAAAGTTGTTTATAAAGTTGGCAATTTTCAAAACATCCTTTGTCACCTTCAAGAGGGGTCACTTGATTTTTTTCACTGTTCCCTGATAATTCCCTGGGCATGTGCCAGGCACATGCTTGTGTGTTCTTCTCAGTGCTCCAGGATGCTGACAGTTACGCTAGGACAGACTTCCACAGTGTTACGGTGCAGGTTTAAGCTCTACTTGACTCTAGCTGCTGAAATCTGGGTCCTGCAAATTCAAAACAATCTTTGTGAGTATAGCATTGAAGTACTAGTGTTCCCAGTCTAAGAAGAATGTGTAATCATACACATTTGAGGCTGATGGCATCAAGGTAGAATGAATGCTCACATCTATTCCAGCTGCGTCCCCCGCCCCCAGCATCTGCCAACTCTGTTAGAAAAAAAAATAATCATAGGTGCAGATGGGGGAGGGGTCTAGTTAGCATCAGCTGCTCACTTGCCAGAGCCTAAAATTTCCTGGCGGGGGGGGGGGGGGGGGGGGGAGGGGAGGAAGAATCTTAGCTGAGTAATTGTCTTCCCTAGGTTTTCTGCTGGGCATGTCTGTGAGGTATTTTTTTAATTATTAGTTAGTGGAGGAGGGCCCAGACTACCGTGGGTGGTGTCATTCCCTGGGCCAATGGTCCTGGTTGTCAAAAGAACCTACCTAAGCATGGTCCCGAGGGAGCAAGCACCAACATCCCTCAATGGCTTCTGCTTCAAGTCCTGACCTGAGTTCTCACCCAGTTTCTCTCCCTGATGGACTGTCCACCTGGAATGGAAGCCAAACAGGCTTTTTTTCCTCCAAAAATGTATCTTGGTCTGAGTGTCTCACAGCTCCAGAATGAAACTAGATGAAGATCAGGCTAGATTAAATTTTTTCTTTAACTAATTTATTGGGTATATAGGTGTGTGTTTGTGTATCCATGGCATGAATATGGAGACCAGTTAGCTCTTTTCCTACCATGTGTGTTCTAGGGACTGGGACATCAGGCTTGGCAGGAACCACGTTATCCACTGAACCATTTTCTCTGGGCCAAAGTCAGACTTATCTGAGAACTTCCAAAGAACTCTGAAATATGCTTCTATCTTTGCCTTTGAAGAGCCAGACTATGATTTCCTGGACATCTGGATGGTTACTGTGAAATCCCAGATAGTTATTTACAGATCAAGTTCTTTTGTGGCCCTGGGCTGGTCTCCAGATTCAGACTGGAGGCTTACAAGCTTCAGAACATATCATTGGTTCTTTTGCTGTGGACCTGACATCATGTCATGTCTCCTCTGTCAGAGAGAACAAGAAGAGAGAGAGAGAGAGAGAGAGAGAGAGAGAGAGAGAGAGAGAGAGAGGTAGGTCAGAGGTCAGAGGTTAGTCTCAAGTGTTGTTATTCAAGGATGGCCCGTCTTGTTTTCTTGGACAGAATCTCTTACTTGGCCTCAGGCTCACCTGGTTGGCAGGGCTGTCTGACAGCAAGCCCCTGATGTTCCACCTTCGTCTCCGCATCAGTAGGATTATAAGCACCCATCACCATGCCCAGCTAACATGCATTCTGGTGAATGAACTCAGGTCTTTGTGGTTGTAAGAACCTTACTGATTTAAGCTCTCCTGCCACCTCTTGTTCCAGTCCTCTCCAGAGTAGAGACTTTGAATCTAGGGCAGGAGTCTGAAGATTTTCTACAGAAAGAGAAAGAGAGTGAGTATTTTAGGTACCAGAAGTCGTGTCATTTTAACAGCAGCTGCACAGATTTACTATGGAGCATGCAGAGCTGTAGTATAGCTGGTGAGCATTGCTGTGCCTCTGTGCCTTAGGAGAACACCCGAGGCAGGGGCTTGTTTGGAATTTCCCCCTCTTACTCTCCTCCTCTCTCCCTCCCCCTCTCCCTCTCCTGCTCCCCCTTCCCCCCTCTCTCTCCTCTCTCTCTTGTTCTTTTAAAAGTCAGGTTCTACTCAGTTCTTCAGAGAGTCTAGATTTATATACCATACTACCAGAGAATGTATGGGTAACTGTGATGTCTTTGTAGAGGGAATGGAGTCTTCCGATGTGCAGAGGGCTGATTAGTCAGGGGTGAGATAAAGCAGATTTGGGCCATAGCAGTTGGAATGACTAGCTATATTCTAGATGGAATGGGGTGGAGAGACAGCAGGACCAAGCAACTTTTAAAATGTTTGAGAGAAAGGCTGTGCTGAGTCAGACTTGAAGATCTTTCTATAATTTAGGAAAGATAATTCTTCCATGTGCATTGGCACCAGAAAGTTTGTGTGCTTATTAAAATATAGGTTTCTGAACCCCTATCTTTTGCTCAGGGTCCTGGATAAAAAGATCAAGACTGGGACCAGGGAATCTATATTTCTAAGAAGCTAGTGGGTGACATTGCTGCTGCTCTCTGGTGTCCATGCCTTAAGAACCGTGGTGTCAGGTTAGTCCCCATAGATGACTATCAGGCGTCTTCTGGTTTTCTGAGAATTTTTAGTGGCTCTGGTTACTTCTGCTAGAGGACACATTGGATATGTAGTTCTGACTCTTGACTACAGCTAAGGACCATGACTTCTCTTCATTCTTTCTGGGAACAGACTTCAGCATACCTAAGTGACCCTCTGTATTGACACTGCTATTACCCTCGTGATTGTTATTATTATTATTATTATTATTATTATTATTATTATTATTATTAACTAATTAGTGTGTGCATGTGATTTGTTTGTGTGTGTATGAGCATGTGTGTGTGCACGCACACACGCACGTGTGTGTGTGTGTGTGTGTGTGTGTGTGTGTGTGTGTGTGTGTGACAGAGAGATAGAGTGAGAGAGTGGATCCCATGGCAGGCATACAGGGACCAGGGGTAGCTTTCAGAAGCTTGTTTTTTCCTTACATTGTGGGTTCTTGGGATCAGATTCACGTTGTCAAGGTTGCAACAACTGACAACCCAGTGATTAATCTTGCTGGCCCATATTGTTATATTTTTCTACTGTTAAGGACTGATCCCACGGACTTATGCTTGTTAAGCAAACACTCTACCACTGAACTATACCCTCAACCCAGCATTATTAATTTTTGATATGAAACTCATCTACCCATGTTAAATAAATTGATCACATGTTTATTGCCCAGGGACAATGAGGCTGGCCAGGCTCTTGCACCTAACGATGAACTCTGGACTACTGGGCATTTTCTGAATCAAGTTCTTTCCCAGCTCCCCTTGAATTCCCCACACTCTGCCTCACCCCCGCTTGCTTTCCTAATATGTCCAGTCACATTTTAATGGCTGAAGCGGTTTGAAGCTTTCCCCCAGAGAATCAATTTTCACCCTCAGAAAGGGAAGCCCCCGACCTTCAGCAAGGAGCCTACCTCAGTGATAAGTTTTCTCAGGGACTGTTGCCCTGATGGCATTGTGTTAACTTGGTCACCAGAAGTGGACTTGTCGTGGGGCTTCTCTGATGAGACAGCCACTGCCAAGGAATCTCGGCTGATGGCAGACTTTGTCGGTGAGACGATCGGCTGCCCTTAGCTAGTTAGCTCGCTGGAATATTGGGCGCCAATGGCAGGGTTTCATTGAGAATACATTTTCAGGCAAGTAAATGAATATGGAGCAACTAATATAATTTTGGTTCCTTCCAAGAAAAAGGTGAGCTTAGGAAGCACAGGATGTTGGCGGTGTGACAGCTGTTTTCCTCAGAAACAAATTTGTCACCAAGACTCCTTCATGAGTGCTTTAGGGCAATAGAAGTAAAACCACCACAGTGCCCATCCACCCACAGTATCCAACGGAGGTATCAAAATCTGGGAAAACCTTTAAAAGGTTTTACGTGTATTATACTTATCTGCAGAACTCCGAACAGCACTGACTTCGTTCAAACTGCTTCCGAGGCTCAGAAAGACAACAGAAATGTCAAACCTCTTGCCTGTGCCCCTGGAAAACTCCTCACTGAAGTCATCCTTTGCTTTTTGTTGTGGTTACCTAACCTCTGACTGACTGCAGCAGCTAGGGGGAGGGGTGCAGGTGTGTGTGTGTGTGTGTGTGTGTGTGTGTGTGTGTGTGTGTGTGTGTGTGCAAACTGCCAGTTCCTGGTAGCTCTCTGACTTGGAACAAGAATAGAGTCCACTGGTTTTTCTGAATTTGGCCTTACTTTAGAGATATAAGGAGATATAATTGGGCATGGGAAGGGACTTAGATATCAGCCTGAGAGAAGGGAAGTCAGAGTATCTCACAATATATGCATGCCTGGGATCGCTGACTTGGCTGCCTGCCTGGAAATGTTTGAACCGCCCATCTACCTCTCATTTCTAAGAGGGAAAGCTGAGGACAGAGTCTCCTGTTCCCCACTGGAAACTTGTTAGACTTGGAGTCCTGGAATTCTAGAATCAGAATGTTCCAGTGTCTTAAAATTTATAGAACACTTGATGATTATGTTGCTGTGGATAGCCCTGGTGCTGTTTGTATTTTGATGCTAATTCTGCTTCCCCAACAGGGGTAGCCTGGGACAAGGAGTGAATCAAGTACTCAGGACTTCAAGTGACCCTTCTAATGAATAAAGAAACCAATCACTGGGCAAGTCGGTGGGACTTCCCGGCCAGACAGAAGGATGTCGGAGGCATGAGAAGGATACAGGCTTTTGGATGGGAAGGATGATGGAGCCAAAATGTAGGTAGCAGAGACCCCCCGATTCAGGTAGAGGATCTGTTGGAAGATTTAACTTAGAATGGCTTACAATTAAGATGCATCTGGCAATTGTGTTGCCTTTGAGTCTAAACTAAGATTGGGTGGTGTTTTCTTTTACACAGTGACTTAAATGAGTTCTAGAGAAAACATACCATTGCAGGGTACCCCAGCCAGCCACAGGAATTTGGAAGTGTGGGGCTGGTATGGCAATGACCGGTCATGAGAATTTAGCCCGCTGCGTGGAGAGATTTTGGAGCACTGGGTCAGAGAATCTCCACAAGATGAGAACGGGGCTAGTGCCTTGCTTGCATTATCTTGGATTGATTTTTTTAAATATTTCATGCTATACTATGTAGGGTTTTTGTTTTCTTTCTTTCTTTCTTTCTTTCTTTCTTTCTTTCTTTCTTTCTTTCTTTCTTCCTTCCTTCCTTCCTTCCTTCCTTCCTTTCTTCCTTTCTAATTCTTTTATAGCCCATCTTGATGGAGCCTCCATTCATATAGCTAGTGTGTATGTCTTGAGTGCTATGGATGCCCGGACACCACTTAGGTATCTATGTATCTTCTCTCTCTCTCTCTCTCTCTCTCTCTCTCTCTCTCTCTCTCTCTTTCTCTCTCTGTCTTTCTCTCTCATTGCCGTGTACTGGTAGTAAGTTGAGATGAATGAGCTTCAGAAAGGAAGAAGTATGGATTCCCCAAGTCATCAGATGGAGGAAAATAGAGGAGAACCTGTAAGGTCTGCATCCTCGTTCACGTGAGAGAGAAATAGACTTAGACTGTCTTAAGCCTGGGAGTTGGCAGTAATTGCTCTGAACAATAAACTGTGTGAAAAAGTTTGACAGATATAGCAAGGCCTAGTGCATCTGTTCATTATCTCAGCACAGTTGGCAGCTAGCAGCTAGAGGAAAGCCTCTACTATGGGTTGGGGCCCAATAGGGATTATGTTAGCCATAATAAACTGGATGTCCTTCTCAAAGCACCTGGGAGGCATGGGAGGATTTTGTGCAGGGTAGTCAAATAATCAAGACAGAATTTCAGAGATGAATGCACATTGGATTAAACATGAAGTATCAGAAGGGAGACTTAAGGCCAGGGACCAGGTATGAATGAACGGCTGCAGTGGTCAGAGTAAACTATGGTGAGGACCCACATTTCAGAAATTTTTTACCTGGCTACTCTTGCCAATTCCTTAAGTAAAGAGTAGAGGTTGTTCAGGGGAGAGGACTCAGAGAGTGAAGCACTTGCTGTCCAATTGGATTTGAGTTCAGATTCCCAGAACCCAGCTGTACATACCTGTAACCCCCGTACTAGCTGAAGTGGTAAGGGCAGACACAGAAGGACTGCTGGGCCTTGTGTCTGCTAGCTTTGGTGAAAAACCTCCTCAGGACCTCGAGATGCTCCGTGCCATGCAAATAAGGCAAATAGTGATAGAGGATAAAAGAGGGTTTTTTTGTTTTGTTTTGGTGTAAATACTTTCTTTTTTTGTGTGTGTGTGTTCAATATGTGTCTAGAGAGTTGTGTATGGGTGTATATTTTATGTGCAGTTGCACATGTGTACAGTGGTCAGAGGTAAATATTGGATGTTTTTCTCTATCACCTTACTTTCAGAGACCAAGTTTCTCTTAAACCCAGAGTTTAGCAATTGAGCAAGGCTGGCTGAGACTGATTAGATAAGAAGCTTCAGGGATCTGCTTGGCTCTGGTTCCCCACCCTGACATAGGCCACTGACCCTGTTTCTTTATGTGCACACTGGAGTTATGAGTGCTGGTCCTCACGCTCACATGGTGAGCCTCTTCTCTGAGCTGTCTCTCCAGCTTCCCTTTTTGTCTTTCTGTTTCTCCACAGGTCAGAACATTGGACCACAAATGCTGGCTCCAGCTGTTGAATTGAAAAGAAATTGACAAGTTATTGATCAGCTCCTTCCAATTCTGTTCTTCAATCTGTTTGACCTGTACTAGGTTCTAGGTTCAAAGTAAAAACAGTGGCAAGACAGTCCTGGTATCAGGAAGCTTGCCTACCAGCAGAGTTTCAGATTGGATCTCTCTTGTTAGCTATGGAGCCTTCTATACTAGGGGTAGATTTTAAAGACTTGGCCTGGTGTTCAGATGTAGGAAGAATTTGTGAGTGAGTCAAGAAAGAGGAGCAGGCCTTTAGCTATGCAGCAATACCAACCTCTTTGTTTTATTTTTTTATTAGAATTTTCTTTATTTACATTTCAAATGTTATCCCCTTTCCTGGTTTCCCCTCTGAAAACCCCCTATCCCATCCCCCCTCCCCCTGCTCACCAACCCATCCACTCCTGCTTCCCTGTCCTGGCATTCCTCAACACTGAACACTGGGGCACCAAGCCTTTGCAGGACCAAGAGCCTTTCCTCCCATTGATGTCCAACAAGATCATCCTCTGCTACATATTCACCTAGAGCCAAGGGTCCCTCCATGTGTACTCTTTTGTTGGCAGTTTAGTCTCTGGGAGCTCTGGGGATTCTGGTTGGTTCATATTGTTGTTCCTTCTATGGAGCTGCAAGGGGTTCTTCAACTCCTTCAGGGTTCCTGAAGGGGTTCTTCAGTTCCTTCGGTCCTTTCTCTAGCTCCTCCACTGGGAACCATATGCTCAAGTCCAATGGTTGACTGTGATCATCCACCTCTGTATTTGTCAGGCTCTGGCAGAGCCTCTCGGGAGACAGCTATATCAGGTTCCTATCAGTATGTACTTGTTGGCATTCACAATAGTGTCTGGGTTTGGTAACTGTATATGTGATGCATCCTCAGGTAGGGCAGTCTCTGGATGGTCATTCCTTCAGTCTCTGCTCCACACTTTGTCTCCATATCTCCTTTCATGGGTATTTTGTTCCCCTTTCTAAGAAAGACCTAAGTATCCATACTTTGGTTTTCCTTCTTCTTGAGCTTCATGTGGTCTGTGAATTGTATCTTGGGTATTCCTAGCTTTGGGGCTAATATCCACCCAGAGATAAACAAAGAATTCTCAATAGAAAAGTACTGAATGGCTGAGAAGCACCTAAAGAAATGTTCAACATCCTTAGTCATCAGGGAAAGGCAAATCAAAGCAACCCTGAGATTCCACCTCATACCAGTCTGAATGGCTAAGATCAAAAACTGAAATGACAGCAGATGCTGGCAAGCATGTGGATAAAGAGGAACATTCCTCCATTGCTAGTGGGATTGCAAGCTGGTACAGTCACTCTAAAAATCAGTTGGAAGTTCCTTAGAAAATTGGACGTAGTACTACCAGAGGACCTGGATATACCACTCATGGGCATATACCCAAAAGATGTTCCAACATGTAATAAGGACACATGCTCCACTATGTTCATAGGAGCCATATTTATAATAGCCAGAAACTGGAAACACCCCAGATGTCCCTCAACAGAGCAATGGATACAGAAAATATGGTACATTTACATAATGGAGTACTACTCAGCTATTAAAAACAATGACTTCATGAAATTCTTAGGCAAATGGATGGAACTAAAAAATATCATCCTGAGTGAGGTAACCCAATCACAAAAAAACACACATGGTATGCACTCACTGATAAGTAAATTCCAGCCTCTTAATGTAGATCCAGGAAATGAGTGCAACTACATCTTTTAAATAAGATATGAAAAATCAAAAGACTTCTTTGGCTTTGATTCAGAAGTAGGAACAGGAGAAGTCATAGACTGAAATGAAGGCTTTTATGATTACTGTTATGAGAGTGAAGAAGTTTCTTAAGATTGTTATCAGATGGGTTTGGCATTGAAGACCTATACTCCCAACACTTTGGAGGTAGAGCCAGGAGGATCAGGAATTCAAGGTCATCCTCTGCCATGCAGTTGAGTTTGAGGCCACTTAGACTACAAAAAGACCCTATCTCAAAGAAGTTAAAAGCCCAGAAAAAAATGAAAACACACACACACACACACACACACACACACACACACACACACACGATAGAAAAGGAACGATTGTGATCAGAGGGTCTGGAGAGGCAGAAAGATGAAGGAAATTTACATCTACACAATGGTAAGGAAGCCCTGGAATTGTTTTTTGGGGGGGGGGTGGGGGGCAGGTTTACTACAAATATGAAAGGATGCTGAAGTCCTGGAGACCAGATGTTCCAGGAGATGCTTGGTCTTTTGTAGACCTGATACTCCCTTGATTCCACCACATAGGTGACGATCAAGTTGCCCCTGCCTTGGGAAGAAGGAAGCAATATATCTGAACAATTGTCTATCGTTTCCAAGTTTTGTCTCATCAAAATCTGTGTGTACTTCTCCCAGGAGATAAATTTTATTTTGCTGCAACATATGTAGTAGATAATACTTGCCAAATGTTCAAAACTTGGTTTAGCTTGAACTCAGAGGTCAAGCTGTGCAATTGACTTCAAATGAGGAAATAGAATCATGATGGAATCTTCATCACAAATCATTTCTAGCTCAGGACATTTTATAACAATGACTAGAATGCCTCACAGCCAATTTGTGAGTATAGGTCAGAATCTGATGCTTATTCCCCTCAAATCCACCAAGTGGGGGCCATGTACATATTTGAAATCATTCATCCTGAAAGCAGGTCCTAACACACTAGTGGTATGTAAATGTTGAATCCTCTATGCAGAGTCAAGAACCAATAAACCATTTATTGGCCCATCTGTAAGTCAATCAATGGCTCACACCTGTAGTTTGGTCTGTCATTCTAAGATGTCCACCTCCTTGGTTATTTTTAAAAAAAAACTCAATTCATTCACATTCCAAGGATTTTGACAAGGTCTGAAAAGAATCTAGGGTAACCTAGGAAAGGACAAAGAAAAAATAATCTGACATATTGCTTGCCAATAAAGGACTAAGAATTATTAGATTCAAAGAAGGGCTACAGAGAGATTTCAGGGAACAAATGAATGATGGAGTTGTCAGAGCTGAGGTGTTTCTTAGTGCTATAGATAAGGAATTAAAGTGAAAGCCACTTGGGAGTCCTGGGGGTCAGTTTGACTAATGCTAGATATTTTGAACAGATTTAGAGCAAGAACACCAGGGAAATGAGCACTGGGAATTCTAACCAGAATTAGGTTTTAGAGAGGCACAGATATTGTAGGTGGGGACACGATTGTTTAACCCTTGAGGGAAACATCCTGGGAAATGTATGTGAGGGTAAGAGATAAAAGCAAGGCAGAAAGAGGCATCCTAGGGAAGGTTTGGGCATAAGACAAACCTTCCCTAGTTAGTTGGCTGATGCCTTGATAGAAGACTCTCCGAGTTCAGGACTCTACTAGAGTAGGCAAGAACAGTTATGGTAGTGGGTATCTGCCAAGTCCAGCATTGCCACGTAAGGAAAAGTATGATGTGGTTTCCTGCCTCTGGAATGGAGACAGCAGGGCATGGGCCTCCATGAGTATTGATGGTTGCTGTGGGCATAAGGCTTGTTTGTATAATAGTGTACACATTTTCATGTTCCTTCTTTGAGGAATAACCTCTCTGCCAAGTTTAGTGACCCCATGATAATCAGAGACACCATGAATTCAGGTGTCAAGGTTGTGGCTAATGTCTTAGCAAAATGGTATAATGCTGTGAACTTTAGGATAGCCCTTAAGGCTGTGGGAAAGAACTCTGAAAACATGAGTTCAAAAATACATAATTTCTCAACTATGTAAAATATAAGGATGCAATATGAATTGTATAAGGATCTTCACAGATCTAAAAGAACAGAGGCAGTTGCACTATGAGCCAGCTTGTCAGAAAGATACAAATGCAAAGAGATTCCTGAGCTCAAGGTTAGCCTGTGACATATCAAATTTAGGTCCAGGCATGTTCAGAATGGTAATTTCAGGGTGTGGTCTGTTTTGTTTTATTAAAAGGTCAAGGATGTGTCTTGTAGTGCAAGGTATGGTGAGGTGGGAGGGTTAACTCCATGGGACCATGCTGAGGCATTCCTTCCCCCTGAGGTACCAGTCATATGGCAGGTCTAGTATAGAATGGAGTTTATTTAGGGGTGTGGGAAGGGGAGTTGAGAAGGAAATAGAGGCAGAGAAAGAAAGGGGGCAGAGGAGGATAGAGAGGGAGGTAAGAGAAGAGGAGAGAGGAGGGGCCAGTCAGGAACTCATGGAGAGGGAGAGAGAGAAAGAGAGAGAAAGAGAGGAGAGAGAGAGAGAGAGAGAGAGAGAGAGAGAGAGAGAGAGAGAGAGAGAGGAGGGTAAAGGAAAGAGAGGGAGAAAGGAGTGGTCATGGAGATAAGAGAGTCCGGGAAGGGGGGAAAGAAAGAGAAGGGGCAAAGAGTGGGAGGAGAGGCCAAACAATTCCTTTTATAGCATGCCAGGCTACCTGGCTGTTGCTAGGTAACCATTGGACAGAGCCTAGAAGGAATACCAACATGGTTCCACCCAACTATCTTATTGTCTGTGCTTGTGCTTGCTGTCTCTTCCTAAGAGTCAAGGGGCTAAGGTCATAGACTGCGATTGGTGGGATGGTCAAGAGGGATCATGGAATACATAACTGAATTGTACATTAAAAAAACAAAAACAAAAACAAAAAAACAAAAAACAAAAAAACCTGGGCTTTTGGTCTGCATGAAATGAGCTAGCGAAAAGCAATTCTCTTTCTTTAGAATTTTTTTTTTTTTTTTTTTTTTTTTTTTTTTTTTTTTTTTTGTAGCAAAAGCTGAACTGTGGAGATCTCTGGAGATCTTTCAGCTCCTCAAGAATTTTTTTTCTAACAGGATTTCTGATTTTGATCAGAAAATCCATGGAGAGTGGACACATCTCTTTTAAAAATTTTCATAGCTCTTTTAGAATTTTTTTCTAATAGGATTTCTGGATTACCTAGAGAGCTAGCACAGCTCCTTTAGAGTGTTTTCTAGCGCTTTCCAGCAAAAGCTATCTGAGGGGTGGATACAGTGCAGATAAAAGACTTTTTTTGCTTTCTAATTTTGATTGGAAATCTCTAGAATTACTCTTAGAATTTTTCTAACAGGATTTCTGACTTGGTTAGAAGATCCAAGAATTTTTTTTCTACAAGCTTTTCTGATTTTGGTTAGAAAACCATGAGCGGTCCAGAGAGCTTTTAGAATTTTTAGCAGAGAAAGCTGGCTCAATCAGAGCTGTTTAAAACAGAAAAAAAAATCAGGAGCAGAACTCACAGAGAGAGTCTTGAGTAGAAAAGAGAGAAAAGGAGAGGGAGAGGAGGGAGAGAGGGGGTGAGAGAGAGGGAGAGAGGAGGGAGGGAGGGAGGGAGGGAGGGAGAGAGAGAGAGAGAGAGAGAGAGAGAGAGAGAGAGAGAGAGAGAGAGAGAGCAGTCTGAAAAGCTGTCTCAAGCAGACTACAAAGCCAAGAGCTATCTACAGAGAGCTGTCTAGGGAGCCATCTGGAGCAGAACATAGCCTATCAGCTTGGATCCACAATTTGACTTGGGGTCTTTTGTTTCATCATTTCCATCTGGTGATCTCTCTCAGACCCATTTCTCAGGACCCCTCTCTAAATGGTGGCTGGTCCTTGGCAGGATTCAGACACAACTGAGGGAGATTCTGACCATACTTATGTAGCAGACTATGATCAGGTGGCATAAATGAGGCAGACAGAAAAGGGAGGAGAAATCTACACAGTTAAAGTGGGATCTTTGACTTTGAAAATGCTTGGCCTTGTTTCACCACAGGAGGCTCCGAGTCAATTGGCAACATTAATTAAAAAGATAAATGTCTGGGCTGGAAAGGAAAGAAGAAGGAAAAGGAGAAAATTTTATGGGAACTCATCTACATATGGCAGATGATTGATCTTAAGCATAAGAATGGAAGGAGCCAGTTCTTCTGTCTGTGAGAGTTAGGGGGAGGACAGGAGAGAGAGAGAGGAACACTGGGAGCCTGATATGCCATTACTAGTAGAAAGAGACTGTATCTATTTTCTAGACTATAACTAAATACTCATGGCTTCTTTATAAAGAAGATAAGTTTCTTTTTGGTTCTGATTTTTCATTTTTTTTTCTCTTTATTAGATATTTTCTTCATTTACATTTCACATGTTATCCAGAAATTTTCCCTTACCCTCCCGCATCCCCGCCCTGCTCCCCTACCCACCCCCTCCCATGTAATGGCCCTGGCGTTCCCCGGTTCTGGGGCATATAGAGTCTGTATGACCAAGGGGCCTCTCCTCCCAATGATGGCCAACTAGGCCATCTTCTTCCATATATGCAGCTAGAGACATGAGCGCAGGGGGAACTAGTTAGTTCATGTTATTCTTCCACCTAGAGGGTTGTAGACTCCTTCCGCTCCTTGGGTACTTTCTCTATCTCCTTCCTTGGGAGTCCTGTGTTCCAACTAATAGCTGACTGTGAGCATCCACTTCTGTGTTTACCAGGCACTGGTATAGCCTCCCACAAGACAGCTATATCAGGTCCCTTTCAGCATTATCTTGCTGGCATATGCTATAGTGCTTATTTTGGTGGCTGATTATGGGAGGGATCCCTGGCAGCCGCCGTCATTGGTTGGTCCATCCTTTTGATTCAGCTTCACACATGATCTCTGTAACTCCTTCAGTGTGTGCTTTGTTCTTAATTCTAGGAAGGGGCAAAGAGACCACATTTTGAACTTCATTCTTCTTGAGATTCATGTCTTTAGTAAGTTGTATCTTGGGTAGTCTAGGCTTCTGGGCTAGTATCTACATATCAGTGAGTACATGTTATGTGAGTTCTTTTGTGATTGGGTTACCTCACTCAGGATGACACCCTCCAGATCCATCCATTTGCCTAGGAATTTCATATATTCATTGTTTCTAATAGCTGAGTAGTACTCCATTGTGTAAATGTATTAAATTTTTTGTATCCATTCCTCTGTTGAGGGACATCTACTGTCAACAAGACAAAAGGACCACCAACAGATTGGGAAAGGATCTTTACCAATCCTAAATCGGATAGGGGACTGATATCCAAT
>LR753979.1:75119-107268 GCA_902729485.2 Mus minutoides | reverse complement strand
GCTGCATATATAGAAGAGGATGGCCTAGTTGGCCATCAGTGGGAAGAGAGGCCCCTTGGTTATGCAGACTTTATATGCCCCAATACAGGGGAATGCAGGGGCCAAGGGGTGGGAGCGGGTGGGTAGGGGAGCAGGGCCGGGAGGGGGGAGGATATAGGGAACTTTCTGGATAACACTTGAAATGTAAATGAAGAAAATAATCTAATAAAAGTTGAAAAAAAAAAAAGATGGCCTAACAATTCATTTGAAGTTGCTTGCTATTGTTTATTTAATATTTTCATGCCGAAATTAAAAATTCGCTGTAATGGTTGCATGAATGAGAATGTTCCCCATAGGCTCATGTATTTGTATATCTATTCTCCAACTGGTAGAATTGTTTGGGAAGAATTAAGTGGGGAGGCCTTTTTTAGTTCATATGTCAGTGGAGGTGAACTTTAAATTTTTCTTTCTTTAAAATTTTCTTTCTCTTTTTTCTCTTTCTTTTTTATTAGATACTGTCTTTATTTATATTTCAAATGGTATCTCCTATCTAATTCCCCCTTCCCCTGCTCACTAACCAACCTACTCCTACTTCTCTGTCTTGGCATTCCCCTACACTGGTGCATTGAGCCTTCACAGGACCAAGGGCTTCTCCTCTCACTGAAGTCCCACAAGGCTGCCCTCTGCTATAAATTCGGCTGGAGCCATAGATCCCTCCATGTGTACTCTTTGGTTGGTGGTTTATTCTCTGGGAGCTCTGGGGGTACTTATTGGTTCAAATTGTTGTTCCTCCTATGGGGCTGCAAACCCCTTCAGCTCCTTGGGTCCTTTCTCCAGCTCCTCCACTGGGAACTCAGTGCTCAGTCCAGTGGATGGCTGTGAGCATCCACTTCTGTATTTATCAGGCACTGGCAGAGCATCTCAGGAGACAGCTGTGTTAGGCTCCTGTCAGCAGACACTTGTTGGCATCCACAATTGTGTCTGGGTTTAGTAGCTGTATATAGGATGGATCCTCAAGTGGGACAATCTCTGGATGGCCTTTCCTTCAGTTTCTGCTCCACACTTTGTCTTTGTATCTCTTCCCATGGGTATTTTGATCCCCCTTATAAGGACCAAAGTATCCACACTTTGGTCTTCCTTCTTCTTGACCTTCATGTGGTCTGTGATTGTATCTTGGGTATTACAAACTTCTGGGATAATTTCCACTTATCAGTGAGTACATACCATGAGTGTTCTTTTGTGATTGGGTTACCTCACTCAGGATGGTATTTTCTAGTTCCATCCATTTGCCTAAGCATTGCATGAATTTCTTGTTTTTTTAATAGCTGAGTAGTACTCCATTGTGTAAATGTACTATATTTTCTGTATCCATTCCTCTGTTGATGGACATCTGGGTTGTCATATATTCTGTATAATATGTATAATAGCTTCTGGCAATTATAAATAAGGCAGCTATAAGTACAGTAGAGCATGTGTCCTTGTTATATGTTTGAACATCTTTTGGGTATATGCCCAGTAGTGGTACACCTGTGTCTTTAGGTAGAACTATGCCCAATTTTCTGAGGAACCACCAGAGTTATTTCCAAAGTGGTTTTTCCAAGATTGCAGTCCATCCAGCAATAGAGGAGTGTTCCTTTTTCCCCACATCCTCACCAGAATCTGCTGTCACCTGGGTTTTTGATCTTAGCCATTCTGAGTGGAGTGACTTGGTATCTCAGGCTCATTTTGGGAGATAGCTGTCATGTTTAAGGCTAGGCTCACAACCAAAAATATCAAAAGAAATTTAAAGACTCAATCCAACAACAACCAAATCTTTCTTCTTAGAAATAGAAAAAAAAAGAGGTTAAAATGTCGGTGTAAGTATGGAAGACCTCAGATAATCCAAAGTGATGTTGAATAAAAAGAATAATGTTGGAGAGATTAATGTAGATTTTAAGCTACATTACAAAGTATTAGCCATAAAACCATCATACTACTGGCACAAAATGGACATTTCATCAAAGTAACTATATACACAAAACAAAGCATGAACACATATAATTGCAGTCAATAATATTTGACAAAGATGCCAAAACACACATTGGAGCAAAGTAGCATCTTTATGTAATAGTGAGGTGAAAACTGTATGAGTCACAGAAAGACAAACATACTCACTTACAAACAGATATTAGCTGTAAAGTAAAGGTTATTCTTGAAATAATGCACAGACCCAGAGATGCTAAGTAACAGTGAAGGCTCAAGGGAGAATACCTGGATTTCCCTGGGAAGGGAAAATAGAATACATTTTGTGGGTTGACTGGGGGAGGGTGGTGATGGGAATAGGAAGGATGAGGCCGGGGGATGGAGGGATGGAGGGAAAGAGTACTGTGGGAGATAACTGGAATGGGGAAAACATTAGTGGGGCCAGGCATAAACCTAGTGCAGTTGAAACACTCTGCAATCTAAGAGAATAACCCTAGTGAAGCATCCTTGTAAAGAGGGATAAGGAGCCCAAACTTGCTGTCTTCTACAACCAGGCAAGTTTCCTAGCAGTGGAACTGGGATATCGACCTTTGTCCTGCCTGCAGATGTGCTTGGGTGATGGTAGCATAGATCTCAGTGAGTGGCTAACCAATGCTCTAATTTGAGACACATGCCAGGAGAGGTAGTCCATGACCAACATGTCCTGGATAGACAGTAACCAGAAGTAGGACAGCCCAGAATTCCAAGACAGAACCAAACATACCTGGGAAAAACAAAACAACAGTAACAAAAACTACTGAAATGATTCTTATTTCTTTAATTCTGAAAATTCTTTTCTTTATTTTTTTTTTTATTTTTTATTTGTTATTTTATTTATTTACATTTCAAATGTTATCCCTTTCCTGGTTTCCCCTCTGAAAACCCCTATCTCACTCTTCTCCCCCATGTATCTATGAGGTTCTCCCCCACCCACCCACTCTTGCCTAACTACCCTATCAATCCCCTTCCCTGGGGTATAAAGACTTCACAAGAAATAATTCTTAATGATATTATGCTATCCTCTTACATTGGTTTCTCGCTCAATTATCATCAGAGAGTCATTATCCAGGAACTGATATGAATAGATACAGAGACCTAGAGCTAAACACTAAACAGAGCTAAGAACCCTGCAGAAGAAAGGGAGGAAGGATTGTAGGAGTCAGAGGGGTAGAGGACACCAGGAGAACATAGCCCATAGAATCAACAAAACAGGGATTATAGGACTTCAGAGCGACTGAAGCAACAATCACAGACTGTGTGGTCTCTTAGACTTAGGTTCTCTGCATATACCCTATGGTTGTATAGCTTGATGTTCTTGTGGGACTCCCAACATTCTGAGGTAGAGCTCTCTAACTCTTTTGTCTGTGTTTGAGGCCATTTTTCTACTACTGGGATGCCTTTCCTTTCCTTGATATGAGGGTTTGTACCTGGTCTTATTGTAGCTTTTATGCAATGTTATATACATATATATCCCTGGGAAGGTTGTTCATTTTTTGGAAGGAGAATGAAAGAGTGGATATAGGGAAGACTGGAGGTAGTGGAGGTACTGGGAGGAGTACAAGAAGGAAAAACTGTGGTTGTGATATATGAGATAACAACAACAACAACAATAATAGATTAAAGACATTTCTATTATTGTGCACAAAAATTCACCTTCAAGTTGAACAAATACTTTAATCTGAAATCTGAAGCTTTAAACCTTTCTAGAAGAAAACTTAAAAGCACCTTATAAGAAACAGGGATATGAAAAAACTTTCTGAACGGTTCTAGTAACTCAGAAATTAAGGCCAATAATTTGCACTTAAGACCCTTAAAACTAAAAAGCTTTGTGCACAGCTAGAGGAAACAATTGGTAAAATGAAGAAGTTCACAGAATAGGAGAGAATATTTATCAACTATACATCTGACATAGGATTATTTCCAGGATTATATAAAGACTTTGAAAGTTAATTCGGCAAACAAATGAACTAGCTCCATGTGGTCATGATTCCGACCAATTCTCAAAAAAAAAAAAAAAAAAAAAAATGGAAACAGCTAATAAATATCTACAAAGTGTTTACCACCCTTATCTGTCATTGAAATGCAAACTAAAACTGTTTTGATATTTCATCTAACTCTCCTTTTTTTGTTCTTTTTGCTCACTTTATTGTATTAGCTTCACAAATTGATACTGAAATTGGTATTGGTATGGCCAGAGATTTTATATAAATGGATGCAAAATATTGTGTATAATTTTCAATGCATATAAAAATGAACCTGAAATTCAACCTCATACCAGTCAGAAAGGCTAAGATAAAAAACCTCAGGGGACAGCAGATGCTTGGGAGGATGTGGAGAAAGAGGAACACTCCTCCATTGCTGGTGGGATTGCAAGCTGGTACAACCACTCTGGAAATCAGTCTTGTTCCTCAGAAAATTGGAAATATTTTTAGATGAGAACCCAGATATCTAAAAAATGCTCCAACATATAACAAGAACATAATAGCCAGAAGCTGTAAAGAACCAAGATGTCCTGCAATAGAGGAATGGATATAGAAAATGTGGCACATTTACACAATAAAGTACTACTCAGCTATGAAAAACAATGACTTCATGAAATTCTCAGGCAAATAGATGATAGAACTAGAAAATATCATCCTGAGTGAGGCAACCCAGTTACAAAAGAACACACATGGTATGTACTCAGTGATAAGTTGATTTTAGCTACATACACAAAAAAGCTTGGTATACCCACTATACAACTCACAGACTACCTGAAACTCAAGAAAAGGAAGACTAAAGTGTGGATGCTTCAGCCATACTTAGAATAGGGAACAAAATAATCACCAGAGGTAGAGGGAGGGAGGAACCTGGGAGGGAGAAAATGAGGGTAAATGGAGGCAGGATCAGGAGTGGAATGAGACAAGGATGAAGTAGAGATGGTCAGGAAATTGAAAGGAGTTGTATAGCAATGGGAGATGGAGAATTGGGGGTAGCCACTAGAAAGTCCCAGATGACAGGAAAGCAAGAGGTTCCGAGGACCCAATGACAATTAGCTGAAATATCCAACAAAGGAGAGACAGAACCTGTAGAGACCATATCCAGAGGTTAGGCACGGTCCCTGGTTGAGGGATGGGGCCACCCATCAATCTCCATGATTTTAACCCAGAATTGCTCCTGTCTAAAGGAAATACAGGGACAAAGAATGGAGCAGAGACTGAAGGAAAGACTATTCAGAGACTGGCTCTGCTATGGATCCATCCCATCTGCAGACACCAAACACAGACGCTATTGCTGATGCCAAGTTCTTCCTGACAGGAGCCTGATATAGTTGTCCCCTGAGAGACTCAGCTAGAGTCGGACCAATACAGATGAGGATGCTCACAGCCAGCCATGGGACTAAGCATGGGGACCCCAATGGAGGAGTTAGGGGAAGAAATGAAGGAGCTGAAGGGATTTGCAACCCCATATGAAGAACAATATCAACAGACCAGACCCTGCAAAGCTTCCAGCGATTAAACCACCAACCAAAGAGCAAACATGGGTGGGACTGTGGCTCTAGCTGCATATGTAGCAGAGGATTACCTTATTTAGGATCAAGGGAAGGGAGGTTTTTGGTCCTGTGGAGGCTCGATGACACAGAGTAAGGGAATGCTAGTTTGGTGAGGTAGGAGTCGGTGGGTGGAAAAGCACTCTCATAGAGGCAGGGGGAGGATATAGGGGGTTTGTGGAAGAGAAACTGAGAAGGGGTATGACATTTGAAATGTGAATAGATAAAATAACTAGTAAAACAGAAGGAAGAACAAAAGCAAACTAATAAATATATTCACTGTATTGTACTTCTAATTTGTTTTATTTATTTCTTTTTATTGAAAACATTTTTCTCATCTCTATCTCTATCTATCTATCTATCTATCTATCTATCTATCTATCTATGTATCTATCTAATCTCCTGATTATGGTTCCTATTTTTCTAATCTTCTGTTTCCTCCCTCCTCTTTTCCAATCCAAATCTTCTATCTCTCATTAGAAAACAAACAGACTTCTAGGAATTAATAAAATAAAATAAAATAAAATAAAACAAAACAAAAACTACCATATCAGAATAGGATAAAATAAATAGAAAATTGTGCTCTCACCTTTAAGAACAAGATTGTCATAACTTCTCATTAGCGTGTCTCCTCCTGTCACAGAATTTTTTTTTTTTTTTTTTTTTTTTTATGAGAGGTAGCTTAATAAGTGCCAACTTACCCAAGACATACTATTGTTTGGAGTTTGTTCTTACTGGCAAACATAAGTTTAAGATATGGAGTATCATTGTTCTGAGAAAGTTATTTACTGGGAGACTAGTCCTTTTGAAGTACCTGTAGCCTGTATCATTTCAAAATGACAGATATCAATGAAGAACCTTATCATTCTATTTCAGATTGCTTCTCTTACCATCATGAGCTAACTTCATACATAATTGGAGAATGGTGAAATTTCAAAGCTAAGAAGAAGTATGTTACCTGGTCAGTGATGGGGCATACCTTTAATCCCAGCACTTGGGAGGCAGATGCAGGCAGATTTCTGAGTTTGAGGCCAGCCTGGTCTACAGAGTGAGTTCCAGGACAGTCAGGGATACAAGAGAAACCTTGTCTCAAAAATCAAACAAACAAACAAACAAAAAACAAAAACAAAACAGTAACAATAACAACAACAGCAACAACAACAAAAAGACTTATGCTTGCTGTGTTCAAGTTCCAATGAAAAATGACTGTTTTTACATGCTTCCTCACCCCCACCAATTGACCTCCAGGAATACTGAAAACAAAAATTATATTCTCTTTCTGTCACAATCCCCTTCTGCAACACACACCTTTTATAAATAACAACAGCAACAACAAAAACAAAACAAAACAAACAATATCCATCAAGAAACCACTTTCCCCTCCTGTCACTTCCTATCTTTTTTTTTTCCTGAATACAGTTTCTCACTCAGATCACCCTATATGTGGGATAGTTTTCATCCCAATTATCCCATTTCATTCTACATCCATCATAAACTCCTAACCATTTCATGATATGAAATGCATTCAATAAAACTCCAAAAGTTGTCATTGTCTTAAAAAGTCTCAAAACTGTCAAAAGTTTAAAGGATTTTATGACACTCAAAGCAATTTATTTAGCATAGCATAGTATATGGAATATCTTAAATAATAACATAGAAAAGCAAATTACATACCCTTAACATAAAATGCCACAAGCTATACACTCCCATTCTAAAAGTAAAGAATTAAGGCATAATAAATAAATATCAACACAAGCATAAAACCCAGCAAGGGAAATATAAAATCCTGTAACTCTGTATCTGGTATCAAAGGGCTTACATGCCTTTAATCCTCTAGCTTTGTTGCTTGGAACATAGATATCTCTCTATATTAGGTTGTTTCCAATCCAGGTGTACAACTCTTGGGTAAATGTCTCACTGATCTGTCATCTCTAACATTATGGAGCTTCCATTGTGACCCAGAATTTACCTTCACAATTTCACACAATGGCCTTCTACAAAATCCTGGCCTCTCACGTCCTTCATAAAGAAAATCACCTGTCTTATGTTGCTTTAAGATATGAAGAGGTATTACTTGTATGAGTAAGGTGAGTATATTAAATATAGCAATTTCAGTTTTATTGTTGCTTTGGTCAATCCTCTGGTGATATAATTGAACTAGAGTTAATTAATAAGGATCTAAGACAGACTGGAGTAACTAACCAGAAGGCTGATAGGTCAAGGGACCACATTCTATGGTGGTCTTGCAGTTTGGGACTCTACAAGTTCCCAAGGAGAACAATGCATCACATAGAAGGAAATTTACAACAAAGAATCTGTTTTGTGTTAATCCATAAACCTAAGATTAATTAATTAATGAGAATGGAGTCATCTTGACTTAATAACACTTAAAATTCCTACATGATCCATTCCTTGATATTTCAATAGGGCTTAAACTTATTTTTAAGTGGATATCCTAAATGTTAAGATCCATTATATTTTCATTCATACATTCCATCCTAATTAGTTCATATTTTATTCATAATACACTCACTATTTTGTCCCTAATACACTTTCACCAACATCATTCCTTCCTCCAAATAGTATAGTTCTCTTCATAGTTCCCTTCCTATTTTGAAATTATATAAATATATAAATAAATACATATATGCAATCATACATCATATATAAGTATAAATGTGTGCATTTAATTTTAATACAATTTTAATACAAGTTTAAAACTTCTTACTGTCTTTATTAGTCTCAATACTGTCAAAAGCCTAAAGTATTTTATATCACTCATAGGAATATCTTAACATTCTTATAAAAGAAAAGAAAATATTCATATATATTATATTCTTATATCATATTCATCTCTTACTCATCCTCCCCACTCTTTGTCTCTTCTTCCTTCCCAAATATTTCCCTTTTAATTTATAGTCATATGTGTGCATGCATGTGTCAGAAGATGAATGCCATATTTGTCTTTTATCTTGATTTACTCATCTTTTTTTATATATGCCTTGGAATAGAATTTATTCAGGATATGGAAGGGGAGTTAAGAGGGCAGTAGAGGCAGAGAAAGGCAGAGAGAATGAGAGATTAGAGAAGTAGAGGCCTGCCATGGCCACATGGAGAGGGGAAGGGAATGGAGGGAAAGGGACAACAAAGAGGCAAGAGGCAAGAGAGCAAGAGAGGAAGAGAGCAAGAGCTTGAACTATGCTTCTTGTTTTCCCTTTTGCCCCATAGAATTCCAGTAAGCTCAGATGAAATGCAGAGAGTAAATATGGTATTTGTCTGAGCCTGGCTTCTTTTCCTTAGCATGAGAATTTGCACTTATATCCACTATTCTGTAAAATGGTAGATTTTTTTCTTCTTTTCAGGTTAATAAAACTCAATTTTTATGTATATCATAGTTTATCTATTTATTTGTTTATGGACATCACACCTGTTTCTATTTCTTTGCTGTTTTTGCAAATAATGCCACATTAAACATGGATGTGTCCATATTTTTCTGTTATGCAAACTTAAAGTACTTTGACTACATACAGGGAGTAGTTTAGCTTGTTAGCTTGTAAATGTCATAGTTTTCTCTTCATTATTTTTAAGGGCCTGCCACTTACACATGTCCACAAGTTGAGTGCTGCTTCCAGCACCACAAAATCCTCAATCCAAATTTTTCATTACCCTATAAAATTCAATTGACTATGGGCACAGTTTAATCAATTATTATTAGAATAAAACTCTATTTTCTTTTAATTATGTATACATTTAAAATATACTATAAATATTATTTCACATGTGCTGTTTTTCCTGATCAATTTTATAAAGGTATCTAGGCATGGTGGTGCACATCTTAAATCTCAGGTCTTATATAAGAGAGGTAGGCATATTTCTGTGAGTTTAAGGCCAGCCTGGTCTACAAAGTGAGCTCCAGGCCAGCCAAAGTTAAACAGTGATAAAATGTCTTAAAAATAAGAAATTTTATTCATTAATTTTTAAAAGAAATAATTGAATTTTTAAATTCAATACTGTTGGTTTAAAACTTCTAAATACTTTCAAGATTCTTAAGTCTAAAACTATATAATTTTACTGTGTGATGTTCCTGGCAGTAGTGTAAAACAAGATGATCAAATTCTGGTGGTTTCAATGCAACTACATACATCAGTTGCCTATTGATGTTTCTAATTAAGTAGCATAACCATATGTCCTAACATACGTTTATCGTATAAAGCTTCTATTTCCCAGGAATTTAATAAAGGATTAACCTATATTCTCCCCTTCATGGTCTCACCAAGGAATAGTCAGACATTTTGCTGATGCTTTATTCTCAGGAGATACAATTAAATAACATTCCAATTCTATGCTTATTTATATTGCTACAGAATTAATTTGTGAAAGTTCCTTTTAATTTTTTCAACTAGAACTCTCCAAATCTATTTTGCCTTTTGTCATTATATAATAGATTTTCACATGATAGCTTTCTCAGGATACATCAGGTAATGGAGGTTTTATATTATGATAACAAGAGTGTTATCTTAAGAGTTTTGATATTTTCTATTGATTAAAAACATTTAACAAGCCGGGGGTGGTGGTACAAGCCTTTAGTCCTAGCACTTGGGAGGCAGAGGTAGGTGGATTTCTGAGTTTGAGGCCAGCCTGGTCTACAGAGTGAGTTCCAGGACAGCCAGGGCAACACAGAGAAACCCTGTCTCGAAAAACAAAAACAACACAACACAAACAAACAAACAAAAAAAAAACCATAACAAGGGGAAGGGCCTGTGCCAGCAGGAACAGGGACACAGGAAACCCGCCAGACCAGTGGCTGGTGTTCATTCCAGTCGTTGGTGCCAGCCAGGGGCCACCACGGGTGCAAACTCAACAGGCAGACCCCATGGTCCCCACTGTCCCCGGAGGACTCTCCACGCCTCAGGAGCCCTAGCACACCCAGGATCTTAGGATCACTGGTGAGTGGAGTGCAACATCTGTTCCAAAACAACCAAGAGGGGCCTGTGCCAGCAGGAACAGGGATGTAGGAGACCCGCCTGACCAGCCCTTGGGGATTGTTCTAGTCACGGCCAGTCCCAGGCAACCTTGGTAATAAACTTAGCAGATGGTCGGTCCCATGGTTTCCAGAAGACTCTCCACAACACAGGTACCCTAGCACACCCAGGATCTTAGGATCGATCACTGAGGAGAGTCAGCCTTCAGAGAGGGCTCTGACACTGGGAATCAGTTGAGAGCATCATCCTGTGTCCTGGGACTCTCAGAGACCAGTCTGCTCAGGAGAGCACTCAGGCCACAGAAACCAACAGAGCTTCTTGGATAGGGTCCCTTCGGGCCTTCATCTTCAGCCAGGAGGCAGAGCTGAGTGACAGACCTCTGTGCACCTTAGCTGCAAGAGAATAGCTTGTCTGCAGAGAATCCTCTGAACACTGGGACTCAGGAGTGAGTTGGACACCCAGGAAAGCTGATAGAGGCTAACAGAATCACAGGAGGAACAAGCTCCAACCAGAGACAGCTAGAACATCTAACACCAGAGATTACCAGATGGCAAAAGGCAAACTTAAGAAACTTACTAACAGACACCAAGAGCAATTGGCATCACCAGAACCCAGTAATTCCACCACAGCAAGTCCTGGATACCCCCAAACACACGAAAAGCAAGTTTGAGATTTAAAATAATATCTCATGTTGCTGGTAGAGGATTTTAAGAAGGGCATTAATAACTCACTTAAAGAAATACAGGAGAATACTGCTAAACAGGTAGAAGTTCATAAAGAGGAAGCACAAAAAAAACTTTGAAGAATTACAGGAACACACAACAAAACAGGTGATGGAATTGAACAAAACCATTTAAGATGTAAAATTGAAAGAAGAAACAGTAAAGAAAACCCAAAGGGAAACAACTCTGGAGATAGAAATCCTAAGAAAGAAATCAGGAACCATAGATGTGAGCATCAGCAACAGAATACTAGATATGGAAGAGAGAATCTCAGGTGCAGAATATTCCATAGAGAACATTGAGCAAACAGTCAATAAAAATGCAAAATGCAAAAAGATCCTAACTCAAATTATCTAGGATATCCAGGACACAATGAGAAGACCAATCCTGAGGATAATAGGTATAGAAGAGAAAGAAAAATTTCAAATTAAAGGGCCAGTAAATATCTTCAACAAAATTATAGAAGAAAACTTCCCCAACCTAAAGAAAGAGATGCCAATGTACATACAAGAAACCTACAAAACTCCCAATAGACAGGACCAAAAAGGAAATTCCTCTGACACATAATAATTAGAACTCCAAATGCACTAAATAAAGACAGAATATTAAAATCAGTAAGGGAAAAATGTCAAGTAACATATAAAGGCAGACCTATTAGAAATATACTAGACTTCTTACCAGAGACTAAGAAAACCAGAAGAACCTGGACAGATGTTATACAGACCCTAAGAGAACACAAATGCCAGCCCAGGCTATTATACCCAGCAAAACTCTCAATTACCATAGATGGAGGAACCATGTATTCCATGACAAAAAAAAAATTGATATATTATCATTCCATGAATCCTGCCTTTCAAAGGATAATAAAGGCAAAACTCCAACACAAGGAGGGAAATAATGCCCTAGAAAAAGCAAGAAAGCAATCCTTCAACAAACCTAAAGAAGATAGCTGCAAGAACAGATTCCTAACTCTAAGAACAAAAATAACAGGAAGCAACAATTACTTTTTTTAAATTTCTCATAATATCAATGGACTCAATTCCCCAATAAAAAGACCTAGACTAATAGAGTGGCTACATAAAAAAGACCCAACATTTTGCTGCATACAGAAAACTCAACTCAGAGAAAGAGACAGACACTACCTCAGAGTGAAAGGCTGGAAAACAATTTTCCAAGCAAACTGTCCAAAGAAACAAGCTGGAATAGGTATTCTAATATCGAATAAAATCGACTTCCACACCGAAGTTATCATACTGGTCAAAGGTAAAAATCTTCCAAGATGAACGCTCAATTCTGAATATCTATGCTCCAAGTGCTAGGGCATTCACATTCATTAAGGAAACTCTAGTAAATCTCAAAACACACACTGTACCTCACACAATAATAGTGGGAGACTTCAACACCCCACTCTCATCAATGGACAGATCCTGGAAATAGAAACTAAACAGAACATATTCAAACTAACAGAAGTTGTTAAACAAATGGATTTAACAGATATCTACAGAACATTTTATCCTAAAACAAAAAGATATACCTTCTTCTCAGCATCTCATGATACCTTCTCCAAAATAGACCATATAATTGATCACAAAACAGGCCTCAACAGACACAAGAATACTGAATTTATCCCATGCATCCTATCAGATCACCACAGACTAAAGCTGATCTTCAATAATAACATAAATAATAGAAAGCCAATATTCACCTAGAAGCTGAACAAAACTCTACTCAATGACAAGTTGGTGAAGGAAAAAATAAAAAAAGATATTAAAGACTTTTTAGAGTTTAATGAAAACGAAGCCAGAACATACCCAAACTTATGGGATACAATACAAGCATTCTTAAGAGGAAAACTAATAGCTCTGAGTGCCTCCAACAAGAAACTAGAGAAAGCATACACTAGCAGCTTGACAGTACATCTAAAAGCTCTAGAAAAAAAGGAAGCAAATTAACACAAGAGGAGTAGACTGCAGGAAATAATCAAACTCAAGGCTGTAATTAACCAAGTGGAAACAAAAAGAACTATATAAACAATCAACCAAACCAGGAACTGTTTTTTTGAGAAAAAGAAAAACAACAACAACAACAACAACAACAACAACAACAAAAGAAGCTAGATAAACCTTTTACCCAGAATAACTAGAGGGCACAGAGACAATATCCTAATTAACAAAATCAGAAAGGAAAAGGCAGACATAACAAGAGAACTTGATGAAATCCAAAACATGATCAGATCCTACTACAAAAGGCTATACTCAACAAAACTGGATTA
Organism: Mus minutoides; assembly: GCA_902729485.2. Lineage (NCBI taxonomy): Eukaryota > Metazoa > Chordata > Mammalia > Rodentia > Muridae > Mus > Mus minutoides. The sequence goes on along the minus strand of LR753979.1, from coordinate 93,783 downwards.
CCTGGATGAAATGGATAATTTTCTAGACAGATACCTGGTATCAAAGTTAAATCAGGATCAGATTAACAATCTAAACAGTCCCTTATCCCTTAAAGAAAGAGAAACAGTTATTAATAGTCTCTAAACAAACAAACAAACAAGCCCAGGGCCAGAATAGTTTAGTGCAGAGTTCTATCAGACCTTCAAAGAAGGCCTAATTCCAATTCTCCTCAAACAATTCCAAAAAATATAAACAGAATGTACTCTACCCAATTCATTCTATGAAGCCAAAATTATTCTGATACCTAAATCACAGAAAGACCCAACAATGAAAGAAAACTTCAGACTGATTTCCCTTATGAATATCAATGCAAAAATACTCAATAAAATTCTGCCAAACTGAATCTAACAATACATCAAAATGATAATCCATCATAATCAAGTAGGCTTCATACCAGGCATGCAGGGATGGTTTAATATATGGAAATCCATCAATGTAATCCACTATATAAATAAACTCAAGACAAAAAAACACATGATCATCTCTTTAGATACTGAAAAAGCATTTAACATAAATCAATATCCATTCATCATAATTGTCTTGGAAATCAAGAATTCAAGGCCCATACCTAAACACAATAAAAGCAATATACAGCAAACCAGTAGCCACAAAAAAATTAAATTATGAGAAACTTGAAGCAATTTCATTAAAATCAAGGAGTAGGCAATGCTGCCCACTTTCTCTCTACCTATTCAACATAGTACTTGAAGTCTTAGACAGAGCAATTAGACAATAAAAAGAGATCAAGTGGATACAAATTGGAAAGGAAGAAGTCAAAATATCACTATTTGCAGATTGTATGAAATGATACAAAATTCCACCAAAGAACTCCTAAACTTAATAAAAAGCTTCAGTGCAGTAGCTGGATATAAAATTAACTCAAACAAATCAATGGCCTTTATCTACACAAAGGATAAACAGGCTGAGAAACAAATTAGGGAAACAACAGCCTTCACAATAGTCACAAACAATATAAAATACCTTGGTGTGACTCTAACTAAGGACTTCGAAGATCTGTATCATAACAACTTCATGTCTCTGAAGAAAGAAATCAAAGAAGATCTCAGAAGATCTAAAGATCTCCCATGCTCATGGATAGGCAGGATAAATATAATAAAAATGGCTATCTTGCCTAAAGCAATCTCCAGATTCAATGCAATCCCCATCAAAATTCCAACTCAATTTTTCAATGAATTAGAAAGGGCAGTTTGCAAATTCATCTGGAAAAACAAAAAAGCCTAAAATAGCAAAACCTATTCTCAAGAATAAAAGAACCTCTGGTGGAATCACAATGCCTGACCTCAAACTGTACTACAGAGCAATTATGAGGAAAACTACATGGTACTGGTACAGCAACAGATAGGTAGATCAATAGAATAGAATTGAAGACCCAGAAATGAACCCACACACCTATGGTCACATCTTTGACAAAGGAGCTAAAACCATCCAGTGGAAAAAAATACAACATTTTCAACAAATGGTGCTGGCTCAACTGGTAGTTAGTATGTAGAAGAATGCAGATTGATCCATTCTTATCTCCTTGTACAAAGCTCAAGTCTAGGTAGATCAAAGCCCTCCACATAAAACCAGAGACACTGAAACTTATAGAGGGAAAGTAGGGAAAAGCCTCAAAGCTATGGGCACAGTGGAAAAAATTCCTGGACAAAACAGCAATGTCTGGTGCTGTAAGATCAAGAATTGACAATTGGGGTCTCATAAAATTGCAAAACTTCTATAAGGCAAACGACACTGCCAATAAGACAAAAAGGCCACCAACAGATTGTGTACTATCCTTACCAGTCCTCTGTCTGATAGGGAACTAATATCCAATATATAAAAAGAACTCAAGAAGCTGGACTCCAGAAAAATAAAGTAATGTCATTAAAAACGGGGTACAGAGGTAAAGAATGAATTCTTACCTGAGGAATACCAAATGGCTGAGAAGCACCTGAAAAATTGTTCAACATCCTTAATCATCAGGGAAATGCAAATTAAAACAACCCTGAGATTCTACCTGACACCAATCAGAATGGCTAAGATTAAAAATTCAGGTGACAACAGATGCTGGTGAGGATATGGAGATAGAGGAACAGTCCTCCATTGCTGGTGGGATTGCAAGCTGGTACAACCACTCTGGAAACCATTCTGGTGGTTCCTCAAATAATTGCATATAGAAGATTCAGCAATACCTCTTCTGGGCATATATCCAGAAGTTTTCAACTTACAATAAGGACACATACTCCACTATATTCTTAGCAGACTTATTTATAATGCCCAGAAGGTGGAAAGAACCCAGATTTCCCTCAACAGAAGAAATGATACAGAAAATGTGGTACATTTACACAATGAAGTACTACTCAGCAATGAAAAACAATGAATTCATGAAATTCTTAGACAAATGGATGGATCTGGAGGACATCATCCTGAGTGAGGTAACCCTATCACAAAAGAACACACATGATATGCACTCGCTGGTAAGTGGATATTAGCCCAGAAACTTAGAATACCCAACATACAATTTGCAAAACACATGAACCTCAAGAAGAAGGAAGACTAAAGTGTGGATACTTCATTCCTTCTTAGAATGTGGAACAAAATACCCTTGGAAGGAGTTACAGAGACAACGTTTGGAGCTGAGATGGAAGGAAGGACCATCCAGAGATTGCTCTACCAATCACCAAACCCAGATTCTATTGCATATCCCAGCAAGATTTTGCTGACTGCACCCTGATGTAGCTGTCACCTGTGAGATTATACCAGTGCCTGCCAAATAAAGAAGTGAATGCTCACAGTTATCTATTGGATGGAACACAGGGCCCCCAAAGAAGGAGCTACAGAAAGTACTCAAGGAGCTAAAGGGATCTTCAATCCTATATGAACTAACCAGTATCCCCAAGTGCTTGTGTCTCTAGTTGCATATGTAGCAGAGGATGGCCTAGTAGGTCATCAATGGGAGGAAAGGCCCTTGGACTTGCGAATATTATATGCCCCAATACAGGAGAATGCCAGGGTTAGGAAGTGGGAGTGGGTGGCTTGGGGAGCAGGGCGGGGGATAGTATAGGGGACTTTCAAGATAGCATTTGAAATGTAAATGAAAAATATAACTAATAAAAAAGGAAAAATATGCCCCAGTACAGGGGAATGCCAAGGCCAAGATGTGGGAGTGGGTGGGTAGGGAAGTAGGCCTGGGAGGGGAGAGGGTATAGGGAACTTTCTGGATAACACTTGAAATGTAAATGAAGAAAATATCTAATAAAAGTTGGAAAAAAAGGAAAAATATGACATGTCAAACTGAAAACTTCTAATATAAATGTTTGCACAGGAATATAGACAATTCAATTTACAATACATCAAATACTACATACAGTCTCTGGACTCTACTACAAATTTCTATTTATTTTATTCTTTATACTTTTATCAGTATTACATTTTAAGTTTCTATCTATTGTTGCGTCATATTTCTTTGATTACTAAATAAAAAAGTGATCAACAATATTAAATGCTGCTTGCCAAACATGCAATAACATAAAATATACAGTCAAAATAAATCATAAATTGCCTAGAGCTATTTCTGTACTTTGTGGATATTTACTAGGCAACAGTATTATTCCAAGAGAAAACTGAGTTCATAATACTCATTAGTTTGCTCTTTAGAACTCGACTACCATGACTAAGTTTAATACTTGCCTTACCATTTAGCAGTCTGTAAATCGAGTTCTCTATGCACTCTGAGTATCAGTATCCTTACATGTAATGTTTTGCATATATATATATATATATATATATATATATATATATATATATATATTGTAATGCTTCATATAAAGTATATTAAAATATATGGATAATATATGATATATAAGGTTATTTATTATATATTACATATTATATATGATATATTAATTAGTAAACATATTAGTATATAGTAGATACTATATAATATAGATAATAGGTAATATTCTTATATATTATACCTATATATGAAAATTATATATAAGGATTCTGAGACTCAGAAATTATAGATAAATTAATTCATAGATTGATAAATATACATCTATCTGTAATATATATGCATATATATATGTAAATACTATGTGTTATGTATTATAAACACTATGTACTATATATAGTGAATATATATGTAAATGTATGTATATAATATCTATAAGTATTTAATCATACAAATATTTCTATTTTCAAGGCTCTTTAAATATTGTAATACAATTTTAGTTCTTTTACTTTTAACAGTAAATTTGTGAGATAGTTATCTTGAAATATGTCACCATAGAATTTGGAGAATATAAAGTTATGAGAATTAAATAAGCCAATTTAATTAAATGCTATGACACATTGTTTGACACATCTAAAATGCTGTGTAAATGTTAGCCATTATCATTATTATGAGTAATATTGGGTTCAGTGCTCTGAGTGGTATAAAGCACAAAATATAATATTTAACCTCAAAATATTTCAAAAATAAATCATTCTCAAGAAAATAGTGAAATCATGATCCTTGTTATGTTACATGTTAAAGGGATTATGTCTTCAACTAGAACTTTATCTTAAAATTCAAAGCACAGAACTGTTTTATAAAATATTTATCCCCCTAAAGTAACAGCCTAAATAAGAAGCCATCAAAGAAATCTTTTAAAATGTGTGAGAAGGAAGCACAAGTGTACCTCTCCACAATTGACAGTTTCCAGTATGGGTGCATGCTGAAAGGGAAGGACTCAGTTCTATTTAAGGGACAGACCACTGAGAGTTTGACCACCCACCAGTGAATAACCCAAAAATATTATACCCTGTGATATATATATATATATATATATATATATATATATATATATATATGCACATATATGTGCACAGGGACATGTGTGTGCATGTGTGCGTGTGTATGTAGTACACATATATTCATTAAAAGAGGTCACTGAGGGCATGAGATCCTATGGAACTGGAGTTATGTTATAGGTGGCTGCAACTATTATTCCGCTTATGAATAATTTCATCTCATGAATATATGTTCGGTTAGATATCATTCTTCGTATTGCTTTCTCAGCAAACATGATGATTTATCATAAGAAGCAATTCAACCCTAATAAGAACATCAGGAAGGAAAGATGGAAGGAAGGAAGGAAGGAAGGAAGGAAGGAAGGAAGGAAGGAAGGAAGGAAGGAAGGAAGGAAGGAGGGAAGGAGGGAGGGAGGGAGGGAGGGAGGGTAGGGAGGGAGGAAGGGAGGGACGGAGGGAGAAAGGGAGGGAGGGAGGGAGGGAGGGAGGGAGAGAGAGAGAGAGAGAGAGAGAGAGAGAGAGAGAGAGAGAGAGAGAGAGAGAGAGAGAGAAAGAAAGATAGATAGATAGATAGATCTGAATATTCTCAACTTCTTTGCCTGCCATTTGCCAAGAATTCAACCTTCAACGTCCACATAATGACCATTGTCTACTTACACATTTAAAAATGCCTGTTTGCTATCATTTATCATAAAAGAACATAATACCATGCAGCTTTAGCCAATAAGATAGAAAGCTCCTGTTTAGAGAAAAATTGTTTGAAAGCAAGCAAGAACAAAACTTATTAAGCTCATTATATTTTCCTGGCATTATACTAAGGTGTGTTAATGTTCATACTTGAAATCCTTACCATGATCATACACTGAAAACTTGACTAACTCTAAAATTTGGTGAGTATTTTGTTAATTTTATTTGATGTTTGATTAAGTTCACCTAGGCTTTATTTTTATCTGAAGTATAGCAACAATGTTAAGAAATTTGCATTACAAACTAGAGCCATTGAACCACACTAGCATGGATAACTTCATTTCTGATTGCTTAAAAACCTGAGATTTGAAATGAAATCTCTGTTGAATGTGATGGAAGCATGTGTGAGAGAATGGACACTGCCATAAAATTTCAGGACACAAATTTCTATTGGGTTCTAAGCCTTGTCCTGGGTGATCTTATGCAACAGACAAAGAGCAATATAGAAAAAAAAAATTCTTCAAAGACAAGAAAAATAGAATTCTTTAAGTTCATGCAGCCCATTTGCATTAGTATACATTTTATCTTGTTCTTAGATTTTTTTTTCCTTGAACTTCACAGACACTTTGGGTACTAAAAATCAAAACACAGTAAGAAGTACTCTATTTTATCAGCACTTTCTCACATACACTAAATTCATTTATCTAATGCTTATCAAGTGTGCTCATTCAGTATGCCTAGTAAAAGTTTCAAAATATCAGGAATATCATAGATGCATGTCAACCTACAGTCTCATAAAACGAACATATTTACTAAAATTTGATTATAACTATTGAGATGTTGAAAGAAATGTATATAATTATTCATCAGTAAGGACTACCAAGGCAGGATTTAGTGGTTACTGAAAGAAATAAGTTCTTTTATTTCTTCTGTCTTACGTTAAATTGTTTCCTTAATATATATGTTCATGGCAAAAATAAACACTTCATTTTTCAGCTCTTTATACTACAACTGTTCTCTCATTCAGTAAGACCTCCCTGCTTCTCTGCTCTTTGCTGAAATTTAATTTTCTTAAAGATGGTTGGGATTGATGTCATTCATATTCTTCATGGAATCTGGACAGTATAAGTTACTGTTCATACCACATAAGAAAAAAAAAAAAACCCTGAAGATACAAGTCTTCCTTAATATTATATATCTGAATCAATTTCATACTATTTCAAAACCTGAGACCATTGAATTCGAAAATTGGCCTCTCTTTCAGCAATGTATTCTGCAGAAAATGGGAGTATCTTTCAAATGGAATAATAAAAAGGAACTAATACAGAATATAAAAGTTGGATCAGCAAGATGGTTCAACAGAGAAAATGTGCTTGCAGTAAAGACAGAGAACTTGAATTTATACCCCAGAAGACACATTGTAGAAGGAGCTTTCCCAGCCTCAAAAGCTGTTTTCTGAATTCACATGCAATCTAGAATGTGTGCCTCTCATCCCACAAAACAAGCAAAACAAACAAATCCTTATATAAACCATTGAAATGTACCATTCTATTTGCAGCATTAATTAAAAAAAAAAAACAAGAAAACAAAACAAACAACAATAACAACAAAAACTCACACAATTAAAAGTGTTTTATCCCAGAGAATTAAGATAGCACAGCAGGTAAAGGTGCCTATCTGCAGGCATGATGATCTAATTTTAATTTCAGACCCATGTCATATAAAAAAAATACTACTGAAAGCTGCTGTGTAAAAAAAATATTACTGAAAGTTGCCCTCTGACCACAACCCATGGTTCATGGTATAGATCTCTGTTCCTACACACACACACACACACACACACACACACACACACACACACACGCACACGCACACGCACACGCACACGCACACACACACACACACACACACAAACAAACAAACAAACAGTGGTTAAAAAAGAACATATTGAATCAAAGATGCTTTCTCCTACAGAAGGTGAGGGGGAATATAGAGACCCACAGACAGACTTTTTACAGAGAGTGAGAGACTTGGAACCCTCAGTCCTAAACTGGATATCATCATCAAATCCCTGTCTTCAGAGTTCAGATAACCAGAGACTGAGGAGACAGAAAGATAATGAGAGCTACATGGAGGAGGACAACAACAAAACAAGGCTCTATGAGTCTGTATGATCAAAGATCATATGGAGTCACACACACACACACACACACACACACACACACAGAGAGAGAGAGAGAGAGAGAGAGAGAGAGAGAGAGAGAGCATGTTCATGAGCTATAGCAGAGCCATTGTGTGTGTGTGTGTGTGTGTGTGTGTGTGTGTGTGTGTGTATAAAATGTATTTCCACTTTAGTGGTTTTGTGGGACTCCTAATTGTACAAACACGGATCTCTGATTCTTGTGTGCTTTCTTGGGCTTGTTTTCATTCTGTTGATTTGTCTTGGCCATCTTCAATACGATATTTTTTATCTTAGTATATTTTTTTATATTTTTATATAATGAGTGAATGAAGGATTGATTATTTGCTTGGTTGAAAACTAAGCCAGTAGGGTAAATGTTATCAACCAAACTGTCATATCTGTTGGGAGGGAGAAAAATCAGTTCTCTACAATTTAATGATGCTGGATATATCAAGCACTCCAAGGTTAGCCTCTTTTTCACTAGATAATTAATATATAATAGAATATACATATTTGTGTGTGTGTGCATGCATAAGTGTGCATATACATGTGATTGAGTCAGTCAGTGTGTGTGTGTGTGTGTGTGTGTGTGTGTGTGTGTGTGTGTGGATAGTTTGGTGTTTGGTTTTGGGGTTTTGTTTTTGTTTTTGTTTGTTATTGTTTGTTCATTTTGTTTTCATTGGTTGGTTTTCCATGTAGTTTTCTTGGTTTGGGTTTTTCTGTTGGTATATTGGGTTTTTTACTTTGGAAAAAAACCCTCAATGTTTGGTAGGGAACAATGAGGAAAGGATCTAGAAGGACTTGGGTGAGGTAAGGCATTTGGTCAAAATATATTTAAATTTAAAATTTGTTTTAAATAATTAGAAATATAATAAATAGGCTCACTGAGTACTCTAAGGCACTCCCAACTGCTCTGAGTCATATGCTGTCCCCCTAGAGTTCCATTGTCTTGATAACTCCACACCTACCTTCACCCTGCTTATAGCACCAGTAACTGGCATGTTAGATCACTTCCTTCCACATATCCCCCTGCCCTCCTTTTCCTCTGGGACAAAGCCTGCTGCTCTGAGCATCACAGTATCCTCCTGGAGTACCATTATCCAGCACAAAGCTACTTACCAGAGGCCTGCTTAAACAGGAGCATGCAGGTTAGGCTGGGCTTCCCCATACCTGCTACATAAGGAATATCTAGGGACAACCAGATGGCTAATGGAGAACATAAGAACTCGATCTATAAAAGCCAGGGCAATATAACAGCTTCAGAGTACAGTAAACCTACTACATTAAACTCTGGATATTCTATCCAAACCAAGCACAAGAAAATGACAGGGATGGAGACTATGGGGCAAGTGGAATCATGACACTGGACAGAAAATCTAGTAAGATTGAACAGATTAAGGAACAGCATAAATTCTCATAATTGAGAGTGATAGGCATTTGTATTTGCTCCCAACATGTTTCCTGTACTGGAGCATGTGACAACAGCACCCCACTAAGAGGACCATGGTAACGGGTCACACTAGCATAGAGCCCAGATTTCTTCATGCCAGTAAGGTATCTAGATGGGCCCTGAGCGTTAGCCAATAAGCTTCCCTTCCTGGATATTCATTCCTTCCTGCAAAAGCTATTTCATTTCTGGTCCATCCTGGGTAAGTCTTATGAATGATTTGCACCATGAATAAATAACTTGGATTAGCAAGGACTGTCTCTCACTCAGAATCATTATGGGGGAAGCCTTTGCCAATCCTAGGCAGTACCACCTAACTCTCCCACAGAAGATCTCACTGTGCTCATGACACTCACCCAGAGCTAAGCTGGATTTCTCCTTGTCCTGAGCTCATCTCTGGCCCACCCCTTCTTCTGAACTCCATGTGGTTACCAGTGATATCTGATTGCCCAGGACAATGAGAACCATCCTCCTTCCCAGTTCATGACATTTCTTCACTTGGCATAACACTGCCTGGGATTCCTATCATAGGTTGTATTTCCCATCCCTTGAATGGCAGCCTGTCTGCAGTACATGAGCTGGAATCCCATGACAGCAAGGAAGGGACATAGCCTAGCAGAAGTGGGCCTGCATTTCCTCTCCCTGAGCAGCACTCCAAAAACCCCAGTGTCGCAGAGGAATGCATACCCACAGGGGACATCATTTGGGTTATTAAATAACTAATTATTTAATTAATAAAAAATAGTAGTAAACCAAAAAAAGGAGAAAATTACCTTAAATTCAATTTTATAAAGATGATAGAGGCCTTTAAACAGGAAATGAATAAATCATTTAAAAGAAATATAGGAAAATCCAATCAAACAGACAGGAGGCCTTTAAAGAGGAAACCAAAAAAAATCCCTTAAAGAAATAGAGGAAAATATAACTAAATAGGTAAAGAAAATTAATAAAAATGTTCAAGACCTGAAAATGAAAATAGAAGCAATGAAAATAAACATAAACCCAGAAAACCCTGCAGATGAAGCACCAAGTAAAGAGAACAGGAAGTACAGGCACAAACATCACCATCAGAATACAGAAGATGGAAGGGAGAATCTCAGGCATTGAAAAATGATAGAAAAAATTGCAAAATTAGTCAAAAAATGCTAAAGTTAAAAAGTTTAGAACATAAAACAACCAGGTCTTGGATGCAATGAAAAGTCCTAACCTAAGAATAAGAGGAGCAGAACACGAACAGTCACAGCTCCAAAGACCAGAAAATATTTTCAACAAAATATTTTCTCAACCTAAAGGAAAGGATGACTATAAATATATAAGAAGCTTACAGAACAGTAATTAGATTGGACGAGAAAACAATCCTCCCACCACATAATAATCAAAACTTTAAATGTACAAAACAATGAAAGAATATTAAATGCTGTGAGAGAAAAAGGCCAAGTAAGCTGAGATTCCTAGTAGTAGGGAATATAGAGACTTGTGTCTACTTCCTATAGCTAGGAAGGACTTCCAGGGCAGAAAGGGGGACATAAAAATCCCACAAAACCTTCACCCTAAACTTTTTCCTGCCTATAAGATGTTCAAACATAAAGATGGATCAGAAATTGAGAGAATGGTCAACCAATGACTACCCCAATTTGAAACCCATCCCATGTGAGATAGCCAACCACTGACACTGTTAGTGATCCTCTGCTCTGCTTGCAGGCAGGAACCTAGCATAAGTGTCTTCTGAAAGGATACATTCCACAGAGGATGGAGATAGATGCAGAGACCCACAGTCAAACACCAGGCAGCATGCTGGGAGTCTTTTTGAAGGGTGGGGAATAGAAGTGAGCAAGTCAGAGTAATCAAGGACATCACAAGAAAATCTACAGAGTCAACTAACCTAGGCCCATGGAGAGTCACAGATACTATTCTACCAACCAAAGAACATGCAGGGGCTGGACCTAGACTCCCTACAGATTTGTAGCAGATGTGCAGCTTGGTCTTCATGTGGGTTCCATAACAATTGGAGCAGGGGCTGTTTCTTCTTCTGTTGCCTAGTGCATCTCCTTCCAGTATCTGGACTGCCTGGTTGGGCCTCACAGGAATAGAATGTGCTTAGTCCTGCTAGGAATATGTCTCAGGGTGAGGTGGTACCCAATGTGAGAGAATCAGAAGGAATAAGTGGAGAGATTTGTGGGAAGAGACTGGAAAGATAAGAAGGAGAGGGCTGAAATCAGGATATAAAATGAATAAAATATAAATTACTGAAAAACAAAAAATATAATAAATAAAAATCTTGGTCATTTTAACTATTAATATTTATTATAGAATAAATAGGATATGCCTCTATATATTCCCTGGAACAAAAAGCACTGATTCATATACAAGGAAAACGTGGACTACATTAGCATTAGCACATCAGAATATGATCTGAATATTAGTCTATAGAAATCCTGAAGAAAAAGTCCAATTAAACTCTGTGCTGTTGCTTCATTGTTTAAAGAAAGACATAAACAGAATTCCTTTACTCTTCTCAAAGAGATAAAGACAGAATCTCCCCCTGTGTTGCTTTTTGCTTAATGATACTATGATCCCAATATCTAATATTTTATAATCTAGAAAACACAGTGTTTTATAATCACTTCATTTGTATCAAAGAGTGGTAAAGAATCTTTACTTGGGTGGACATGATCTCTGAAGAGATTTTAATTCTTATGAAATTCTCATAATCTTGTGATATCTTGTCTCTCGCGATATCTTCTTCCTCTCGCGAGATTCTGTTTGCTGTTTGCAGGGGCACTGTGACCCTCACAGTGGGGCCCTTTGTCTGAAAGGGCGGGGCTCCCACTCCCTTAGCAACAGGTGAGTGGGTGGTAGTATTACAGGGGAACTCTGGGTGGATAAGCCCACTTAACCATGCAGGATCCTAGTGGGGACAACGTTTGTAGAGCAGGTGATGAAGAAGAACGGGAGGATGGACAGCACACATCCAGAGTCCATGATACTGAAGCAGGCCCACATCATACTGAAGCAAGCTCACAACATACTGAAGGAAGCTCACGCCCCACTGAAGGAAGCTCACATCGTTCTGAAGCAGAGAATGGCCATGATAACTCTCCACATGTAAATCGTACACAAGATTTTGGTAGCCAGGTTGGGACCCAAGTTATCCTCAACTCAACGGGCCCTGTAGAGGCAAGAGTGGTGATCGAAGAGGCAACCATTGCTCCTCAGGGTGAGCAGGCACCAATTATCCCGGGACCCAGTGGAGATGCTGCGACAACAGCTGGAAGTCGACTCTTGGAATTGTATCTTTTATGAGAAGCACATTAGCAGGGGTACAGCAACATAGTAAGAACAGAACTCCAAGAATGCTTTGAGAGGGGACTTATTGTGGGGAGGTCTATGGTTTACTAGTGAGGAGACAGATCATACTATAGGGAGTCAATCCTGAGGCAGAATGCAGAGGCAGAATAGGCAACTAAGTATATCTGTGAAAGCTGTAGGGTGTGGAACACCAGAACCACTGAGGAAATAGCCGTGGATTTCTTTAGGTGCTAGTTGCAGGGATGCTAAAGTAAACCTTAGAGGTGTGATCAAACCCAGTGCAGAAAGAAATTCAATAGTGAAAACCTTAACTATAACTCCCTTCAGTTCCGTAACAGCGCCATTCCGGACCGCTGTGGAGGCAAACATTGCATGTAGAGCCCTGGCCTCAAATATCCAGCACCAGCAAGTGATGATTCAGCAGGAGTTCACTGTGAATGACACTATTCTCACTGTGTCAGTTCTCCAAGAGTTCGGAGTGATGGTGGTCTTTGAATGGGAGGCAATGTGTATTCTAGGTGCTGTAATGGGGACTCAAGTTGACTAGAAGTAAGCAGAAAATGTAGTATGATGACTGTCCAGATTCATCATCTTTCTCCTGATGTTGTCTCCTTTTCTACTTTTAGTAGGTGGACCACTGAAGATCCTGTTCTCTTCCAAACATCCATCAATGCCTTTCTTGACCAACTTTCCCTTGTGATGAGGAACATCCCACGCCCAGTGTTTATGGCTGTTTTCAAACAAGGAAGAGGAAAAAATAATTAACTCTAGTATGTTACCACCCACAACACTAGGCAAAAGCGTTTCATGATTTGAGAAATTGTCCCTTTTCCTGCATATTCACTGTTTTGATTCAATCACACTGTATCTATCAGTCAGTGTTACTGGAGGAGTGAATATTGAAAATCGGATAATGAAAACAACATTGAGTTACTGTTTTTATTTTGAATTATGGCAGAAATCTCCAGGTTTTTCAATTGTGTCTTTTGGTTTGAGGGGGAGCTTCTGGGTTTCTGAGTTCTTATCCTCCAAGGGAATTAGCAATTAGGAAAGAAAAAAAATGAATTATTTTATTTTTTACTAAGATTGTCAAGTATGTGTACTTGCGTGAACACACATGTGCTTGCATGAGTGAGTTTGTGTGTGTGTGTGTGTGTGTGTGTCTGTGTGTGTGTTTGTGTGTACAAGAGAAATGTCACCAACATGGAGTTCAGATGGTGACTTTTGTGAGTCTTCCATCCACCATGTGGGTTCTTACTAGCTAATTCAAGTCATCAGACTTGGAAGTCCTTTCAACAGAGGAGTCAATTTCACAGCCCATCTTTGAATAAGTTGTTTGAGTTAAAAATACTATAAAAAGCATCACAACCCACTCAGTTCTAGATTTCTTGTCTAGATAAATATCTGTTAGTATAGTCATTTTATTTTGTCCATTTTAATTGGAATGCCTTTCCTTAGTATTGTTTTTATCTATCTATCTATCTATCTATCTATCTATCTATCTATCTATCTATCTATCTATCTATCTATCTATCTACTTATCTACCTATTTACTTTCATTATGTATTGAATTTTTTAGTCTTTTTATTTGCTCTTAATACTTTTGGGTACAAGTTAATGCATTCATGAGTGTTCTGACTTCACCCTCTTGAATAATGAGGGTTGACTGAAAAGACACATTAAATCTCTCATCTTGCTCAACAACTAGGCATTTGCCTGTGATTCTGTGGGAACCATGTGTAGAATAGTCCATTTCTGGGTGCATGTAGCTTTCATACATAATGACCTCACTAGTGTTCTGCTGGAGCCTTAAAGCAGGTCTTTCTGTGAGAGCTAGCCTTCTGTCCCTTCATAGCTCTATCCTGCCAGACTCCCCTTCACAGACTGCAATTGTCCTTTATTATGGGAGAGAGGAGTGCATAGGTGGACCTAGTTATGGGCTTTAATATGGGCAATCAGAAGCTACAGATTTTAAAGAGCTTGGGTGAGGGAGAATTAAAGCATTGGAGTTTTTGAGGAGAGCAGATAGTGAAGTGCAATTCTACTCAACACTGGGATTCTTTGACCCTAGCTAATAAGCTGAAGCGGCAGCATGGGTTAAGATTTACAACATTCGATAGAAAATGAGTTAATGTTACTAAAAATATGGTTAAGTATACAGAGGAGGGAGTATTTTTTGATCTACCCACAAAAAGGCATAGAGCAGAAGGTACTGATGGTATTGGTGGGGTTTTCATTTGTGACCCATCTCCCTGAAGGGCCCAAAGTAAGACTAATTAAGAAGGTCCAGGAGTGGTTGGGACATCTTGTATTGGTGAACTCTACCAGGATACCTGATTTTGGTTAAGTCCAGGATGAAACAAGCCTCTCATCTTCCTGTTATGATACCTCAAATACTTTAAAATATTTTCTAAATGCCTTGTACTTCTTTTGTAGGACTTAATATTTAGTATATCTACTATCACTATATTCAAAAATATAGTGATAGTAGAGAAGTAATATGATTTTTAAACTTTATACTCAATTTCATTACATAATTACACATAGACTTTGATATTTATTTTAGCTTCAGTTGACTAATAATGTATCTGTATTATTATTATATAGTGGAAAAGCATATTGAAGGCATAGTATTCAGATTTGGGACTATAAAAACAAAGTATTAGAATTTATTCACAAAGAAAAAATATTTATTTCATATATTTTATTATATTTTGTCCTAAAAATTTAGTGACTTAACATATGAAAAAGAACAGAAATGTGACAGCCAGAAGTAGGGAAGTAACTATTTTCAGAACTGCATTTAGATTTTTTTGTTTTGTTTTGTTTTGTTTTGTTTTTCGAGAGAGGGTTTATTTGTATAGTCCTGGAAATCCCTCTGTAGACCAGGTTGGCCTCAAACTCAGAAATTTACCTGCCTATGCCTCCCAAGTGCTGGGATTAAAGGCATGTGCCAGCACGCCCGGCTCTGCATTTAGATTTTAATAAACACTTCAATCAATCTACAAAGAAATACATAAAGTCAATTTTATATCTTTTTCCAGTTTTCCAACTTAATACCAATAAAGATTTTTGGAATTTTTTCTATACTTTTCTCTTATACCATTCTTTTATTGGTATATAATAGTATCTACAAACAAAGTATTTTTTTTATTATTTGGAGTTTTATTCTAAAATATCATAACCATGAGCACGGTTATCAATTATAGGGCCCTTTTTGGTTCTCTACAATTATATTAACAATGCTCAAAATAGATTTCCGTTGCTACCTCTTAAAAATAACCATCTTTAAAGAAGAAAAATAAAAACAGACCTCAGCACTCTACCATAAAATTGGTTTTACATTTCTTCACAAATGAGAAAGCAGAATATTTATATGAAAAATATTTGGATATTACTTTGGTTTATCCATCATGTGAGCATGGAAAAATGATTTTATTCTTTTACCACTAGAGTCACTATTTACTAAATACCAATAGAGTCACTATTCATTATTTACTAAAAAGATAAATACTGTTCATGAAGTTTTAGTATAATTCCAGAATACAATGGATTTGAATATCTAAGTAGAAATTCCAGTCATTAGGAAAGAGGTAGTTACATCTGAAGAAAATATGGTTCTCCTTTTCACTAATTTTACTCTGTATGAATGATTTCTGAACTATATATGTATAGGATGCATTACTTGGAATTAAGTTGTATTTAAATTATATCACAAAATGAAATATGGTGAGTATTCTCCCTATGGTTTGGAAGTAATTTTCACCAATGAGTATGGCAACAGAGTCCTCAACAGTATAATAATTGAAAGGTGTCACTCACTATTCATTATTATGACAATTTTAGAGCATTTGCATGGTGAAGAACATACTTGTGGTTACTTACTGATAATTGTAAAATCTTGGTCATTTTCAAAAGCATATGATCAGAAAATCCTCGTTTTTCAGTAATATTTCAAACCATGAGCCTTTTCAGTAGACTGTGCTGCATTTATCTCTGTGCTGCTTTGTCTCAACTGACTTTAAGTTCTGCCATCCCCGACTATTTACATTCAGATTGTATATTGCCAATCTGGAGTTTACTGATCTTCAGAAATCAGAGCAGATATGTAATTATAGTCCACACACAATTTCAAAGCATTACAATTTATCTGAAGAATCAGTACTATAGAATGATTAGCTTGAAGCAAACTTATTTTTTACAAGACTGTTATAAGGATTGCATGACTCTAGTCTGACTTACTGTTTTATAAGAAAACCACTAAATCTCAATTATGTCTCACAGATCATTTGGGGAAATCACTGTTTGAACATCTCTGTTGTAGCATCTGGTCTGACTCCTATCAGCCTCTCTACATAGTAGTTTCAATTAGGGGACCTGGCCTATTCCTTAAATGTTCCCACAGGACATGATCTAATTCTAAAATCCAGTCTTCGTTAGTGTATCATTGTCTCAACCATTAATCTCCTGCCTAATTTAATTTTCTTTGTCTTCTCTTCTAGTATGACCTCTATAAAACTAATTTGAAAAGGTTTTATATTAGAGATACTCTACAAAACTAATTTTAAAAGGTTTTATATTAGAGATATTTTGCTTCAGACAAATTCATCTATGGTTTCTGACCACAGAAGATATGACAACTGAACTTCTAACTCTTTTCTAAACTCACAAACATTCAACATCTGGATATTAGGCCACAGTTTCTGTACCCCCCCCTTTTTTTTTCATTTTTTATACTTCTACTGGAAAATTTAAGTTTATCTTTTTGGTTGAAGCCATATCTGTCTTTCTCACAGAAATTGCCTTTTAACTTAGGCTCTTTGATCCCTCCTTAGAACAAAATCCTTCACAAATAGAGGTACTTCATTTTTCTGCCATAATTAAACATTAGGGAATACAGAAACTTCTTTGCTATATGTTATTCTTAAATTAAAATAATACACAGTAAATAGTGATGGAAATCTCATGAATGCTGACATCTCATTGAAATACCCAGATCATATACATTTCACTATCATCAAAAGACACCTAGAAGTTGTCTTTATTCTTGATTAGTATATTTCTGTGCTAATTGTCTATGTGCTGTGTGCTAATTGTCCTGCAATCTTAGGGTTTTGTGATTTCTTACTCTTCTTTAATTACTCTCTCACATATATCCTGGCAGTTTCATTGGCTTTGATGTAGTCCTATTTGAATTTAAAGCCCAGTTAGAATCCTTGGTACTTATCCTACCATACAAATACTATTTCCTGCTACTCTGTACTTACAAGCTATTAAATACTAAATTCAGTTTCTTCAGACATAGGCCTCTCAAATACATGAGAATTTATACATTATACTGTCTACCATACCTTCCCTAATGTCTGATTCAGTCAGTCAGTCAGTCAGTCAGTCAGTCAGTCAGTCAGTTAGTCAGTCAGTCAGTCAGTCATTAAATGTTGATTAACTGAATCCCTCATGGTTTTCTGTCAAAAGTAAACATTCATGCACTACTTTGCGTTTAAGGATACTTTCATTTTACCTCATTTATAGTGTGTGAAAGTGAAGCTACATTTAAGTCAGACTCCGGCTTTTTTCTTTTTTCTTTCTTCTATTTTTTTTTTTTTTTTAGCTTTCTTCCATTTATAGCCTGCTGCACTTACTATTTATTATTATTATTTTTTTATTTATTTATTTTTCAAATTTTATTAGATATGTTCTTCATTTACATTTCAAGTGTTATCCAGAAAGTTCCCTATATCCTCCCCCCTCCCAGCCCTGCTACCCTACCCACCCGCTCCCACCCCCTGGCCCTGGCGTTCCCCTGTATTGGGGCATATAAAGTCTGCATAACCAAGGGGCCTCTCTTCCCACTGATGGCCAAATAGGCCATCCTCTTCTATATATGCAGCTAGAGACACGAGCACAGGGGGTACTAGTTAGTTCATGGTTATTCTTCCACCTATAGGGTTGAAGACCCCTTTAGCTCCTTGGGTACTTTCTCTAGCTACTTCTTCCTTGGGAATCCTATGTTCCATCTAAAAGCTGACCGTGAGCTTCCACCTCCATGTTTGCCAGGGATTGGTATATTTTCCCCTGAGACCGCTATATCCGGGCCCTTTCAGCACCATCTTGCTGGCATATGATATAGTGTCTATGTTTGGTGACTGATTGTGGGATGGATCCCTGGCAGCCGCAGTCGTTGGGTCCATCCTTTGGATTGAGCTGC
>LR753979.1:0-72977 GCA_902729485.2 Mus minutoides | reverse complement strand
CCTGATTTTTTTCCTATGGTTTCTATCTCCAGGGTTAACTCCTTTTGGTTTTTCTTAATTGTTTCTACTTCCATTTTTAGGTCCTGGATGGTTTTGTTCCATTCCATCACCTGTTTAGTATTCTTTTCCTGTAACTCTCTCAGTATTTCCTCTTTAAATGCTTTTAGTTATTTATCTGTGTTTTCCTGTAACTCTCTAAATTTTTCTTCTTTATATGCTTCTAGTTGTTTATCTTTGTTTTTCTGTATTTCCTTCTTATAGTCCTCCATCATCATCATGACCAGTGATTTTATATCCATGTCCTGCTTTTCTGGTGTGCTGTTGTATCTAGGACTTGATGTGGTGGGTGAGTTTGGGTCTGGTGATGCCAAGTACCCTTGGATTCTGTTGCTTCTGTTCTAGTGCTTTCCTCCTGCCATCTCTGCCCGAGGAGACCTGGCGTTGGTGCAGACCAGAAAGGACCTCCTGTTCTGCCCTGGGCCTTTATCAATCTCCTGGCTGATGTGTCAAGTTCCACGAGATTGGGCCGGAACAGAGGCTGTGTTCCCCTGCTCACCTCACTTCCAGAGATATCTTGGGGAGTCCCGAAAGAGCCTAAGAGAGTGCACAGAGCCTGAGGCCCGGGCCTTGAGCTCCTGATGTGGTCTTAAAGTCCTGGAGTTGCTGGGCTCAGAGGAAAGATGGCGGGGTGGTCAGTGCTCTGGCTGGGAGAGGCCCAGCCTCCGGTGGGGCGGAGTTCTCAGTTCCTGCCCCTGGGGGCAACTGCTGACCCGCTGCTCCCAAAACCACCTCTGAACTGCACTCACGCGTAACCCCACGGCGATCTTAAAGTCCTGGGGTGTCCCTAACTGTGTCCGCTGGGCTCAGAGGAAAGATGGCGGTGTGGTGGGTGCTCTGGCTGGGAGAGGCCCAGCCTCCGGTGGGGTGGAGTTTTTGGATCCTGGCCGTGGGGGAAACTGCTGACCCGCTCCTCCCAAAACCACCTCTGTGCTGCACTCATGCGTAACCCCAATGCGATCTTAAAGTCCTGGGGTGTCCCTAGCTGTGTCCGCTGGGCTCAGAAGAAAGATGGCGTGGCGCGGGTGCTCTGGCTGGGAGAAGCCCAGCCTCTGGTGGGGCGGAGTTCTCGGGTCCTGCCCATGGGGGGAACTGCTGACCCGCTGCTCCCAAAACCACCTCTGCGCTGCACTCACCCGTAACCCCAATGCGATCTTAAAGTCCTGGGGTGTCCCTAGCTGTGTCCGCTGGGCTCAGAGGAAAGATGGCACGGCGCGGGTGCTCTGGCTGGGAGAGGCCAAGCCTCAGGTCTATTTATTATTTTTTAATGCATAACTTTTGCATTTAAGTATAAAATCACTAAGGTCAGAGGGTGTTTCTCTTTAATTTTTCTCTTTAAAGATAACTGTAGTCAAGGTTTGAGTTATGTGAGAAAGTGCTTAAAGAAAAATTAGTAATTATTGTGCTCATGTCCCTTAACATAACCCTTGATGTTGCACTACTGCATACATTATAAGAACAACAATTCACATCTGGTTACATTCAGCAAGTCACTCACCATAATATTACTTTATAGTTTTTACTGCTTTACAAAAAAAATGAGTAATGTATTTAAGGTCTTGACATACAGGAGATTAATCAATGTCTATTATCTTTATTTTTGCTTATGGGACCATAAACAGTATTTAAAATTGTTCTATAATACTACACTACACTTTTCAGTGAACCATTCCAGACAGTCAAGTCTTTATGAATGGAAAATAGCCCTAGGATAGATTTTAAAGGAAACATGGCAGAAAAAGAGCTAAGGGAGAAATTGAGAAAAAGAAATAATATATTAATATTTATGGAAATTTCACTGTGTCTCCATCTGTATTACCAGTATGTTAGATAGGATATTCATCATCATAACTGGATTATTGAAATAACTCCTTTATGTAAAATGCACTTCTAGGCAAAACTCTTGAATATGCCCAGTATTCCTCACTCCTTAGAGAACATATTGGAAATAATGAAGAGCTGGGCAGGCAGAACTATTGGGATTCACAGGAAAAATACTCTTATCAAAACAGAAAAAGTGATATATCCTAAATCATGTCCAAAATGTATGAAGTAGATGATAACAATAATAGGAACAAGCAAAACTAACTTGTTTTCTATGAGTCACTTGATGGACTTTGACAGTTAATGACTCTACCATTTAACAACCTGAATATAAGGGATACAGTGTGTAATACTTTATCTTTAATTATAAATTCCAGGGAGGTTAAAATATATTTTAAGTTGATAGAACTGAATTCTAAAGAAAAAATATATATCGTGCCATTGAAACACTTCATGTATTATTTTAATGTATATGCTATTTTCTGTTTTGTTATTGTGTATGTGAGTATAATGTATATGACTGGGTATATGTAGATGTCATAATCACAGGACAACTTTCTGATTTCATTCCTACTCTTTTAACTTTATATATTTGGAAAAAGAAAATTGTCAAAATTTTATATGTTCAAATATTTATGTACCAAGGTGCTATATACAAGTATTTTAGAGTACAGATATATTTAAAATGTCATAGTTTGTATAAGATTAGAAACAAATTAAAAATATAAATTCTATAGTGGATTATGCTGATTTGCTCTCTAATTCCAAATCAACAGCCCTGAAAACATAGATACAAAAACAATATATGAACTGAGAAAGTTATAGTTAGGAATATGCCTGTAATAAAGATATACATATATGCATGGAACAGCAATTAATGAAAATAAAAGATCATGGATTAGAAAACACAAATAGGGTGCTATGTGGGAAGGTTTGGAGAGAGAAGAATGATATAATTGTAATATCATACATTTTAAAAATATCTTTTAAAAATCCCCATAGATCATAGCCTACAACATAGATACCCTTTCTAGTGTGTTTCCCCAGGGGATGAGAAAATTGATTAGCTTTGCATTGAAGTGTATTTTACAGAAAAAAATATGTTATAATAATCCAGCAATAACCATGATCATTCTATCTAACACACTGGCAGTAAAGATGTTGCTGTTGGGGAAACTAGAGAGATATAGTATTCATAAACCACAGTCCTTATTCATTGATGCCTAAATAGAGAGAAGTTCTAGATAACAAAGTTATTTTATTTTTGGTTTTTAATGAGACAGGTCAGAAATGAAAAAAAATTAAGATATAAAGAAATTTAGGTAGAATATTTGTAAATGATACAGGTAACAGAAAGAAAATTAAGGGCTGAATTTCTGTCTTCCTTCACGGGAAGCACAGATCTGTTTTGAAATCCTGAGCAATTTCTTGAACCCCTCCAGGAGAGGGTGCACTCTTGTGAGCAGCTTTTGTAGCCAGCTATTTCCCGGGTGCTTTATGCCCTGTGGAATTGCTGGCAGGGCATCTGCTTGGTTGGGAGCCATAGTATGGACACCTCCTTACTCACTCCTTTTCTCCTTCAATTGAAGCTAGGCAAATTATATCTTGTCCTTGGCTCTTATTATTAAATATTTTAATCCTCAAAATTAGTGCAAATATATCACTGTTAGGATTTTACAAATATTTGTCATATTAAAGACGAACTTGGCCCTTTCACTATCAGCATTATAGTTTTCACTTATATTTTTGTTAGAAATCAATATATTTCACATGATATATTCTGATGAATGATTACCCTCCCTCATCTCTTTCCAAATCCTTCTCATCCTACCAACTCCCCTCCAAATTTTGTTTTTATTTAGGAAAACAGGCAAACAAAAGAACACATAAAAAGAATAGGCGCACGCCTTTAATCCCAGCACTCCGGAGGCAGAGGCAGGTGGATTTCTGAGTTTGAGGCCAGCCTGGTCTACAAAGTGAGTTCCAGGACAGCCAGGGCTATAGAGAAAAACCAAAAAAAAAAAAAAAAAAAAAAAAAAAAAAAAAAAAAAAAAAAAAAAAAAAAAAAAAAAAAAAAAAAAAAAAAAAAAAAAAAAAAAAAAAAAAAAAAAAAAACCTAAAAGAAAGCAAAATGAACCCACATACACACAGAGAACGCATAAAAACACAAACTTAAAAGCTGCAATATACAAGCAAAGACTAGTAAGGCAGAAAAATGTCTAAAAAATCTGTATTAGAAAAAAACATATAAATATAGCACTGAATTTATTTTGGCCACCTACTACTGGGCACAGGTTTTATCATTAAGTGTGGTTATTGTCCATGGTAAGAGTGTTTTGGAGAAAATTACCTTTTCCTTCACAAAATTGCAAATGGAGATAGCTTTGGGGTTAGGAATTGGAGCTCATGTCCACTTTCCCTTCTCAGTACTAGGACCCCATCTGGCTTGAACTTATGCAAGTCCTGTGCATGCCACTAGAGTTTCTGTGCTACCCCATATGTATCAATCCTGTTATTTCTAAAAGATGTTCTATTCTTGGCATTACCCTTCCCCTCTGATTCTTTTTTTTTTACACTTTTTATTAGATATTTTCTTCATTTACATTTCAAATGCTATCCCAAAAGTCCCCTATACCCTCCCCCATCCCCCACTCTGCTCCCCTACCCACCAACTCCTACATCTTGGCCTTGGCATTCCTGTGTACTGGGGCATATAAAGTTTGCATGACCATGGGGCCTCTCTTCCCAAAGATGGCCAACTAGACCATCTTCTGCTACATATGCAGCTAAAAACATGAGCTCTGGGGGTACTGGTTAGATCATATTGTTCTTTCACCTATAGGGTTGGTGACCCCTTCAGCTCCTTGGGTACTTTCTCTAGCTCCTCCCTTGGGAACCCTGTGTTCCATCTAATTGCTGACTATGAGCATCCACTTATGTGTTTGCAGGCACTGGCATAGCCTCACACAAAACAGATATATCAGGGCCCTTTCAGCAATACCTTGTTGGTGTATGCAATAGTGTCTGCTTTGGGGGGCTTATTATGGGATGGCTCCCCGGCTGCAGCAGTCACTGGTTGGTCGTTCTTTTTGTTTCAGCTCCACAATTGATCTCTGTAACTCCTTCAATGTGTACTTTCTTACTAATTCTAAGAAGGGACAAAGTGTCCACCCATTGGTCTTCATTCTTCATGAGAATCATGTGTTTAGCAAATTGTATTTTGAATAATCTAGGTTTCTGGGCAAATATCCACTTATCAGTGAGTACATGTTGTGTGAGTTATTTTGTGATTGAGTTACCTCACTCAGGATGATACACTCCAGATCCATCCATTTGCCTAGGAATTTCATAAGCTAATTGTTTTTAATAGCTGTATAGTACTCCATTGTGTAAATGTACCACATTTTCTGTATCCATTACTTTTTTGAGGGACACCTGGGTCCTTTCCAGCTCTGGCTATTATAAATAATGCTGCTATGAACATAATGGAGCATGTGTCCTTATTACCAGTTGGAACATCTTCTGGATATATGTCCAGGAGCGGTATTGCAGGATCCTCTGATAGTACTATGTCCAGTTTTCTGAGGAACCCCCAGACTTATTTCCAGAGTGGTTGTACAAGCTTGCAATCCCACCAACAATGGAGTAGTGTTCCCCTTTCTTCACATCCATGTCAGTATCTGCTGTCACCTGAATTAATGATCTTAGCCATTCTTACTGGTGTGAGGTTGAATCTCAGGGTTGTTTTGATTTGCATTTCCCCAATGATTAAGGATGTTGAACATTTTTTCAGGTGCTTCTCAGCCATTTGGTATTCCTCAGTTGAGAATTCTTTGTTTAGTTCTGTGCCACATTTTTTAAATGGTGTTTTTTTGATTTTCTGGTGTCTACTTTCTTGAGTTCTTTATATATATTGAATAGTAGTCCCCTATCTGATTAAGGATTGGTAAAGATATTTTCCTAATCTGTTGGTGGCCATTTTGTCTTATTGAAAGTATCTTTTGCATTACAGAAGCTTTGCAACTTTATGAGGTCCCATTTGTTAATTCTTGATCTTATAGCACAAGCCATTGCTCTTCTACTCAAGAATTTTTCCCCAGTGCCCATATCTTTGAGGCTTTTCCCCATTTTCTCCTCTATAAGTTTCAGTGTCTCTGGTTTTATGTGGAGATCCTTAAACCACTTAGACTTGACCTTAGTAAAAGAAGATAAGAATGGATCAATTCCCATTCTTCTACATGATAAATGCCAGTTGTGCCAGCACCATTTGTTGAAAATGCTATCTTTTTTTTTTCCCCCACTGGATGGTTTTAGCTCCCTTGTCAAAGATCAGGTGACCATAGGTGTGTGGATTCATTTCGGGTCTTGAATCCTATTCCATTGATCTACCTATCTGTCACTGTACCAGTACCATGCAGTTATTATTACAATTGCTCTGTAGTACAGCTCGAGGTCAAGAATGGTGATTCCACCAGAGCTTCTTTTATTGTTGAGAAGAGTTTTTGCTATCCTATGTTTTTTATTATTCCAGATGAACTTGCAAATTTCCCTTTCTAACTCAGTGCTGAATTGAGTTGGAATTTTGATGGGGATTGCATTGAATCTGTAGATTGCTTTAGGCAGAATAGCCATTTTTACTATATTGATCCTGCAAATCCATGTGCATGGGAAACCTTTCCATCTTCTGAGGTCTTCTTCAATTTCTTTCTTCAGAGACTTGAAATTCTTATCATACAGATCTTTCACTTCCTTAGTTAGAGTCACACCAAGGTATTTTATATTATTTGTGACTATTTTGAAGGGTGTTGTTACCCTAATTTCTTTCTCAGCCCATTCATTCTTTGTATAGAGAAAGGCCATTCATTTGTTTGAGTTAATTTTATATTCAGCTACTTCACTGAAGCTGTTTATCAGGTTTAGGAGTTCTCTGGTGGAATTTTTAGTTTCACTTATATATACTGTCATATCATATGCAAATAGTGATATTTTGACTTCTTCCTTTCCAAGTTCTATCCCATGACCTACATTTGTTGTCGAATTGCTCTGTGTAGGACTTCAAGTACTGTATTGAATAGGTAGGGAGAAAGTGGGCAGCCTTGTCTAGTCCCTGATTTTAGTGGGATTGCTTCTAGCTTCTCTCCATTTAAATTGAAGTTGGCTACTGGTTTGCTTTAGATTGCTTTCATTAGGTTTAGGTATGGGCCTTGAATTCCTGATATTTCCAAGACTTTTATCATGAATGGTTGTTGGATTTTGTCAAATGCTTTCTCAGCATCTAATGAGATGATCATGTTGTTTCTATCTTTGAGTTTGTTTATATAGTGGATTATGTTGATGGATTTCCATATTTTGAACCATCCCTGCATCCCTGGGATGAAGCCTACTTGGTCATGATGGATGACCCTTTTGATGTGTTCTTGGATTTGGTTTGTGAGGATCTTATTGAGTATTTTTGCATCGATATTCATAAGGGAAATTGGTCTGAAGTTCTCTATCTTTGTTGTGTCTTTGTGTGGTTTAGGTATCAGAGCAATTGTGGCTTTGTAGAATGAAATGGGTAGCATACCTTCACTTTCTCTTTTGCTGAATAATTTCAGAGTTGGAATTAGTTCTTCTTTGAAGTTCTGATAGAACTCTGCACTAAACCCATATGGTGCTGGGCTTTTTTGTTTGGGAGATTATTAATGACTGCTTCTATTTCTTTAGGAGATATAGGACTGTTTAGGTCATTAATCTGATCCTGATTTAATTTTGTTACTTGGTATCTGTCTAGAAATTTTTCATTTCATCCAGATTTTCCAATTTTTTTTGAATATAGCCTTTTGTAGAAGGATCTGATGGTGTTTTGGATTTCCTCAATATCTGTTGTCATGTCTCCCTTTTCATTTCTGATTTTTTAAATTAGGATGCTGTCCCTGTGCCCTCTAGTGTGTCTGGCTAAGGGTTTATCTATCTTTTTGACTTTCTCAAATACCAGCTCCTAGTTTGATTGATTCTTTGAATAGTTCTTTTTGTTTCCACATGGTTGATTTCACCCCTGAGTTTGATTATTTCCTGCTGTCTACTCCTCTTGGTTGAATTTGCTTCCATTTGTTCTAGAGCTTTTATGTGTGCTGTCAAGCTGCTAGTGTATGCTCTTTCAAGTTTCTTTTTGGAAGTATTGAGATCTATGAGTTTACCTCTTAGGAATCCTTTCATTTTTGTCCCATAAGTGTGGGTATGTTGTGGCTTCATTTTCAGTAAACTCTAAAAAGTCTTTAATTTCTTTCTTTATTTCTTCCTTGACCAAGTTATCATTGAGTAGAGTGTTCTTCAGTTTCCATGTGAATGTTGGCGTTCTCTTTTTTATGATGTTATTGAAAATCAGCCTTAGTCCATGGTGATCTGATAGGATGCATGGGATAAAAAGAAAGAAAATTTCCCCCTCTTTTGATTTTACTTGTCTGGGGTTATTCAATCTCTAGGTTTTTTTTTTTTTTTTTTTTCCTTGAGTGTGTGGTTAAACTCTTTAGTTTGAAGTTTTCTTTTTAGTGTCTTTTGTAGTCTCAATTGGTAGAAAAATACTACTTAAACATGGTTTCATCCATGAGTGTTTTAATTTTTCTGTTCATTGTGAGAGGTTTGTTGTGTGTATCTGTCTGGGTTTGCATCTGTGATCCCTTAGACTTTGTAAAGCATAAGTCCAGAGCCTCTGGCTTTCATCATCCCCATTGAGAAGTTTAATTTTATTCTAATAGTTCTAATATTCTAATAGACTTTATATGGTATTTAGACTTTTCCTCTTACACTTTTTAATATTTTTAATAGTTCTCTCATGTTACATCCTGACTGCACTTTTCAGTTTTTTCTCCATCCCCTTCTCACAATCCTCCCTTCCCTGACCTCCTCTGTTTCCCTCCAGAAAAGGGCAGTCCTCCAAGAGATGTCAAACAAACCTGGTATATATAGTTACAATTAAGCATCAACCCTCATACTAAGTCTGGACTAGGCAATACAGAAGAAGGAAAAGGGTCTCAAAAGCAGGCAAAAGAATCACATACAGTTTCTGATCCCACTGTTATGAGTCCCAAGAGAATACAAAGCTTTACAACCATAATATATATGCAAAAGACCTAGGTCAGACACATACAATCTTCCTGATTTTATGTTCAGTCTCTGTGTGCCTCCACTACTATGTATTTTTAATGCTTTCTTGTATGTCTTGAAGAATTTTGGTTCTGGTCATGTCTATTTGGTGTTCTGTATACTTTTTGTACCTTGATGGACCCCTTCCATCTTGTAGTTGGGGAATTTTTCTTCTGTGATTTTGTTATATTTTCTGTGCCTTGTCCTGGGTTTCTTCTTCTTCCTATATTCCTATTATTTGTATATTTGGTCTTTTCACAGTGTCCAGGTTCCTTGAATGTTTTATGTCTAGATGCTGTCAGATATAATATTGTTATTTCCCTCCCCCAAGGTACCTGATTCTTTTATTATGTTTTCAATGCCTAGGGTTCTTTCTTGCACGTCATGTATTCTGCTGGAGAGACTTACCTCTGAGGTTTTTGTCCTAAATTGGTCATTTTCAGTTTAAATTCAGTTTGAGTTTTCTTTAGAAATTCTAGTTCTACTTTTATGTCTTGAATTTTTTATATTATTTCATTCCATTGTTTGTGTTTTTACAGACTTCATTAATTGGTTTATTCATATTTTGTTTAAGGTCCTTGAGCACATTTACAATTGATATATATATATATATATATATATATATATATATATATATATATATATATATAGTTGTTCTTTATCTATATTGCAGTTCATAAAACTTAGTGGAGTGGGGTTATTGAGTTCTATGGATACATTTCTGCCTGGTATGTTAATGTTTATGTTTTTGTGCTAGAATCTAGACATCAGGAATTGGGATGATTAAAGATATTATGTGGAGTTAATGTCTGCTCTTGTCATTTCTGAGTGTTCCAGTCCTTAGCATGATTATTTTTACTTATTATTAGATAATTTGTTCATTTACATTTCAAGTTTTATCCCATAAGTTCCCTATACCCTCCCCCCACCCTGCTCCCCTACCAATCCACTCCCACTACTTGGCCTTGGCATTCCCCTGTACTGGGGCATATAAACATTGTTAGACCAAGGGCCTTTCTTCCTCAATAACGGCCAACGAGGCCATCTTCTGATACATATGCAGCTAGAGACATGAGCTTTGTGGGTTCCTATTAGTTCATATTATTGTTCCATCTATAGGGTTGCAGACCCCTACAGCTCTTGGGTACTCTCTCTAGCTCCTACATTGGGGACCCTGTGTTCTGCACTATAGATGATTGAGAGCATCCACTTCTGTATTTGTCAGGGACTGTCAAAGCCTCACAGGAGACAGCTATATCAGGGTCCTTTCAGCAATATCCTGCTGGCATATGCAGTAGTGTCTGCATTTGGTGGCTGATTATGTGATGGACCACCGGGGGGGGGGGGCACTCTCTGGATGGTCCATCCTTTCATTTTACCTCCAAACTTTGTCTCTGCACCTCCTTCCATGTATATTTTAATCCCTATTATAGGGAGGAATGCAGTATCCACACATTGGTCTTCTTGATTTTCTTGTGTTTTGGAAATTGTATCTTGGGTATTCTAGGTTTCTGGGCTAATATCCGCTTATCAGTGAGTGCATATTAAGTGACTTCTTTTGTGATTGGGTTACCTCACTCAGGATGATATCCTACAGATGCATCCATTTGCTCAAGAATTTCATAAATTCGTTATTTTTAATAGATGGGTAGTACTCCATTGTGTAAATGTACCACATTTTCTGGATCCATTCCACTGTTGAGAGACATGTGGGTTCTTTCCAGCTTCCGGCTATTATAAATAAGGCTGCTATTAACATAGTGGAGCATGTGTCCTTGTTACCAGTTGAAATATCTTCTGGATATATGCCCAGTAGAAGTATTGCTGGATCTTTCGGAAGTACTATGTCCAGTTTTCTGAGAAACCACCAAACTGATTTCCAGAGTGGTTGTACTAGCTTGCAATCGCACCAGTAATGAAGGAGTTTTCCTCTTTCTCCACATCCTTGCCAGCATCTGCAGTCACCTGGATTTTTGATCTTAGCCATTCTGACTGGTGTGAGGTGGAATCTCAGGGTTGTTTTGATTTGCATTTCTCTGATGATTAAGGATTTCAAACATTTTTTCAGGTGCTTCTCAGCCCTTTGTCATTCTTCAGTTGAGAATTCTTTGTTTAGCTCTGTACCCCATTTTTTAATGGGGTTATTTGAATTTCTGGAGTTCAACTTCTTGAGCTCTTTGTGAACATTGGATATTAGACTCCTATCAGATTTAGGTTTGGTAAAAATTCTTTCCCAATCTGTGGGTGGCCTTTTTGTCTTATTGATGGTATCTTTTGCTTTACAGAAGTTTGCAATTTTCTAAGGTCCAATTTGTCGATTTGTGATCTTACAGCACAGGCCATTAGTGTTCTGTTTAGGAAATTTACCCCTGTGTCCATATCTTCAAGGCTTTCCCCCACTTTATCCCCTATGAATTTCAGTATCTCTGGTTTAATGTGGAGGTCTTCTATCCACTTAGACATGAGTTTTGTACAAGGAGATAAGAATGGATCAGTTCACATTCTTCTACATGTTGACCACCAGTTGTGCCAGCACCATTTGGTGAAAATGCTGTCTTTTTTCCACTGGATAGTTTTTGCTCCCTTGTCAAGGATAAGGTGACAAAAGGTGTGTGGGTTCATTTCTGGATCTTCAATTCTATTCCATTGGTTAACCTGTCCCTTGTTATACCAGTACCATGCAGTTTTTATCACAAT
Source organism: Mus minutoides (assembly GCA_902729485.2). NCBI lineage: Eukaryota > Metazoa > Chordata > Mammalia > Rodentia > Muridae > Mus > Mus minutoides. The sequence goes on along the minus strand of LR753979.1, from coordinate 61,274 downwards.
TGCTCTGTAGTACAGCTTGAGGTCAGGCATGCTGATTCCACCAGCGGTTCTTTTATTGTTGAGGATAGTTTTTGCTATCCTAGGTTTTTTATTATTCCAGATGAATTTGCAAAATGCCCTTTCTCAGTGAAAAATTGAGTTGGAATTTTGATGGGGATTGCATTAAATCTGTAGATTGCGTTCTGCAGGATAGCCATTTTGACTGTATTAATCCTGCCAATCCATGAGCAAGGGAGATGTTTCCACCTTCTGAGATCTTCAATATCTTTCTTCAGAGACTTGAAGTTCTTGTCATACAGATCTTTCACTCCTTAGTTAAAGTCACACCAAGGTATTTTATATTATTTGTGACTATTGTGAAGGGTGTTGTTTTCCTAATTTCTTTCTCATCCTGTTTATTTTTTGTTTAGAGGAAGGCCACTGATTTGTTTGAGTTAATTTTATATCCAGCTACTGCACTGAAGCTGTTTATCAGGTTTAGGAGTTCTTTGGTGGAATCTTTAGGGTCACTTATATATACTGTCATATCATATGCAAATAGTGATATTTTGACTTCTTCCTTTCCAATTTGTATCTCTTGACCTTTCATTGTCGAATTGCTCTGGCTAGGACTTCAAGTACTATATTGAATAGGTAGGGAGAAAATGGGCAGCCTTGTCTAGTCCCTGATTTTAGTGGGGTTGCTTCCAGCTTCTCTCCATTTACTTTGATGTTGGCTACTGGTTTGTTGTATATTGCTTTTATTATGTTTAGGTATGGGCCTTGAATCCCTGATCTTTCCATGACTTTTATCATGAATGGGAGCTGGATTTTGTGGAATGCTTTCTCAGCATCTAAGGGGATGATCATGTGATTTTTGTCTTTGAGTTTGTTCATATAGTGGATTACATTGATAGGTTTCCATATATTGAACCATCCTTGCATCCCTGGGATGAAGCTTACTTGGTCATGATGGATGATCGTTTTGAAGTGTTCTTGGATTTGGTTTGTGAGGATTTTATTGAGTATTTTTGAATCAATATTCATAACGGATATTGGTCTAACGTTCTCTTTCTTTGCTGGATATTTGTGTGGTTTAGGTATCAGAGTAATTGTGGCTTCGTAGAACGAATTGGGTAGAGTACCTTCTGTTTCTATTTTGTGGAATAGTTTGAGGAGAGTTGGAATTAGGTCTTCGTTGAAGGTGTGATTGAACTCTGAACTGGTTTTGGCTTTTTTTGGTTGAAAGACTATTAATGACTGCTTCTATTTCTTTAGGGGAAATGAGACTGTTAAGATTGTCAATCTGATCCTGATTTAACTTTGGTACCTGGTATCTGTCTAGGAAGTTGTTCATTTCATCCAGGTTTTCCAGTTTTGTTGACTATAGGGTTTTGTTTTAGGATCTGATGATGTTTTAGATTTCCTCAGGATCAGTTGTTATGTCTACTTTTTCATTTCTGATTTTGTTAATTCAGATACTTTCCCTCTTCCCTCTAGTTAGTCAGGCTAAGGGTTTAATCTATCTTGTTTATTTTCTCAAAGAACCAGCTCCTGGTTTGGTTGATTCTTTGAATAGTTCTTTCTGTTTCCACTTGGTTGATTTCAGCTCTGAGTTTGATTATTTCCTGCAGTCTACTCCTCTTGGGTGAATTTGCTTCCTTTAGTTCTAGAATTTCTAGCTGTGCTGTCAGACTGCTAGTATATGCTCTCTCTAATTTCTTTTTGGAGGCACTCAGGGCTATGAGTTTTCCTCTTAGGACTGCTTTCATTGTGTCCCATACGTTTGGGAATTTTGTGGCTTCATTTTCATTAAACTCTAAAAAGTCTTTAATTTCTTTATTTATTTCTTTCTTGACCAAGGTACCATTGAGTAGAGTGTTGTTCAGTTTCCTTGTAAATGTTGGCTTTCTATTATTTCTGCTGTTATTGAAGATCAGCCTTAGTGTGTGGTGATCTGTTAGGATGCATGGGATAATTTCAATATTTTTGTATCTGTTAAGTCCTGGTTTGTGACCAATTACATGGTCAATTTTTGAGAAGGTACCATGAGGTCCCGAGCGGAAGGTATATCCTTTTGTTTTAGGATAAAATGTTGTATAGATATCTGTTAAATCCATTTGTTTCATAACTTCTGTTAGTGTCCATGTGTCTCTGCTTAGTTTCTGTTTCCAGGATATTTCCATTGGTGAAAGTAGGGTGTTGAAGTCTCCCACTATTATTGTGTGAGTTACAATGTGTGCTTTGAGCTTTACTAAAGTTACTTTAATGAATGTGGTTGCCCTTACATTTGGCGCATAGATATTTAGAATTGAGAGTTCATTTTGGTGGGTTTTGCCTTTGATGAGTATGAAATGACCCTCCTTGTATTTTTTGATAACTTTGGGTTGGAAGTCAACTTTATTTGATATTAGAATGGCTACTCCTGCTTGTTTCTTTGAGCCATTTGCTTGGAAAATTGTTTTCCAGCGTTTTACTCTGAGGTAGTGTCTGTCTTTGTCTCTGAGGTGGGTTTCCTTTAAGCAGCAAAATGTTGAGTCTTGTTTGTGTAGCAAGTCTGTTAGTCTATGTCTTTTTATTGGGGAATTGAGTCCATTGATGTTAATAGAAATCAAAGAAAAGTTATTGTTACTTCCTGTCACTTTTGATGTTAAAGATTTGAGTCTGTTCTTATGGCTGTCTTCTTTTAGTTTTGTTAAAGGATTACTTTCTTATTTTTTCTAGGGTGAAGTTTCCATCTTTGAGTTGGTGTTTTCCCATTATTATCATTTGAAGGGCTGGATTCATGGAAAGATATTGTGTGAATTTATTTTTGTCATGTAAAACTTTGGTTTCTCCATCTATGGTAATTGACAGTTTTGCTGGGTATAGTAGGCTGGGCTGGCATTTGTGTTCTCTTAGTGTCTGTATAACATTTGTCCAGGATCTTCTGGATTTCATAGTCTCTCGTGAGAAATCTGGAGTGATTCTAATAGGCCTGCCTTTTTATGTTACTTGACCTTTTCCCCTTACTGCTCTCAATATTCTGCCTTTATTTAGTGCATTTGTTGTTCTGATTATTTTGTGTCAGGAAGAATTTCTTTTCTGTTCCAGTCTGTTTGGAGTTCTATAGGCTTCTTGTATGTTCATGGGCATCTCTTTCTTTAGGTATGGGAAGTTTTCTTCTATGATTTTGTTGAAGATATTTGCTGGCCCTTTAAGTTGAGAATCTTCATTCTCATCTAATCCTATTATCCATAGGTTTGGTCTTCTCATTGTGTCCTGTATTTCTTGAATGTTTTGAGTTAGGATCTTTTTGTATTTTTTTTTTTTATTGTGGTATTCATGATCTCTATGGAATCTTCTTCACCTGAGATTCTCTCTTCCATTTCTTGCATTCTGTTGCTGATGCTCACATCTATGGTTACTGATATCTTTCCTAGGGTTTCTATATCCAGAGTTGTCTCTCTTTGGGTTTTCTTCATTGTGTCTACTTCCATTTTTAGATCTTGAATGGTTTTCTTCAATTCCATCACCTGTTTGGTTGTGTTTTCCTGTAGTTCTTTAAGTGATTTTTTGTTTCTTCTACCTGTTTAGAAGTTTTTGCCTGTAGCACTTTAAAGTCTTCTACTTGTTTAGAAGTGTTCTCTTGTGATTTTTTGAGGGATTGTTGAATTTCCTCTTTAATGGCTTCTACCTGTTTAGCCGTTTTCTCCTGTAGTTCCTTGAAGAATTTTTGTTTTTCTTTTTTAAGGGCTTCTGCCTATTTAGCATTGTTCTCCTGTATTTCTTTAAGTGTGTTATTAATGTCCTTCTTATAATCTTCTACCATCATGATGAGATATGATTTAAAATCTGAGTCTTGGTTTTCAGGCATGTTGGGGTACCCAGAAATCATTGCATTGGGTGTACTGGGTTCTGATGATGCCCATTGTTCTTGGTTTCTGTTAGTGAGATTCTTAAGTTTGCCTTTCGCCATCTGGAGATTTCTGATGTTAACGTCCAAGTTGTCACTGGTTTGAGCTTGATCCTCCTGTGATTCTGTTAGCCTCTGACAGCACTTCTGGTAGACCAACTCTCCCAGGAGGTCCAGTGATCTGAGCGCTCTCTGCAGGCAAGCTCTTTTCTCGCAAGTCAGGTGTCTAGCAGACTGGAGCTCTGATCTACTTCTAGGGTCAGAACTCTCACAGCAGGCTGCCTCTCTTCTGTGATTCCTAGGTGATCACAAGGTCCTGGGGTGTGGAGAGCACAGAAGCGGCCCCAGCCGCCTTCGCTGGTCTCAGAGGGAAGATGGCCGGGGTTGCCCTGGCTGAAATAGACCCCAGCCTCTGGTTGGGTGGAGTTCCTCTGTTCCTGCTGCCACTGGCACCAGACCCTCCACAGTTCCCAAAGCCAACACTGCGCTCCACTCACCTGTAACCCCGAGGTGATCCTAATGTCCTGGGTTGTGGAGACCACACAATCAGCCCTAGCCTCTCTGCTGGGCTCAGAGTGAAGATGGTAGGGCGGGGTGGCCCTGGCTGGAATAGACCCCAGCCTCCGGTTGGGCGGAGTTCCTCTGTTCCTGCTGCCACTGGCACCAGAGCCCCCTCGGTTCTGAAAGCCAACACTGTGCTTCACTCACCTGTAACCTCGAGGTGATCCTAATGTCCTGTGGTGTGGAGAGCACACAAGTGGCCGTAGCCGCCTCCGCTGGGCTCATAGGAAAGATGGGGGGTGGTGGCTCTGGCTGGAATAGACCCCAGCCTCCGGTTAGGCAGAGATCCTCTGTTCCTGATGCAGCTGGCACCTGAGCCCCCTCTGTTCCCAATGCCAACACTGTGCTCCACTCATCTGTAACCCAGAGGTGATCCTAATGTCCTGGGGTGTGGAGAGCAAACAAAGGGCCCCAGCTGCCTCAGCTGGGCTCAGAAGGAAGCAAGCATTTTTAAATTTTGTTTATTTGCATTTGTTTTGGGTTTTTTCTTTTGTTTGTTTGTTATCTGTAGAATTTAGGAAATTTTACTGGTGGTTTGCATGGTAGAGAATGCTTATATGGGTTGTTGGGTGGCAAAGAAGAAAATAAGTGATGGCCTAGGAAAAAAGGTTGTGAGAGTCTTCAGGAAAGATCTAACATCTTAGAAGTTTTTGTCCACACCAAGAGGCAAGGTCCTCAGGCATTTGAATGTGTAGTGACTTTATGGGCTCTTACAAATTAGTGGCAGCTAGACAAAGAATAATCTGGAGAGACATGAATGAAAGAACTGTGAGATGGATTTGTACCAAGTGATGGAGACTCTAGTGGATGGAGTTGCAGTGTCAGGGAGCACATCTATAAGCAGTTTCTCACATGGCTGAGGATGAGAATGGTGGCATTATAATGAAGCAAAGGGAGGATAGTATGAATCAACAACATGAGTCATTGCCAGACGCTGCATTTTTTCTGAGATGAGGTCTAAAGGAAGTTATGATCTTAAAAAAAAAAAAATGCATGGATGACCAGAGGAGTACGGAGTATCTAGTCCTGCCTGGAGTGAAGTTTAGGACTGTGAGTACTGAGGAAAGTTTATTCTATCCTTTCCTCTCATAGAAAGGAGGGGTCTTATAGAAGGTAAGCAGAAAGTGGGACAAACTCCAACAACACTAAAGATTTATCTTCTGAACAAAGACAATATCCTTTAGTATAATCAACCTGGGTCAAGGTATCAGAGGGTTCAATGCCATTTTTCCTTTGTCTAGATGGTTCTAGAGAAATAAAAGAACACCTTGATATTAATGTGTGTCTTAGGATTTTTCTTCTGTGAACAGACATTATGACCAAGGCAACTCTTATGCTGGACAACATTTGACGGGGCTGGCTTACAGGTTCAGAGGTTCAGTCTAGTAAAATCAAAGAGGGACCATGGCATTGTCTAGGAAGCCATCAGACCAAGTAGCGGAGAGTTATACACTTTCATCTTGAAGGATGCTAGCAGACTGGCTTCAATGCAACTAGAAAAATACCTATGCCCACAGTGACACATCTATTACAACAAAGCCATACCTCCCAAAAGTTCCATTCTCTGGGTCAAATATATAAAAACCATCACATTCCACTTCCTGTTCTCCATAGGCTTGTTCAAACTCTATAGGGTTTATACCTACTCATAGCATAATAAAAAATATATTTAGTTGAACTTCCAAAGCTCACATATTCTATAGCAGTCTCAACAATGTTGAAAGTTTAAAGATCAAAGTTTCTTCTGAGATTTACCTATCACTTATGTGTAATCTCCAAAGCAAGACAGAAAACCAGCTAGACAAACTTCAAATTCTGCACCTTCATGTCTGATGTCAAAGCAGTCTTCAAATCTCCAACTACTTTTTCATCATTATTGACTACAACAAACTTCTTTCTCCTGGGCTGATTCCACTCCCTGTTAGAAGCTTTTCTCAGCAGATGGCACATGGCTATGGCATCTTGAACATCTTGTAGTCTACAAGGCAACTTCAGTGTTACAGCTTTTTGTTTCAGTGTTTAGGATCCACAAGTGATCTTCTGGGCTCCTCCAAATGGTTGTTGTGACTTCTCTAGCTCTGCCATCTGTAGCACTCTAAACTCAGGTTGATCCATTCCACTGCTGCTACTGTTCTTGGTAGTCATCCATGGTACTGGCCTCTTCAATATGCTAGGATCTTCTGCTGCAACTAAGAGTCACCAATAACCTCTCAAAGGCTCTCCTCATGGTGCAAGCCTCAACTTTTCATGATCCCTTCAGTCCTGGACCATCAACTGTAATGAGGCTGCACCTTCACTAATGGCCTTCTATGGCCTCTCATAGTGCCAAGCCTCCAGCTACTCTTCATGATCCCTTCTTGCCTTCAAAACCAGTACAACCTGGGTGACTATTACACATTACCAAGTACAGCTACAGAGTGAGGTACAACCCTGGCTATCTCTGGAACACAGCTTCTTTGTGAGCTCCGAAAACAAGTTCCAGAAGATTTCACCTCAGTGATGCTTGTCTCTTCTTAATCACCAGTAATTTCTTAGCTCCAGCTTACCAGCATCAATTATCCCAGTAGTCCCTTCTATTCTCAACCCTAAAGCCTACCCATAGCATAATAAAAAAATATATTTAGTTGAACTTCCAAAGCTCACATAGTCTATAGCAGTCTCAACAATGTCAACCACATGGTCAAAGCTGCTGAGTTCTGCTGACTCTGGTCCTGGAACATGCCCTCCTTTTATTCTATTACCAGCTTTCTGTTTTCCAATTCCCTCACTTCCTAAGCACCGTGGTCCTGGAAATTGCTCTGTAGAATGATTTTGAACTCAGATATCTGCATGGTTTTGTTTCCTAGGATTAAAGGTCTGTACCACCACACCTGGACTTAAGAATTTTTTTCATCTAGTACATGCTTTCTCCCAGGATGATCTTAAACTCAGAGATTTTCTTGGCTTTGTCTTCTGGGATTAAAGGTGTGTACCACCATGCCTAGACCTAAACTTTGCTGGGTGGGATCTTGCCAAAAAGTCCCACTCCCTTAATCTGTTATGGCCTAAAACATTAGATTCAGCTCCATTCTACTTCCTGCTGCCCCTTTAATACTTGAACCATACATTTTGTAGTTTTTCTTTCTCAACTTTACTCCTTTTCATTAAAATGTTCTTCATAAAAGTGAGCTTTAGTAACAGCACAACAGAATTTATACCAGGCTGTTTTGAGACTTCCTTTTTCAAAGCAATTAATATAAATCTCTTCATCTTAGTCTCAGGCAGGCTTTTTGGACAATGGCAAAAAGCAGCCACATTCCTGACCCAAATACCACAGAAACTCTCTCTGGGCCACACACTGAAATTCTTCTCCACTGAAACCTCTTAGGCTAGGTCTGCACAATACAAATCTCACTCAGTAATGAAGTCTTCAATAGTCCTTCCAGGATGGCCAATTATACCCCACTTAAAATATTTCATTACTTTCCAAATCTGAAGTCCCCAAATCCACTTTCTTCCAAACAATAACATGGTCAGGCCTATATTGGCAATACTTCAGTTCCTCTTTTCAACTTTTGTCTTAGAGATTTACTTCTGTGAAGAGACACCATGACCAAGGTAACTCCAATAAGAGCAACATTTAATTGGGGCTAGCTTACAGGTTCAGAGGTTCAGTGCAGTGTCATCATGGTGGGAGCATGGCAGTGTCCACACAGGCATGGGTACAAGAGGAGTTGAGAGTTCTACATCTTCATATGAAGACTGCTAGTAGACTGGCTTCCAGGCAGCTAGGACAAAGCCCATCTCCACAGTGACACACCTCATCCACCAAGGGCACAACTCCTAATAGTAACATTCCTCGGACCAAGCATATACAAACCATCCCAATGTGTAACCTCACAAGAAGGAATCCCAAAAACCTTTCAGTATTTTATGAGAATTGACATTGAAGGGGCTGAAGAAATGACTGAAATTGTGGAGCTGAGACTGAAGGAAAAGCCACCCAGAGACTGCCCCACATCGAGCATCCCACATACAGACACCATACTTACATACTATGGCAGATGCCAAGAAGTGCTTGTTGACAGAAGCCTGATATAGCTGTCTCTTGAGAGGCTCTGCCAGACCCTGACAAATACAGAGGTGGATGGTCACAGCCAACAATTGGACTGAGCGCAGGATCTGGAATGGAGTAGTGAGAGAAAAGCTTGAAGGAGCTGAAGGAGTTTGCAACCCATAGAAAGAACAATATCAACTAACCAGAGTCCCTAGAGCTCCCAAGGACTAAACCACCAACCAAAGTGTACACATGGAGGGACCCATGGCTCCAGCCGCATATGTAGCAGAGGATGCCCTTGTCAGACATCAATGGGAGGATAGGTCCTTGGTCCTGCTGAGGCTGGATGCCCCAGTATAGGGGAATACCAGGGTGAGGGGGTTGGAGTCAGGTGAATGGGGGGACATCGTCATAGAAGCATGGGGAGGAGTGATGGGATAGGGAGTCCCCAGTGGGGAGAGGAATAGGAATAACATTTGAATGGTAAATAAGTAAAGTATCCAATAAAAGAAAAGAAAAACTTGAGGGACAACACATGCTGGCGAGGATGTGGATCAAGGGGAACCCTTTTCCATTCCTGATGGGATAACTTGTATAAAGACTTCGAAATCAATTTGGTGGTTTCTCAGAAAATTTGGAATAGTTCTACCTCAAGACCCAGCTAGTACACTCCAGGACAAAAGATGCTCCACCCTCCCATAAAGACACTTGTTAACTATGTTCATAGCAGCTTTACTTTTAATAGCTAGAAACTGGAAAGAACGCAGATGTCCCTCAATGGAAGAATGGGTAAACAAAATATATGACATGTATACAATCGAATACTATTCATCTATTATATACAAAAACATAGTGAATTTTTCAGGCAAATGGATGAATCTTAGTGAGGTAACCAAGACCTAAGAGTATTCAAGGCTTGTACTCACTTTATGTGTGGATATTAGTCATGCTACACTCCATAGACACAAAGAAGCTAAATAAAAAGGAAGGCAGGATGATGCTTGTATCTCACTTAGATGTGGGGATAACATAGTCATAAGAGGCATATATAGGGGACGCAGCTAGGGCCTGTCCTGTGCTTCACACACACCAGGACTTTAAGATCACATCTGGGTTACGCGTGAGTGCACTGCAGAGGTGGTGTTGGGAGCAGTGGGTCAGCAGTTGCCCACAGGGGCAGGATCCAAGAACTCCGCCCCACCGGAGGCTGGGCCTCTCCCAGCCAGAGCACCCCCCACCCCGCCATCTTTCCTCTGAGCCCAGCAGACGCAGCTAGGGCCTGTCCTGAGCTTCACACACCCCAGGACTTTAAGATCGCATCTGGATTACCCGTGAGTGGAGTGCAGAGGTGGTGTTGGGAGCAGTGGGTCAGCAGTTGCCCACAGGGGCAGGATCCAAGAACTCCGCCCCACAGGAGGCTGGGCCTCTTCCAGCCAGAGCACCCTCTACCCTGCCATCTTTCCTCTGAGCCCAGCAACTCCCAGTACTTTTAGATCACATCAGGAGCTCAGGGCTCGGGCCTCAGGCGCTGTGCACTCTCTTAGGTTCTTTTGAGACCCTCCAAGCTCTCTTGGGACCTCAAGTGAGCAGGGGAACACAGCCTCTGTTCTAGCCCAATCTCGTGGAACCTGAGACACCAGCCAGGAGATTGATAGTGGGCCAGGGCAGAACAGCCCCTCCCTTCCTGTCTGGTCCAGCCCGCCCAGCACCAGCTCGGTCTTGGGCCACAGGTGCTTTGCACTCTCCTAGGCTCTTTCGGGACTCCCCAAGCTATCTTGGGACCTGAGGTAAGCAGGGGAACACAGGCTCTGTTCCGGCCCAATATCGTGGAAATTGAGACATCAGCCAGGAGACTGATAAAGGCCCAGGGCAGAACAGCAGGTCCTTTCTGGTCTGCCCCTCCCAGCCAGAGCACCACCCACCCCGCCATCTTTCCTCTGAGCTCAGCGGATACACCTAGGGCCTGCCCTGTGCTTCCCATAAACCAGGACTGTAAGATCGCATCTGGGTTACTCGTGAGCAGAGTGCAGTGGTGGTTCTAGGAGCAGTGGGTCAGCAGTTGCCACAGAACAGTGGGTCCTTTCTGGTCTGCACNGGAATGCAAGCTGGTTCAACCACTCTGGAAATCAGTCTGGCGGTTCCTCAGAAAATTGGACATAGTACTACTGGAAGATCCTGCAATACCTCTACTGGGCATATATCCAGAAGATATTCCATCTGGTAACAAGGACACATGTTCCACTATGTTCATAGCAGCCTTATTCATAATAGCCAGAAACTGGAAAGAACACAGAGGTCCCTCAACAGAGGAATGGATACAAAAAATTTGGTATATTTACACCATGGAGTACTACTCAGCTATTAAAAACAATAAATATATGAAATTACTAGGCAAATGGATGGATCTGGAGGCCATCATCCTGAGTGAAGTAACCCATTCACAAAAGAACTCACATAACATGTACTCACTGATATGTGGATATTAGCCCAGAAACCTAGACTACCGAAGATACAATTTACTAAACACATGAAACTCAAGAAGAAGGAAGATCAAAATGTGGACACGTCACTCCTTCCTACAATTAAGAACAAAGCACACATTGAAGAAGTTACAGAGATCATGTGTGAAGGGGAATCCAAAGGATGGACCCAGTGACTGTGGCTGCCAGGGATCCATCCCACAATCAGCTACCAATCATAGACACTATAGCATATGCCAGCAAGATAGTGCTGAAAGGGCCGGGATATAGCTGTCTCGGGGGAAACTATACCAATGCCTGGCAAACATGGAGGTGGAAGCTCACAGTCAGCTATTAGATGGAACACAGGACTCCCAAGGAAGGAGCTAGAGAAAGTACCCAAGGAGCTGAAGGGGTCTTCAACCCTATAGGTGGAAGAATAACATGAACTAACTAGTACCCCCTGAGCTCATGTCTCTAGCTGCATATATAGAAGAGGATGGCCTAGTTGGTCATCATTGGGAAGAGAGGCCCCTTGGTCATGCAGACTTTATAAGCCCCAGTACAGGGGAACGCCAGAGCCAAGAAGTGGGAGTGGATGGGTAGGGGAGCAGGGCTGGGAGGGGGGAGGGTATAGGGAACTTTCTGAATAATACTTGAAATGTAAATGAAGAAAATATCTAATAAAAGTTGAAAAAAAAAGAGGCATATATAGGGAATGATCTGAGTGGGAGAGGATGATGGTGGTTATTAGGATCAGGTGTGGGCATGGACAGGAGCAATGGCTGATTGGCCATGAAAATGAATGGAAATAGGTAACTGACTTAAGTCATCTCCAGGATGAGACAAAGATCTGGGATTAGGTAGGCACTCATGAATCAATGGGGTCTTAATTGTGAATCAGAGCACTGGAGATATGGAACGTAAAGTGGTCACCTCTTGTACCCAAACAAGAACCCCAGTGGAGTGATAGAGACACCAACCCACACACTCAAAAACTTTCAACCTCTCCCTCCTGCCTAAGAAATTCAGGGATGGGTAATGGAGCAGAGACTGATGGAATGGCCAACAAATAACCAGTCCAAGTTGAGACCCATCTCATGAGCATTTACCAATATCTGACACTTAATGATACTATGTTAAACTTGCAGACAGGAGTCTAGCATAGCTGTCTTATGAGAGGCTCCATCCAACATATGGCTGAAATGCAGACATCCACAAGGTAACAGTGGATAGAGCTTGGGCACTCATATAGAAGACTAGGGGGAAGGATTTTGGCCTTGAAGAGGATAGGAACTCCACAGGAAGACCAACATAATCAACTAAACTAGACCCTTTAAGCTCTTAGAGACTGAATCACCAACCAAAGAGAATGCAATGGCTTACCTCTTAGGCCCTTCTACTCATATGCAACAGATGTGCAGCTTGGTCTTCAAGTGGGTCTTAAGCAACTATAGTGGGGGCTACCACAAAAGCTGTTTCGTATATGTGGGATTTTTTTTTTTAAAGCTGGGCTCCCTTTTCTGGATTCAGTGGGGAAGGATGCATCTAACCTCATAGAGACTTGATGTGCCAGGGTGCCAGGATAGCTGGAGGGGCCCCCACCTGCTCAGAGAAGAAAGGGAAGAGGTTAGAGGGAAAGATGGTGGTAGGGGATAATCTGGAGCAGTACAGCAAGCAAGATGTAAAGTAAATAAAGATGATGATAATGATGTAGTTGTGGTAGAAGATGATGATGAAGAGAAGGGTTTGGTGGAAGAGGATGGTGATGATGAGGTAATAGGAGTGGAGGAGAAGAAGAAAGTAGAGGAGGAAGAGAATAAAGAGGAGTTGAAAGAAGAAAATGAGAAGGAAAAGGAAGAGGAAGAGGAGGAACATATAAAGGACACCTCTTTCATTTCAGGTGTTTCTGTAAAGGGTCCCATTTTCTCCTCCTTTACTATGATTCAGGGTACCCCAGATAAAGAAGAAGGGCAAACTTCCCATGTGCTGAATATTGCTCAGAGTCCACAAAACACTCACTATGCTTCTACTTCATATAACTATTCAGATGAAATTTCTAGTAACCAAGAAGGATGAGGAGGAGGAGGAGAAAGAAGAGGAGGATGAGAAGGAGGAAGAGGATAGAGCTTCTTTCTCTTGCAGGTTATAGATAGTAAATTCCTATGGAGAAAAAAAATAAAAAACAAATGGGTGACTGACTGGGTGAACTCAATGATCCTCAAATATAGAATGAAGGAACCAAAATCACAAAATAGGAAATGCTCAAAGTTGTCACAGAAGAACACAAGAATCAATTTCCTATGATCTTCAAGAAAGCTTCTAATTGCTTAGACATTTCTTTTGGCATTGATGTAAAGGAAAATGACCTTAGAAGCCACTCATGTTTTTACCAATACACTGAACCTCACCTTTGAAGATGAAGACCAGAGAATGCCTACACAATACTTCCTGATACTTATCCTGAGTGTGGTATTCATTGAAGAGAACTGTGCTTCTGAAGAAAGAATCTGAAAATTCCTGAGTACTATGAGAGTAAACGATGGAGAAGAGTGCTTCATCTATGAGGAGCTCACAAAGCTCCTCACCAGAGCTTTTATGGAGCAAAATTATCTAGAGTATCAGCAGGTGCCTAATAGGGAGCCTCCAAGTTGCATGCTCCTGTGGGATCCATGAGCCTATTCTAAAACCACCAAGATCAAAGTTTTGGAATTCTTGGCCAAGGTCACAGGTAGGGATCTAAATTCTTTTGTTTTATTTTGTTTTTTGGTATGAAGAGGCATTTAGAGATGATGCAGAGCAGGGTTCTGGTAGAAGAGGCTCTAAGAGTAGTACTACACATAAGCCAATTACATATAATGGATCAGCAGCAACTGATTACATTACATTGTAAATTACAGCTCATTGTAAAGAATAGGTAGGTAACTCAGGTTTTACTGTTTCTAAAGAGAACAGGTAATCAATGGGAAAGATCAGTCTTAAGATATTATCCTGTATAACTACTTTGTTTTCTTATTCTACATAGTGATTAGTTAGTATTTTTATCCCTCTCCCCTGTTTTCATATTTTCATCCTACTATATGCAATTATATTTTATTAGCTTTACAAAATATATTTACATGTGAATTTGGTCACATTTATTACTGACTATCAAGTTTTGATATCAAATAGAGTGAAATCTTTGAGTTCATTTTTTGATTTATTTAACATGTTGAGTATATTCTATAAGTTGAAATGTTATATACCTGCATATCTTTGGGTTATTCAACAAAAATACAAAACAAAATGGCATCATAATAAAAGTATTTTCTCACCATTGACTTGGTTTTTCACCAAATGTTAATTGAATGGTTGACCCAATGAGGAAGATAACTATTGAGAAGAGGGATGAAAAGTGAGGCATAGCCATACCCAGAGTGATAAATCCAGTGATTATATCAGGAACATAGAGAGATGCCTCTTAAGGCCATATGAACAGGTAGAAAGAGGAAGACTTGGGCAATTGGAGACCAAGTGTGCAAGTGGATAGCATTATATCTGTTGGAATGCATCTTATGTTCAACTCTGGAGATGTCAGGAACCATACTAAGTATGTCTTAGCAGTGAGAAAATCAGGAATCCTGGGCTATGGAAGGTGAGGGCTTACATAAAGGACAGAGGAAACAAACAGAATATCCAGGCCAGGTTGGGCTTGGAGACTAAATACTCCACAGTCATTTCAAAGTCATGTGGATATGTAGGAGATAGAGAGACTAGAAATATGAGCAGGATGTGCATTCTGCCCCAAGTCTTGAAGTTGAGGAAAGCTCACCAGACTAGGCCAGAACACTGCTTATAGGAACTTGACTAGATCAGAAGATTTGGAGGGTTTGGATACTGGAAGATCAGGTGGAGCCACCAGACTAGGACTAGGGAAAATGTAAGGGCCAGGCTGTGCCTGAGTTTGGACTTGGTGCACAATGGAGAAAATCGCATGGACACAGTAAGTGTGGGGAATGTTTTATATATTTAGATTGTTGTAGAAATTTTCTATTTCACTAGTTTGATATATTCCTAAATTTACTTTTGAGTCTAATATTAATGGGATTTATTCATTGATTTGTTTCTCAACCTGCTTGTCATCAGTATGTAGATATATCATACCCAATTGCTAAAAGTATTTATCAATTCAAATAGTTTCTGATGGACTCAGTGTTCCTTAGTATTTTATAAATATAGAATCATTTTGTTTAAAGATTGGTTTAAGATCTTTCCTTATTTCTAGTCTTTCTATTTCATTGACTTGCTTTACTACTACAGCAAAATTTGATTACCATATTAAATAAATATTAGAAGACTAAGGTTTCTCTAATAAATCATTTGAAAGCAAACAATACCCTTTATTTCTACTTTCTTGGAAGATTCCCCCCCCTTTTCCTTACAAGATACCTAATCTCTCTAATTATTTGGTAGAAATACACTTAAAAGCTAAAACCAACATATGAGAGAAAATATGCAATGGAAATTGATTTATTATCCTGGGTCTGGATTACTTCCATGAGAATGATTCTTTTTATAGCCCCATCGATTTAATTTCAAAATTCATTTTTAACAGATGAATAATATTCTGTTATGTAAATGTTCCACATTCCCAGTATCCACTCATCAGCTAAGGGACATCTAGGCTGTTTCCAATTTTTGACTACTGTGATTTCAGCATTGTCTTCAGTGTGGTACAAACCACAAAGACTATCAAGGAGCACAGGCCAAGGATAACAACGAGGCCTTTGTGACAATGAGAACATGGCCACAAATATTGTCCCAAGCAGCAGCCTGGGCCACCCACATCAACACTGATTCAGGTCACAGCCCAGGTCATAAACTTCTTCAATGTCCTTTAATAGTAACAGTGGTCATGGACATCAAAATGGTCCCTAATGCAGCAGGACCAAAGACCCAAGCATGGCCCTCAGTGGCAGCATGGAATAAGTATTTCTTAGCTGTTTGACTTTCCTCTAATGAGAATTATTTCTATACCCTAACTTTTGACAAGGATCTGTTCTTTTCTTTTCTATTATCTTCTTTATTTTTAATACATCATTTCTTGAGATCTTTTTATATTTTGCATATTAGTCCTTCATTGAATGTAGAGGTGATAGATATCATTTTCCATTCTATAGGCTACCACTTTGTCCAAATTATGGTGTTCTTTGCAATGCAGAGGCTTTTCAGTTTCATGACATCTCATTTATTACCGATTTTAGTATCTCTGATAATTGTGGTCTACTCAGAAATTTGTTTCCTGTGTCAGTGAATTCAAGTGCCAAAAGTCTTAATCTGTCATATTTCCCCTTTTTCTTTTTCATCATGGTATCAGGATACTTTGAGTCCTCTCTCTCTCTCTCTTTCTCTCTCTCTCTCTCTCTCTCTCTCTCTCTCTCTCTCTCAAATTTTGGATTGATTTTCGTAAATCTATGCTATTATTTAATACTACTCTTGGTATGACATAGTTTTTAATCTGTGATTTAAATTTAGTGATTTTAAAATCATTTCCCAGTGGCTATAAAGTTCATGTCTCTGTGTGTAGTTTAGTTTATGTATTTTGAGTTATGGTGAATTTTTCCTTTATGTGAAAACATATAAACATAGAAAAGACTGACTTTGATTTGGAATAACAATTTGATCTAAATGATAAGTCATCTTTCACATTAATGCCTGTAAAGACTTGTTTAGCAGTTGTGCTTGGTAGTGTTCAATCATTTCATATTATGTTCTCAAATTACAATATTTTAAAGTAGATGTTGATCTCTTTTCAATAGGCATATAATTTCTATTTTGCAAATGAATAATAATGTCCCCATTACCCCAGTGTACCAGTTGTGAAATGTAAACAAATATGTTTTCGACATCTTTCTTAAGAGATAAAACATGACTGATCATGTTTATTAAATCTATATTTTAATTTTGGAGCTCATTGCTCCAGGAAAGATTATCTGCAAGTTTTTGTTTTAATTAGCATGCTACTCAACATGATGAAAACATGCCTATTGCTGGAAAAATACCCATACTTTCATGATTAGTGAGGTCATTGAATTTAAAAAATAATCTATCAGCTATAGGACAAAGGCTTTTTAATTAACAAGTGATACATCCATACAATACACAAGATATTCTCTGGACAAGGAGCTGTAATTTAATATGTCTATGCATGCTGACAATAATTGTAAGAATCATTAGTTGTACTCCAGTGCAGTGGTGTTTACTTATATAATAATTTTTTCTCAGTATAACAATAAATTGTGTGTGTCGCTCCTTGTCAGAAATTTTCACCTTTTACCTTGAAGAGTATTCTAATTGTGTCCATTTACCTCCTCAGAGTCCCCTTTGGAACAAGGGCTCATTAAGACACTAAGATGACTCACAGTGACTATTTCCTGTGGCATCGACTTTTTTTTCCAGAGGAAAATCATGTATCAGACAACACTACTGGCAAGCTCATGAAAGGTCAGGAATAATTTTCTAAGTAACTTTGAATACTGACTTTACAAAGACTATAAAAAATATTGATTGTATTAGAGACAAAATGTTCTAATATTTATCTTTGTAAATCATTTGCAACTCTTCCACCCATGTATGATTACATGCTATTTATAACCTTTAATTCCTAAATATATTGTACAGTTAGTTATTTCAAATTACTTACCCTACTTCATATGAGTGGTCTCATGAATTCAGTTTGTAAATGTTTGTAGTTCACAAGACAGCATTCCAAGAATCATGATGTTAATCTCTTTCTAGAGGGACAGATGAAACTTAGAGAATCCTCTCTCTAATACTGTTTTGTAAAAGAAATTTCAGAATCCATTGCAAAGTCTATTCATTTAAAAATATAACAGCAGTCTCTAGCTGCATATCTAGCAGAAGATGGCCTAGTTGGCCATCACTGGGAAGAGAGGCCCCTTGGTCTTGCAAACTTTATATGCCCCAATACAGGGGAACGCCAGGGCCAAGAAGCGGGAGTGGGTGGGAAGGGGAGTAGGGTGGGCGGAGGCTATAGGGAACTTTAGGGATAGCATTTGTAATGTAAATTAAGAAAATATCTAATATAGCTGGGCAAGGTGGTGCATGCCTCTATCCCAGCACTCGGGAGGCAGTGGCAGGTAGATTTCTGAGTTTGAGGCCAGCCTGGTCTACAAAGTGAGTTTCAGGACAGCCAGGAATATACAAAGAAACCCTGTCTCAAAATACAAAAAAAAAAAAAAAACAATCATATCTACAACTCTGAAGATTTTTTTCTTTATTTTTCTTTCATTTAGTGTACATGTGTGTATATCTGTGCAAGCTTGTCCATGCCTGTGTGTGTGTGTGAAATATATATATATATATATATATATATATATATATATATATATATATATATATATGACAGCAGAATATCTTCACAGTGTGTATTATTGCCCTATTCATGTTAGAAGAAAAGAAAGGCCCCTTTCATTTTGATGTGTTTTAGTATGTCTCACATGGATGTGTCAAAATCTACTGCTTTTGTTCTATATTTATATCCACATTTCCTATCCAACTCAAACCTATGGGTTATTACTATTGCCTTTAAATATCCTCCACATGTGGAAGGTAATTTTATAATGTTGAAGACACCAAGCACTTTAAAGACAGGCTCTAGAGGCTCCTGTGCTGAAACTGACCTAAAATCATCCTCCATGAGGACTAGAACTCATAGTTACACAAGACACAAGAGACCATTCAAGCTTCCAGAAGAGGGAAAAATCAGCAGTCCTATTCATATGTGATACTCATGAAATACAATGCTAGCATGACACCATAACCCTAAGGGTGCAGTAGTGACCCCAATACTTTGTAAGTAATCAATAGCCTTTAGTTGGACTTAAAAGCTACTCAATGTGTGACAAAAATCATGTCTGGTGCTGGAAACCTAATCAAGTCCCCAGGAGTAATGAAGTCATGGATTTTGGAGGAAAATGTATAACCACCATATTCTAAAACATCATAATCCCTAGGTACACTCAAAGTATCTGTACTTATATCCACAGGTAAGTGTATGCTTCACTCTTCATCAAGGAAACAACTTTTTAACCAGACAGAAACCATTACAGAAAATCACAATAAATTTCAATGCAGAGTTTTGAAACATAACCCTAATGGATTCGTCTACAAAACAACTCCTAAATCTAAAGCTTGGAGGACATTGCACTAGAGTGCTCAGAAAGATTTGTAGGGGCCAGAGAACAGATATTTGGCTGTGTGGCTGTGTATCCTAGTAATATCAGAAGCTACATCCAACTTGGCTATCTAAATATGAGCTATACAAGAAGAATAGAAATGGCAAAGTGGACAAAGGCAAGCCCACAAATCCTCAAACATGCACAGAATTTATAAGCAACTAATGATATTGAGAGTGGGAAATAGTCTTTACTGGGCAAGAGCACAGCTATTGTTTATTCAATATCAAGTCATAAACCCTAAAAATATACAAGTAATTAACAACATAAGGCTGATCACGTTATATTTAGGAATATGATGTGTGTACGTGTGTACATGTAACAGCAATTGATAAAAAAGAGGCCACAAATTTGAGATATAGTAAGGAGGGTTATATGGCTGATTTTGGAGAGGGTAAAGGAAAGTAATAAATGGTGTAATTATAATCTCAATTATAAAAAACACATGTTAAAACATAATTTACTAAGTTGTTTACTTTATTGGAATATATTTAAACTCAGTGCCTAGTACATGTCTTATTGATTCATAATGTTTGACTTTCTTTACAGTGTTGGACATGAAACTCGGGGTCTTTTATATACTAGAAAAAGTGACTATTAAGTGATATTTAAATAATAATTGCTATTAAAATTAACTGTAAATCTATTCATCTGTGATACATTTTAACCTATTTTTCTTGTAACAACAAAGCACTAGAAGGTAAAAACTTTATAGTTTCAGATGTTAAAATTTTAAAAATTTGAGTACATTATTATTTGGTTCCCTTATTAAAGACTTTTTAGACTTATTACAACTTGGCAGATGGCATATGGTTGTAACAGAAAATTTATATGACAAGACAGTGAACAAAGAAGTAAGAAGGAATAAAGCTTGCTTAAAAAAAACTTAAACTCATTAGAACCAATCAGACTCCAAAGACACCAATTTAATTTCTTCTAGAGCTAATGCTATAATACCAGAATTAGCTCCAAATGGTTTTCAACATCAAAGAATCTACTACTCTTCATATTTACAAACAGGGCAGTGTGCCACCAATTCATCAATTATCAGGGCAAGTCAATATAACAAATATTAAGTTCATCTCTATTTTGATGATGGCACTGTCTATAATCACTTTATACAAAATGAAAGACTCAATTCTTAAAATCATCTTAACTTTTTGCACTATTTAGAGAATTTTAAAAGATCGATTTATTTTAGCAAAATCTGAGATCTTATGATTCTTTAGTCCTCATGTACTGTGGACACACACATACATTTTTTTATTAATAAAGACTTATTTATTATTATACATAAGTATACCATAGCTGTCTTCAGATGTGCCAGAAGAGGGCGTCAGATCTCATTATATGATTACAGGTGGTTATGAGCCACTGTGTGGTTGTGGCATTTGAACTCAGGACCTTCAGAAAAGCAGTCAGTGCTCTTACCCGATGAGCCATCTTGCCAGCCCGCATAAATCTTAAAATGTCATAGATGGTGAATCATCATAAAGACCAAACCTACTTCATCTTCAGACCAGCCTCCACCTTAAAAAAAAAAAAAAAAAAAAAAAAAAAAAAAAAAAAAAAAAAAAAAAAAAAAAAAAAAAAAAAAAAAAAAAAAAAAAAAAAAAAAAAAAAAAAAAAAAAAAAAAAAAAAAAAAAAAAGCCTGAGAACTTGACCTGCAGCTGAACTCAAGCTGTACCCAAGTACCAGGTATGACACCATGGCTTGTCCTTGGCCCATACCCCAGAGTTACACCTTAGCTACTTCCTAGCAATAGATAATCAAAGATTATTCTGATTGTTTTAGATGTACTTTTGGATCATTTGTGGTTGTTCATGGTCTTGCTTCAGAACACCCACCTGTCTGCTTACAATAAATAGTTATTCTATTAGATGCTCCCCAAGCTGTACCCATTTCTTTTCTTTTCTTTCTTTTTTTTTGTTTTTTTTTGTTTGTTTGTTTGTTTTGTTTTTTCGAGACAGGGTTTCTCTGTATAGCCTTGGCTGTCCTGGAACTCACTCTGTAGACCAGGCTGGCCTCGAACTCAGAAATCCGCCTGCCTCTGCCTCCCGAGTGCTGGGATTATGGCTCCCATTTCTTACAAAACCTTGTACTGCTGAAGGTTTGAAGCTGTCTGCCTTCCTGCCCTGCTTTGTCAGGGTCGGGTTGGATGCGAAGCCAAGCCCAAGCTTGTAATGAAGAGAGTTTGATACAATTACATCAGAAAAGGCTTCTTGGTGGTTTTTTGAGGTTCACGAATGCTTCTTGGCCCAACAAATCGACATCATGATATTTTTACACAGGAAAAGGTATATGCTATTAGTTCTAAGTTTATCATTGTGACAAATATCTCTGTGAAATAAGAGGGTTCGTTTTAACTTGTAGTTTCAGAGATTTTTAATTCATGGTTGCCTGCCTCCATGGCTGCCCAGTTGAGGGAATACTGGTCATGACAGTGAAGATTGATGCAGTGTGTTACAACAGCTCATTTCATGGAATACAGAAACCAAAGACAGAAGCAGAAAATCTTAGGACATGGGGAGGTCTCTATGATGTTCTTCCTATAACTAGGTTAATCTACTTTATAGTAACCTCCAATCATGTTATCATGCTATGATTCCATAACGAGGTTAATATACTTATGAAGCTATGGCTATTATTGTTCAATCAATTCTCAGTCCTATCAACTGGAGACTATGACTTTAGTATGAGCTTATTTTGTAATGAAAAGGAGACCACCGTTCATACAAAGCACCAGCCTAGAACATGGTAAAAGATACTTACTAAATTCACATCTAATAGAAGACTAATACCCACAATGTATCAAGAACACAAAAACCTCAGATATCAAAAACAAAAACAAAAAACAAATAATCCTATTAAAAGTGGGCCATAGATCTAAATAGAGAATTCTCAGTAGAGGAATATCTAATTTCTGAAAAGTACTTAAAGAAAGGTATAGCATCCTTAGCCATCAGGGAATTGCAAATCAAAATGATTTTGAGATACCGTCTTACACTTATCAGAATGGATAATTTGAATAACACAAGAGACCGCTCATGTTGGCAAGGATATGGAACATGGGGAACACTCATCCATATAGGTGACAGTAAAAAATTGCACAGCCATTGTGGAAATCAATAAGGTAGTGCCTCATAAAATAGCAAATCAATCTACCTCAGGATCCAGCCTCACCACGTATTGGCACATATACTCAAAGGACTCTCTATCCTACTACAAGGACTTTTGTACAGCCATGTTCATTGTAACTTTATTTGTAATAGCCAGAAATTGGAAAAACAACCTAGATGTCCCTCAACAGAAGAATGGATATGTGGTTCACTTATATGCAACAGAGTACTTAGTATTTAATTGTTAAAAATGATGACATCATAAAATTTTCAAGCATAGATGAAACTAGAAATAAATCTGAGTAAAATTCCATTATGTGTACATATATTATCTTCATTATTTTACCTAGCAACTGACATTTGGCTTAAGTCCAATTACAGGTTTTGTGAACAATGTAGAAACTAATATAGAAGTGTAGATTTTCTTTGACATACTGATATGATTTTTCTTTATCTTTGCAACTAGTGATGAGATAAATGCACCATGTAGTAATTCTAATTTTATATTTTTCAAGAACTGTACCATTTTTCACATTGAATTTTGTAAATCATATTTCCATTAACAATGTTATTATCCATCATGTATTATCACCTTATAAGTTAAGTTATAACCATTGTAAATGAGGTAAGATGGATCTCATTGAATTTTAGGTATACCTTTTCTCAGTATTAATGACATTGAGAATTTTTTATGTAATACTGTAAGAGATAATTTGCAATTGAATTGAGTATCATCCTTACATATTCTGGATAGTAACCTCTTATCAGAATATATATTGTTAGAAAAGAAATTCTTATTCCACATTTATCTCACTTTTGTATACTCTTTTCATTGTTATACAGAAGACTTTCAGTTTGATACAATTTCAAACACTTAGTATTGATCTGTATATTGCGCTTTGGAGTCATATTCAAAATGGCTGTGGCAGAAGAGTCCTAGACTTTCTTTTGGAAATTTCAAATTTTCAAGTCTTACATTGAGATCATGGTGCTTTATTGAGATAATACTTATAATGTGTATTTTGTTATTTTTTATAAATTAGATTGCTATTATAACATAAAGATAACAGTATATATTATTGTCAATAAAATTTGGTTAATTTCTAAATAAAGATAAAACATATTTTCCTTTAATACTAAAGATACTACTATGTCTGTAACATGATTGATCATTATTTTCACTGAAATCATTGTGTAGTAGTTTATTTAATCATAAACATCACTATTATTTATAGTGATTTCTATATACCCATATAGAAATTATCCAGATCAAATTATTATTTCTAACATCCGTCTTTCAAATTCTGCAATGGTGCTATGTTTTAAGAAGGAAAAGTTAGAAGTATGTTATTCAGTTAGTTACTGCTTTCACTAGGTGTAATTAATTTTGATATAAAGTGATAAGAAACAGTAGATGTGATTTTGGAGCTATTTTTATTTGATGCTTCTTCATACACTTGTTATTGCTTTAATTTCTTGTGCGTTTATATGTTATATCAGAATGTTTCATTTTACATTGTATCTATAGTATTTCTTTCAAATAATTTTTTTTCAAAATGTGGAGATGGCTCTATCTACCAGGAAAGTGTTTTATTCACTAATTTGTACCTGAGTTTAGTTCCTAGGACACAGATTCAAATGATAAAAAGTTCATGCCTGGTGCCATACACTTGTAATTATCAGTGTTGGGGAAGCAGAAACTGGAACATCCCTGGATTTTGCTTGCCAAGCAGCTTAGCTGTTTCAGTGAACCCTAGTTCAAGGCAGACCATATTTCCAAAAACAAACAAGGTAGATAGTTCATGAAGAATGACATCCAAATTTGGCTTTTTGCTTCCACAAGAACACAAAAATGGACACACATATTACCATAAAGAAACACAAACACACACACACAAACACACAAGTAAATAAATCAATGTAATAAAAATAAAGTATTTTCATAAATTTTAAAACAGTTGCAGTTCTTTAATGAGGTACTTACAAACTTTTCCAGAAATAATTAATATTAGGCAATTATAGTATCATTTCCATTTTCTATTAAAATATAATATATATGAATGTTAGTCTATCTGAGGACATATCCATGAATATTGCATGTAATTTTTTATTATTTCAAAATAGTCACCATTACCAGCATAGTTATATAGAATATATTTTATGAATTCATGAGTCAGTGGAATGTCTTAACTGGTAGGGTGCCAACACCATCTCCCATTCTGATGTCCTGAGTTTAGTGTCTGAAACTGATATGTCAAAAAAGAACCAATTCTGCAAATTATCATTTGACCTCAACACAATCCTTTTGGGAATCCTCCACAAAGTAATTAATTCAATAAATAAAAGTAATTTTCTTAACATATATATTTACCACTTTATATTGATTGCTAATTTATTAGACTATAAAAGCAAGGGTATATTGTAGATTTTAGAAAATTGACAAAAATGGGACAGTTATTCTGCACAATATGCCTTGCTTCATGTAGTTATTCTTATAATTTTTGTGAAAAGAAGAAATTGTAGAGTTGATATCTTTTACAAAATTTCAATTAAGTTTGACAGCTGTTTCATTACCATATTTCATATAATATCACATTATAAGATGATAATCCTTTTGTCAGTATAAAATCTTCTGTAATTTAGGTAATAAAACACTCACATAAATCTTGAAAAGCCTAGTATCATAATTTCCCTTCTTTTGCATTGATTTTTCATATAAAATGTTAAGAAAGATGTGAATCATGGAAAGAATGACACAATTTAAATGTGATACATAGCCAAATTATATAATAATCCTGGTGGGAGAAGTGTAACATTTCTGGAATCGTCCTAATCTGTGTTCATTTATTGACTTACATGGGTTTTCCAACGTAATGTGACACTTAGGCTGAATATAAGAAAACTCAAATTTAGCACCCAAGTTCACATAAGTGCCTAAAGGAATAAAGCTAATAGCATAGACAGGTGATTGGAAGAAAACAATGAGATGAAGTCACAACGCATTTACCAGGGAAACAATACTTGAATTATAAGTATGGAGGTATACAAACAGAAAGATCAGCAGAGAAGACAATTAAAAAAAAAAGATTTTATTTATTACTATACATAAATACACTGTAGCTATCTTCAGACATACCAGAAGAGGGCATCAGTTATCATTCCAGGTGGTCATGAGCCAACATGTTGTCACTGGGATTTGAACTCAGGACCTTTGGAAGAGTGGTTGGTGTTCTTACCCTCTGAGCTATTTCAGTAGCCTGGGTGAAGACAATTTCAAAGAACCAGAAGGCAAAATAATGGATTTTTCTTACTTTTGTCTTACTCTTTTTCTTCAATTTTTGTTACTTCAATGCCTTTGGTGCTTCCCTTTGCAATATAAAGTAGTTCAAACTAGCACTAAAGAGAATATGATTTTTATAAATCCAAAGATTTATTTATGCTTATTTTATGTTATTGAGAATTTCATACTGTGTTTATCACATTTCCATTCCATCCTCTACCACTTTCTATTTCTCATATATTCCTCTAAAGACATTAAGATCTGATGGGTGAAGCTCCCTCTCAGATAACTTGCAATTTTGTATCACAACCACTGTGATGTTCTCAGTCCTAGGCAAGAAGTTAATGAAACTTGATATATAGAATACTGGAATGTTCCATAGATTTTTTTTTTTTACTTGCTTGCTTATCTTTAAGAGACCAAGCAAGAATGGCTAAGAGTAAAACCTCAAGTGAGATAGCACATGCTGGTGAGGATTTGGAGCAAGGGGAACACTCCTTTATTGCTGAAGGAAGTGAACACTTTCACAACCACTTTGGAAATCAATTTGGCCAATTCTCAGGAAACTGGAAATAGTTCTACCTGAAGACCCAACTCCTAGGCATATATCCAAAAGGTGCTCCAACATCCCATAGACACATTTGATCAACTACATTCATAGCAGCTTTATTCATAATAGCCAGAAATTGACAAAACCTAGATGTCTCTAAACTGCAGATTGGACAATGAAGATGTGGTACATCTATAATGGAGTAATACTGTTCATCCATTAAAAATGGACATCATGAATTTTGCAGGCAAATGGAAGGAGCTTGAGATGAGTGAGGTAACCCAGACCCAAAAGTACATGCATAGTACGTAATTACTTATAAGTGGATATTAGCCATAAAATACAGGGTACCCACATTACACACCACAGACCCAAAGAAGCTAAACAGGAATGACAGCTCAAGCAAGGGATCTTGAATATCACTTAGAAGGAGGAATAAAATAGTCATATGAGACAGATCAAGGGAGAGAACTGGGAGGGAAAAGGGATTGAGAGGGGAAGAGTGGTAGTTTGGGATCAGGTGTTCAGAGAGACTGATGAGAAGGCCAGTGGGCCAGGAGAGTGAATGAAACTCTGCAGCTAGTGGGGACATCTCAAGGACATGCCAGAGACCTGGGAGGGGGAGGGGCTTCCTGAAATCAATGGAGTGACATTAGCTGAGACTCAAAGCAGTTGGGAGCCACTGCACTTTCTGTAGCACAGCACTGACCCCACTGCAGTAATAGGGACACCAACTCACCAACAAAACTTTTGACCCAAAATTTATCCTGTCTTCAAGAAATACAAGGATGGGGATGGAACAGAGTGAAGAAATGGTCAACCATTAACTAGCCTACTTGAGAACCATCCCATGGGTAATCACAAAGCCCTGACACTATTAATGATACTATACTCTCTTATGGCTGCAAAAAGTAGTCTAACATAACTCTACCCTGAGAGGTTCTTCCCAGCAGCTGACTAAAACAGTTGTAGAGACCCACAGTCAAACATAGGATGGAACTCAGGGACACATAAGGAAGATTTGGAGAGAAAATTGAGGGTCCCAAATGGAATAGGAACTCTACAGAAAGATCAACAGTATCAAGTAACCTGGACACTTGGAGGCTCTCGGTGATTGAATCACTAACAAAGAGCATATATGGGCTGGACATAGGCTTCCTTGCACATATGTAGCAGACATGCAGCACAGTCTCTACCAAATAATCTACCAACTGAGATATACAACATCCCATAGCATGTGTTACTACAATAAAATCGAAATGAAAACAAGAAAGCACATGGAAACCGCATGATTTGCAGTTAAATTACTTAGAAGTCAATAATGAAAGGAATATTAAATTGAAATTAAATTGACCTTAAATTTTTCAATAATCAATTTTGTCACTTGTATTTAAGGTAATGCAATTCTTAGAGATACAGTCATAAATAATTTTTCAAAAGCTCATTGAGAATGGAAAAGCACACAGGTATACACAAACAGAAATTTTTTCTTATAGATGCCTATATATTCCTCAATAATGCAGTCAATAAATTTTATACTTATACACACATTTATTTGTTTTAGGACACAAATTGAATGAATAAATTTAGCCTGTCTTTACACAACCACTAAATGTTTGAGAAGATGTGATCTAGATGCTTAAAACAAAAATATAATGACAGTAATTAAAGAAGACAAAGGAAAATAATCCAAATATTGTGGAAAATAGAGTGAAATATTCAATAAACAACCAATATGGTAGAAAAAAATGTGACCCATCATTTGTACCTCTTAATGTATATAGATGAATTGAAACAAGCACAATAGCACATTGATAAATCTGCATATAGAGCACAATAGCCAAGACATGGCATGAAAACACACACACACACACACACACACACACACACACACACACACACACACACATACACAATCTTCTAGATGCATTCAAAGGCATCATATTTGAGCTAATAAAAGTAGAAAATTTTATTATTTATGATAACATGAGTGTATCCAGATGATACTTTGCTAAATAAATTGAATCAGGCATAATTTTTTTTCATATTATATGATATTACTTATATATGGAATCTCAAAACTATAGGTCAGTGAAGAACATAGCTAATAGTTTTAAATAGAGGGTGGGATGGAGGAATGAAGATAGGGAGCAGATGGGGGCCTAAGGAAAAACCTATTATTCTGTTTCTAAATACGCAGTTTTAAACCATCTTCTGATAATTTATCATATTATACTTTTAGATCAATGTGTATTCTAACCATCATCTGAGATCCTTCTATTTGGGGTAGATAGTGATTAATATAGAGAATTACACCTGTCAAATGTGCAGACAATTTGAAACTACAGAAAGCCAAGCCAAAAGAGAACATACATACAACAGAACCCTTTTTTTGGATAGGGGATCATTAAAGGAGACTGGAAGAAAATGTAAGAGCCAGAGGCAGTAAAAGAGTAGAAGAAAACAGCTTCCTGATACAACAAGGCAGCTATATATTTGAATTTATATTAGTTCTGACAGTATGCATAAGGTCTGTGTAAGCTTAACTCAGCCTAGATTCCAGATTGTAGACTGGAGCCAGGCATGGATTCTCAATGCTAACAGAAAATCTATTGCAAACTGATTTCTACTCAGAAAAGCAGACCACTTTTCTTTAAGAGTGTAGCATCTGATAGTCAACCATATACCAGCACAAGCCCACACATCCAAGCATATATGGGTAGTGAGAATCAGAATTAATGAAATTTAAGTTTTTTAAAGTTGGACACAAAGTTGTTTGAATAGTAAAAGCTAACTGGGTCCATGAAGATATGCAAATAAGACAGTGACTACAATCAAAACTTTGCATGAAATTCTGAAAGAATGAATAAAATATTTAAAGAAATTGTTTTTTGAATCTAAAACATATTAAATGCAGATTAAGAACAAATTTGTATAAATACATTGAAAAACATTTGAATAATTTATGTAAAGACTTAAAATTCTAAAAGTAATAGAAGCATTTTAAAACAGTGATTAGACAAGTACCAACAAATCACTGAAATTCTAATCCAAGATAATTCATTATAAAAAAAAAAAACACAATTTCAGGTAACATTAATCTTCTGTTCCCAGACATGATAGAATAAATGTCAATGATTTATACTCTTGCCAAGAATACTTTTAAATTAACAAAATAGCATCAGAGATATACACTTTAAATATTGCAAAAAGACAATACTATGATTATCAGGCAAAGGAAACATTCAAGACAAGCTATACGCGTATATGACGATGTAAAGAGAATTGCTCCCAGAGACGCCGCATATGTTGAATGTAACTCATTTACACTGGTGTAACTCATTTGGGAAGGACTAAAAGTTGTGGCCTTGTTGGAGGAGATGTGTCATTCTGGGTGGGATTTCAGGTTTTAAAACCAAATGCTCTTTGTCTCTCTGTCTCCTTCTGTCTCTGTCTGTCTACCTGTCTGTCTGCTGTCTGTCTGTCTGTCTGTCTGTCTGTCTGCCTCTGACTCACTGCCTTGAGCTTCTGGATCTGATAAAAGACATCAGCTATTGCTATAGCACCTACTGCCATGCTACCTGCCATGATGATTATGAACTCACCCTCTGAAATTTCACATAAATTCCCCAATGAAGGCTTCATTTTATTCATTTCTTCAGTCATTGTGTGTCTTCACAATAGAAAAGTAAGTAACACAGAATTTTGTAACAAAAGTGGTATATTGATGTAACACCCACCTGTTTTCGATAAATATGCAGGATTTTGTGACTTTGGATTTGAATACAGTTGAATTTATAGTATACATACCATGACACTCAGTTGAAGTGGTTTAAGATGGAAACAAAATTATTAGCTGGGGTACCAATTCTTGTGATACTTTGACAAAGAATATAGTTGCTTTTTGTCCTAGCCTTAAGAATCTGCCTGAGGATAAATGAAAGTATTTTGGATACTCTTGGCAGAGATTTCAAGAAATCTTTATATTGACTGTGTGAAATGGTTATTAGCCACAATCCTTATGGAGGTTTACAATGAAAGTAATCAAGCAAGAAAAAAATACAAAATGTAAAATCTGAGGAGAAAAAGAGCACTAGGGAATATAATGTTGGAGCCTTTATTTGCACTGAAAGAGAAATAATCATGCAAATGTAGGTAGACAAAGAGTATGCCATGAAGAAAAGTTAGTTCTAAATAATTTTTTAGCAAAAATGTGGATATCCATACATATAAATGAAAACTATATTTTATCTTATAAAATACACAAAATCCATTCAAAACAGTTAAAAGCAAATAAATAATGTAACTGAAAGCACAAATTTCCTGAAATAGGATATAAGCACAAATATCCTGAACTAGAATATCTATCTCTATCTCTATCTCTATCTCTATCTCTATCTCTATCTCTATCTCTATCTCTATCTCTATCTCTATCTCCATCTCCATCTCATCTATATCTATATCTATATCTATATCTATATCTATATCTATATCTATATCTGTATCTATATCTATATCTATATCACATTAATCTAGGATATATATATATATAATATGTGATATATATATATATATATATATATATATATATATATATATATATATCACAATAATCTAGGCAGCATTTTTATACAACATGAAAATACAGACTACAAAAGGGAAAATAAATAAGTCAGATAATATTTTACCGAAGAGCTTCTGAGCTCTCATAGAAATAATCAGCAAAAGAAATTCAAATTATATTGTGAGAAAACATATGTAAATGTTCTATTATTCAATAAGTAATTTTATAAAATATTAAATATGTTTACTCAATAGAAAAAATTAACTGAGTGGAAAATAGACCTGAACAGGTATAAAACTGGTCAAAGGTATATGAAAATTAGTTTATTATAACTAAGTATCAGAAGGTATATTTATAATTTTTTGAGCAATCTACATTCTGTTTTCTCTACTCTCAATAAGCTATATGATAAGTAACAATTTAGAAGTTTATTTTCAATTGCATCCCCCAAAGGTATAATCATTGGTGTAATATTTGACATTTAAATGCACTTATTGAGAAAAGACCCTGTAACTTTATCTGTGGTTTAACTCACTTTCAAAAATTTCAAATATGCCAAAACCCACCCTGGCATTTAGACCTCTCAAGACCCAACTTCTTCTTAGATGTTCCTATAGACTCTTTAGTGATAAGATATGTAAGAATAAGAGAGCAAAGGGAAGGTGGAAAATATGTAATTATAATCACAAAGTAAAGTAAGTAATAAAAGAACAGATTTTGTAATCTCTCTAAGAGTTTTCACAGATAAGTTGACAATCTAAGGCATCAATAAATACCTTTCTTTTAATCCCAGTACAAAATACCCCAATAATTATTTGTGTGATATTAAGTTAATTATTTTTATTTAATATTTTACCAATTGTCTTTTTAATAGAGTATGTTTTCACACTCACAAACTAAATTTAAGAATTTTCTCTTTACTCACACTAAGAAACTGGCAATAATTTATCTTTATGACATCATGAGGAAATGGAAAAAATTGATATTTAATTTATTTTTTTTCAATTTTTATTAGATATTTTCTTGATTTACATGAAAAATGCTATCCCCCAAATCCCCTATATCCTCCCCCATCCCCTGCCCTGCTCCCCTACCCACCCACTCCTACATCTTGGCCCTGGCATTCCCCTGTACTGGGACATATAAAGTTTGCAAGACCAAGGGGCCTCTCTTCTCAATGATGGCCAACTAGGCCATCTTCTGCTACATATGCAGCTAGAGACATGAGCTCTGGTGGTATTGTTTAGTTCATATTGTTCTTCCACCTATAGGGTTGGCGACCCCTTCAGCTCCATGGGTACTTTCTCTAGTTCCTCCCTTGGAAACCCTGTGTTCCATCTAATAGCTGACTATGAGCATCCACTTCTGTGTTTGCCAGGCACTAGCATAGCCTCACACGAGACAGCTATATCAGGGCCCTTTCAGCAAAATATTGCTGGCATATGCAATAGTGTCTCCTTTTGGTGACTGATTATGAGATGGATCCCCAGCTGCAGCAGTCACTGGTTGGTCTATCCTTTTGTTTCAGTTCCACACTTGATCTCTGTAACTCCTTCAATGTGTGCTTTGTTCCTAATTCTAAGAAGGGGCGAAGTGTCCACACATTGGTCTTCATTCTTCTTGAGTCATGTGTTTTGCAAATTGTATCTTGGGCAATCTCAGTTTCTGGACTAATATCCACTTATCAGTGAGTACATTATTTGAGTTATTTGTGATTGGGTTTCCTAACTCAGGATGATACTGTCCAGATTGATCCATTTGCCTAGGAATTTCATAAATTCATTGTTTTTAATAGTTGAGTAGTACTCCAATGTGTAAATATACCACATTTTCTGTATCCATTCTTCTGTTGAGGGGCATCTGGGTTCTTTCCAGCTTCTGGCTATTATAAATAAGGCTGTTATGAACATAGTGGAGCATGTGTCTATATTGCCAGTTAGAACATTTTCTGGATATATGCCCAGGAGAGGTAATGCAGGATCCTCCAGTAGTACTATGTCCAATTTTCTGAGGAACCACCCGATTGACTTCCAGAGTGGATGAACAATCTTGCAATCCCATCAACAATGGAGGAGTGTTCTTTCTCCACATTCTTGCCAGCATCTGCTGTCACCTGAATTTTTCATCTTAGCCATTCTTAATGGTGTGAGGTGGAATCTGAGGGTGGTTTTGATTTGCATTTCCCTGATGATTAAGGATGTTGACCATTTTATTCAGTTGCTTCTCAGCCATTCTGTATTCCTCAGTTGAGAATTCTTTGTTTAGAGCTCTGTGCCCATTTTTTAATGGGGTTATTTGAATTTCTGTTGTTCACCTTCTTGTGTTCTTTATATATATTGGATAGTAGTCCCCTATCTGATTAAGGATTGGTAATGATCCTTTCCCAATCTGTTGGTGGCCTTTTTGTCTTATTGACAGTATCTTTTGACTTACAGAATCTTTGCAACTTTATGATGTCCTATTTGTCAAATCTTGATCTTACAGCACAGGCCATTGGTGTTCTATTCAGAAAATTTGCGCGAGTGCCCGTATCTTCCAGGCTTTTCCCCACTTTCTCCTCTATAAATTTTAGTGTCTCTGGTTTTATGTGGAGTTTCTTAAACCACTTAGACTTGACCTTAGTACAAGGAGATGTGAATGGATCAATTCCCATTCTTCTACATGATAACCTCCAGTTGTGCCAGAACCATTTGTTGAAAATGCTGTCTTTTTTCCACTAGGTGGTTTTAGCTCCCTTGTCAAATATCAGGTGACCACAGGTGTGTGGATTCATTTCTGGGTCTTCAATCCTTTTCCATTGATCTACCTGTCTGTTGCTGTACCAGTACCATGCAGTTTTTATTACAATTGCTCTGTAGTACAGCTTGAGGTCAGGCATGGTGATTCCACCAGAGGTTCTTTTATTGTTGAGAAGAGTTTTTGCTATCCTAGGTTTTTGTTATTCCAGATGAACTTGCAAATTGCCCTTTCTAAATCATTGAAGAATTGAGTTGCAATTTATATGGGGATTGCATTGAATCTGTAGATTTCTTTAAGCCATATAGCCATTTTTATGTATTGATCCTGCCAATCCATGAGCATGGGGGATCTTTCTATCTTCTGAGATTTTCTTCAATTTCTTTCTTCAGAGACTTGAAGTTTTTATCATACAGATCTTTCACTTCCTTAGTTAAAGTCAAACAAAGATACTTTATATTGTTTGTGACTATTGTGAAAGGTGTTGTTTCCCTAATTTCTTTCTCATCCCATTTATCCTTTGTATAGAGAAAGACCATTGATTTGTTTGAGTTAATTTTATAACCAGCTACATCATTGAAGATCTTTATCAGGTTTGGGAATTCTCTGGTGGAGTTTTTAGGGTCACTTATATATAGTATCATATCATCTGCAAATAGTGATATTTTGACTTCTTCCTTTCCAATTTGTATCCCCTTGATCTCCTTTTGTTGTGGAATTGCTCTGGCTAGGGTTCAATTAGTATATTGAATAGGTAGGGAGAAAGTGTGCAGCCTTGTCTATTCCTTGATTTTAGTGGGATTGCTTCCAGCTTGTCTCCATTCTGTTTGATGTTGGCTACTGGTTTGCTGTAGATTTTTTTGTTGTTGTTGTTGGTTTTTTTTTTTTTTTTTTTGGTTTAGGTATGGGCCTTCAATCCCTGATCTTTACAAGTCTTTTATCATGAAAGGGTGTTTGATTTTGTCAAAGGCTTTCTCAGCAACTAACGAGATATCATGTGGTTTTTATCTTTGAGTTCATTTATATATTGGATTACATTGATGGATTTCTCTATATTAAACCATCCTGCATTCCTAGGATGAAGCCTACTTGTTCATGATGGATGACCATTTTGATGTGTTCTTGGATTCGGTTAGCAAGTATTTTATTGAGCATTTTGCATCAATATTCATAAGGGAAATTGGTCTGAAGTACTCTATCATGTTGTGTCTTCACTTGGTTTAGGTATCAGAGTACTTGTGGCTTCATATAATGAGTTGGGTAGCATACTTTCAGTTTCTATTTTGTTGAATAGTTTGAGAAGAACTGGAATTAGGTCTTCTTTGAACGTCTGATAGAACTCTGCACCAAACCCAACTTGTCCTGGGCTTTTTTTTTTTTTTTTTTTGGTTGGGAGACTATTAATGACTGCTTCTATTCCTTTAGGGGATATAGGACTTTTTAGGTCATTAATCTGATCCTGATTTAACTTTGATACTTTGTATCTGTCTAGAAATTTGTCCATTTCATCCAGATTTTCCAATTTTTTTGAATACAGCCTTTTGTAGAAGGATCTGATGGTGTTTTGGATTTCCTCAGGATTTGTTGTTATGTCTCCCTTTTCATTTCTGATTTTGTTAATTAGGATGCTGTCCTTGTGCCCTCTAGTGAGTCTGGCTAAGGGTTTATCTATCTTGTTGACTTTCTCAAAGAACCAGCTCCTGGTTTGATTGATTCTTTGAATAGTTCTTTTTGTTTCCACTTGGCTGATTTCACACCTGAGTTTGATTATTTCTTGCCATCTACTCCTCTTGGGTGAATTTGCTTCCATTAGTTCTAGAGCTTTTAGATGTGCTGTCAAGCTGCTAGTGTATGCTCTCTCCAGTTTCTTTTTGGAGAAACTCAGAGCTATGAGTTTACAACTTAGGAATACTTTCATTGTGTCCCATAAGTTTGGGTATGTGGTGGCTTCATTTTCATTAAATTCTAGAAAGTCTTTAATTTCTTTCTTTATTTCTTCCTTGACCAAGTTATCATTGAGTACAGTGTTGTTCAGTTTCCATGTGAATGTTGGCGTTCTGTTATTATTATTTTGTTGTTGTTGTTGTTATTGAAGATCAGCCTTAGTCCATGGTTATCTGATAGGATGCATGAGATAATTTCAATATTTTTGTATCTGTTGAGGCCTGTTTTGTGTCTAATTAAATGATCAATTTTGAGGAAGGTGCCATTAGGTGCTGAGAAGAAGGTATATCCTTTTGTTTTTAGGATAAAATGTTTTGTAGATATCTGTTAAATCCATTTGTTTCATAGCTTCTCTTAGTTTCACTGTGTCTCTGTTTAGTTTCAGTTTCTAGGATCTCTCCATTAATGAGAGTGGGGTGTTGAAGTCTCCCACTATTATTGTGTGAGATTAAATTTGTGCTTTGTACTTTACTAAAGTTTCTTTAATGAATGTGGCTGCCCTTGCTTTCAGAGCATAGATATTCAGAATTGAGTGTTTCTCTTGGAAGATTTTACCTTTGATGAGTATGATGTGCCTCTCCTTGTCTTTCTTGGTAACTTTGGGTTGAAAGTCAATTATTTTCTATATTAGATTGGCTACTCCAGCTTGTTTATTCATACCATTTGCTTGGAAAATTGTTTTCCAGCCTTTCACTCTAAGGTTGTGTCTGGTTTTTTGTTTATTTGTTTGTTTGTTTTTTGTTTTGTTCTGTTTTGTATTGTTTTGGTTTTTGTTTTTTATCCTGAGGTGTGTTTCCTGTAAGCAGCAAAATGTTGGGTCCTGTTTGTATAGCCAGTCTATTAGTCTATGTCTTTCTATTTGGAAATTGAGTCCATTGATATTAAGAGATATTAAGGAAAAGTAATTGTTGCTTCCTATCATTTGTATTGTTAGAGTTGGGATTCTGTTCTTGTGGCTGTCTTCTTTTACTTTTATTGAACGATTACTTTCTTGCTTTTTCTACGGCATAGTTTCCAATCTTGTGTTTGTGTTTTTCAGTTATTATCCTTTGAAGGACTGGATTCATGGAAAGATATTGTGTGAATTTGATTTTGTCCTGGAATACTTTGTTTTCTCCATCTATGGTAATTTAGAGATTTTCTGGGTATAGTAACCATGGCAGGTATTTGTGTTCTCTTAATGTCTGTATAACATCTGTCCAGGATCTTCTGGCTTTCATAGTCTCTGGTGAGGAGTCTGGTGTAATTCTATTAGGCCTGCCTTTATATGTTACTTGACCTTTTCCCTTACTGCTTTTAATATTCTATCTTTATTTAGTGCATTTGTTGTTCTTATTATTATGTGTCTGGAGGAATTTCTTTTCTGGTCCAGTCCATTTGGAGTTCTGTAGATTTCTGGTATGTTTATGGGCATCTCTTTCTTTAGGTATGGAAAGCTTTCTTCTATAATTTTGTTGAAGATATTTGCTGGCCCTTTAAGTTGAGAATGTTCATTCTCATCTACTCTTATTATCCATAGGTTTGGTCTTCTCATTGTGTCCTGGATTTCTTGGATATTTTGAGCTAGGGTCTTTTCGCATTTTGCATTTTCTTTGATTATTGTGTCTATGTTCTCTATGAAATCTTCTCACCTGAGATTCTCTCTTCCTTCTCTTGTATTCTGTTGCTGATGCTCATATCTATGGTTCCTGATTTCTTTCCTACAGTTTCTATCTCCCGGGTTTTCTTTATGGTTTCTAGTTCCATTTTTAGAACCTGGATTGTTTTGTTCAATCCCATCTCCCGTTTTGTATTATTTTCCTGTAAGACTCTAAGGGATTTATTGTTTCCTCTTTAAATACTTCTAGATATTTACCTGTGTTTTCCTGTAATTCCTTCTTAAAATCCTCCATCATCATCATGAGAAGTGACTTTAGATCCATGTCTTGCTTTTCTGGTGTGGTGGTGTATCCAGGACTTGCCATGATGGGGGAATTTGGTTCTGATGATGCCAAGTAACCCTGGTTTCTGTTGCTTCTCTTCTTATGCTTGACTCCTGCCATCTGATTAGCTCAGGTGCTTGCTTTCCTCATTATATCTTATTGGAACCTGTCTTTCTTATAATCCCAGTTGATTCTGGACTCCTCAGAATCCAGCTTTCACTGTGATCCTTTGATTGTGGGCTCCTATGAACCTGATATTCTGAGTGTGTCTGAGTTCTTGGCAGTCAAATTCCACTGATACTCTGGAATACTGGTGTGACCCGGCTCCTGTTATCCTGGGATACTGTTGTCCTAACATCCTTGTCGTGTTACAGTGCCTGGGAGTTTTGTCTTCTTTGAGGAGCTTGGAGCTGTCTGGTCAGTGCTCCCAAGAACAGGTGGAGTGTCC
Source organism: Mus minutoides (assembly GCA_902729485.2). NCBI lineage: Eukaryota > Metazoa > Chordata > Mammalia > Rodentia > Muridae > Mus > Mus minutoides. The sequence continues at coordinate 23,543 of LR753979.1, read as the reverse complement.
TCTAGGGACCATGTGTCTGTGTGCAGACCCTGTGCCCAAGGTGACCTGGAGCTGGAGCTGACATGAAGGGATCTGTGCCCCTGGTCTACCTGATTCTCTGTTTCCCCAATGCTGTCTCAGGTCCTGCAATTAGATTGGAACAGAAGTTGCGTTCCACTTAGCACTGGTCCCAAGATAGTGTGGAGAGTCCTCTAGAGACTGTGGGGCTGTGAGCAGTCCCTACGCCCAATGTGACCTGGCGCTGGCCATTAATTTACTTTTTAATTTAATATTGAGGAGGTATACATTCGTGTTTGTCATTCATGGAAGAAAGTTAATGCAAAGCACTTCTTGAAAATCTGAAATATAAAAATACTGACAAATTTAGTACTTAATGTGCATATGGTATATAGGATGCTCTAGGTGACTCATTTTCTCTGTACATTTGTTAAATTTGATAAATATGGTGGTTTATAACCTGAGAGAATTTATGATGAGGAACTAGTAGATAATGAGGATTTAATTACGACTGTTAAGTCCATACATGCAATGTGCCTATTCTTCAGAACAGCAGCTTCCAATTGAACTTAATTTTAAATATAATTCATATGATACTTTCAGGTTCATTTCATTACAAATAAATTTCAGTGTTTTCTGGTGAGACTAATTGTCCTTTACAAAATCACCCTTTTGACATACACCATTACACAAGCAATTTCATCAGTAACTACTAACATTTGGACAGTTAACATTTTCCCCTGCTTCAGTTTGTATATTTTTTTCAATATTTTATTAATTTCAGTCAGCCAAAAGAAAGAGAAATGAAACCATTTGGCTATTTACCATTGTAGAGTACATTTTCAACTCTCATTTGTTTCTATTATGTATTGTAGAAAAAATATTAATATGATTTGGTCTACTTGAGTACTTGAAGTGTATGAAGATGAATCAAAGTGGAATCCATGCCAAGGACTGTGTAATAAAACTATAAATAACAGTTTATGCATGGTGAACAGATTCACATTACTAATTAGGTTTCTATATCCAAAAATCATCGTTCTGATGAAATATACATGTATAATTATGTTTCATTTATTTTATTAATTTTTGAGTATGGCATGGAGACTGAAAATATGCATATAGTATCTGTCATGGTTAGGGTTTTACTGCTGTGAACAGACACCATGACCAAAGCAAATCTTATGAAAAAAAAAACATTTAGTTGGAGCTGGCTTACAGGTTTAATCCAGTATCATCAAGGTAGAAGCAGGGCAGCATCCAGGCAGCATGGTGCAGAACAAACTGTGAGTTCTACATTTTCATCTAAAAGCTGCTAGTACAAGACTGGCTTCCAGGCAGCTAGGAGTAGGGTCCTAAGCCCACACCCACAATGCTATGCATACTCCAACAAAGCCACACCTCCTAATAGTGCCACTCCCTGAGCCATGCAAATTCAAACCATGACAGTGTCATATACTAAATGCCTGTTTACAAAGTTAAGAAAATATTGAATATTCAGGGAAGCAGATTAAATCTCAGAATAATATGGCATACACAAAGTGGAACTGAAAATCTGTCTGAGTCTATGATTTACAGTAGTTAATGGGAAGAGGCATTTTGTTTAGTACCCTTTGTGTTGACAAAATATCAGGAGAACATAACGTACAGAATCAAATAAGCAGGGTTCCCATGTGCTCATAGAGATTGAAGTGATAAGTATGTGGCCTGTGTAAGCCTGTGTCAAGTCCTCTGTGTGTATGTTATGTCTGTTAGCTTGGTGGAAACCCTAAAAGGAGGAATGAATTTGTCTCTGATGCTTTTACATGCTCTTGGGAACCTCTTCATCGTACTGTTGTGTTGCCTTGTCTAGACCTCATAGGAAGGGCTTGTCTTGTCTTCCTGTGTCCTTTCTCAGGGCTGTTTGGCTCTCTTCTCTTACAGACCTGTTCTTCTCTGAAAAGAAAATGTAGGGGGAGTGGATCTGGGGGGATTGGAGAGTTTGTGGGAGATAGAAAGAGTGGAGAGAAGGGATACTGGTTGAGATGTACACAAGAATCTATTTTCAATAAAATAATGTGTGGATCTTCATAGAAATTATACAATATTGCTAAAATATGGTTTTTACTTTCTAATTCTATTAATTTTTATGGGAGCAATTCATTAATTACACTTTGCCTAACATCTGTATATAAATGTAATGTTTCCTTAAAAAACTAAGCAACTTAAGTATGATAATAAACATTTAGTTATTTCTATAAAAATTAGGATACCATATGCAAAGATACAACTGTAAATATTTTGTACCCATTGTCCTTTTTTTTCATTTTTCCATTAATTATGTTAAACAGAAGTACAATAAAGGGGGTTTGAAAACTAAGGCCTCAGTAGAAAATATGTTAATCTCTAAAGAAAATGGCCCTTAGAAAAGGTGATCCCATCTAAAGTTTTACATAGATCAATAGATAAAATGATTAGAAGTTGACTCATGACTAATGTTCTGAAACATAAACACTGAATGGTGAGGGAAAACTTTTACTCACTCATTTCTCCTATAAGACTGTCAGAATATTGAGGTCTGAACTCAAGACAGTACACTTGAAATACCTTGTGCTTATTTCTAGAAAGGCTGTCAGGGGAGTGCAGAATCTTCCCCAATTACCCAACCTATGCTCTTAACTTAGAAATAAATAAATAAATAAATAAATAAATAAATAAATAAATAAATAAATAAGAAAAAGTTTGCCTCAAAGTATTTGTTAAGATACCCATGCAATTTGTAAGAGTAATAAGTCCATATGTACATATAGCGAAGACAAAATGAGAAAGTTGCATTTTACTAAATATCCATGTATTTAATGGGGAAAATTTAATTTTCCTATGGTCAATTTAAAAATAAGAAAAACATTGAAAACATTATAATATAAAAGCTCATAGATGGTACCACCATTTTTTCTGTAAGGGAATACTACGAAATATTTAAACACTTTCAGAATCTTCACAGCTGTTCAATTAAAGTGTAGCCAAAAGATAGTTTGTGATTAAATAGACCTGGTTAAGTTTTCATAAAATGTTACATAATTACAGTGGCTATCCAAATCTTTCACACCAACTATTTTGCTGACTTTTAATACAGAAAATCTGCAAAAAGGGTCAAACATTTTATTTTATAGAAACAGATGAGCTTTATTTCACAGCATATTTGATGTAATAAAATGGAAAATAATTTATTAGCCCAACCAACTCTAACAGTAAATATGAAACATGGACAAATGGATAGTCCACACAGTATATAGCATTGCTGTAAATGGTCAAATGCTAGGTTTAAAACAGAACCTACACACGTTTGGAGAAAACCAAACCTTGTGAATTAATGAATTTGGTTTTAAAATAAAAGTTAAAATTATACTTTTGAAAATTTTGAATTAAGGCAAAATATTAGTATCTATTCTCTCATAACTATACCAGCAATTAGGTATATCAGTCTTTTTAATGTTTGCCATGATAAGTTTGAAATTGTGTTTTGTTAGTGTTTTAATTTGCATCATTTTATTTATTCATGAGGTTGAACATCTCTTTTATCCTCATTGAGCATGATTATCACAGAACAAGATATAGAAGGGAATTTTTTTATTGAATATTAGCATTATAGTTAATATTGAAAAATTATATTGGAATAATGAAAGAAATTCTTGGAAAATATAGTAAAAACATTTTAATAAAATATGGTTCAAATTAGTATAACTATTAGGAATGAATATAAATAATTTTATTTTTTGGATTTATGATCAAAATTAAATAACTAGGTTAAAAAACCATTACTACAATTAATGCCTACTTTTTAAAGCACAAGAAACTCTTAAGGTTAAATTCTATCTTTCTGTTTTTAACAAGACTAATTTTCTGTATGTTTATCTGTATATTTTCCCATCATCTATGTTTCTTCTACTACTGGAATGTGACCTATAAGTAGTTAAGGATTATTATTTTGTTTATTGCTATGTCTAAATGAGCACAAGCCTGTCACTAAAGGTGGTGAATGTAGTTAAATGAATAGAAACTACATATGAAGATATCCATATATTAACAGTGGTTGAATAATTAATATTTATTTTCTAAGTCTATACTACAAACACATATTTTATGATTACAAAGCTAATTTGTATAATTATTACAAAGTTTTCTCAAAATGGTCTGGAATGCAGAGAAATGAACACTAAAATTTGAGCCCTAAAAAGTCTCATTAACTACATTTTGCCTATGCTTAAGAGTAGCACCCTCTATAACTTTTAAGAATGAGTAAATCCTTCTAACATCATTGTTTCTGTCTGTCATAGCTAATTCCTTGTACAAAGGTAATGTGTATGTATTTTACATCAAACTAATTACCCTTATCAATGACTCCAAAACCAGAGCAGGCAAACATGTAAATCCATGCTTTTATTCCTCAATTCATTTACCACTGATCAAGCTCATGTGTCTGTGTTCCTTTTAAATCCCCATTGATGAAATGGTAGAGCTCAAGGTTGACGTTCATCTCCTTTATATAAGGGCTCCAAACAGTCAAATTAACCACATTTTGCCTATGTTTAAGAGTAGCAGAATCTATGGCTTTCAAGAATGACTCAGTTTTTCTGATATGCATGATTATTGAACAGTTAGTGTATTCCCTTGGTCAGAGATCTTATTGTTATATCATTTAAAGTAGACACAATATCAAAAGTTAACTCATCATCTAGTCAGTACCCAGAACATTGTCATATCCTGGGAAACAGGAAAGCAGAAAATGTAATCTTTATTTTTGAAGAGTGTCCCCACAAACAATATCAGTTTTGTGAGAAATATAAACAATTATCTAGCACAAAAACAATTGATAAAATTACTAAATGTTTAGGCAAACACCAAGGATGGAATCACCAAATTTGAAGAAGGAAGATAAAGCAAAATGAATATATTTTAGAAGTGCATTATGGCAAAAAATATGGGGTTTGAGTGAAATGGGATTTTCTTTGGAATCTGTTCCCTGTTTACAAGATATGCGAATTAGGTCAAAGCACATTCTTTCACATCTATAGAATGAGAAGTGTGATAAAGTTTAGCAATGAAAATTATAGGGCAAATCACTGACATACAGTAGATACTTAATAACCAGTACTACTAGTATTACATGAAAAAACATTATAAACTCATTTCTAAATTTAATATCTTCAAGAAACATCTCTGCTCAAGGCTCAGGGAGATAATGCAAAAGAGGAAGCAGAAAGAATGTAACAGCCAGAGGAAATGAATGACACCAACACTATGGTGTCTTCCAGATACAACAGAGCAGATGCATGTATGTATTCTCACAGAGACTTCGGCAACACATACATGTTCTGCACAGGTCCAAGTCAGATGGGGTCTGAGAGGAGTAAATGGATACAAGCTCTAATCTCTAACATAGAAAGCTATCTCCTAATGACATCCCATCTGCAAAGGAAAAAATAGTTTTCTCCAATGGAGTCTCACTCACTATTTAAGACTTATTTAAGAATAGGTCTTGTCAATAGGAGGAGAGGCCCTTGGTCTTGCAAAGATCATATGCCCCATTACAGGGGAATACCAGGGCCAGGAAGTGGGAGTGGGTGGGTTGGAGAGCAGGCGGGGGGGAGGGTATAGGAGTCTTTGGGGAAAGCATTTGAAATGTAAAGGAAGAAAATATCTAATTTTTTGTAAAAAGGACAAAACAAAAACAGACAAACAAACAAAAACAAAAACAGGACTTGTGGCCAGCAGTAGATGTCCAACCCAAAATTATCTCAATTGAAGTTTTTAGATTTTTTTTGTCTCATATTGTTTTTCTGAGCATTCTGTATTTTTTAGTCCTTTTGGTATATTATGTTTTACAATTTTGTGGTCTTCTGGATTTTGTTTTGTGTATGTGTGCATGTTTCTTCTGTCTTTTCTTTATTTTCAATTATTCTGATTTGGTTGTTGTTTGTTTTCTAATGAGAGAAGAAGAAAGTGTGGAGTTGGATGAGTGGGGATGTTCAGAAGATTAAACTCTATTGTATGAAAAATTATTTTCACTAAAAGAACTTGACCCCCACTGCATATACTATAATAACACAAAACAATTGATAAACTACTTAATGAATGCATATTACATGGAACTAGCATTCCATTTGTGAATATAGCATTCACTGGCTCAGAGCAGAACAAAATTATGCTTGTTAAAGAGAGAAAAATAAGATTTCATGACAGCTGCATATTTCAGAAGTTTTCAGTTAAAGTGATAATTTTTGAAATGTTGTTTACAGCCACTTAAAAAGGTTTCTTGTCAATTACAACTAAATTATTTCAAAATTCAGTATACAGGAAAAAATAAATGATAGAAAACTTTATAGAGTTGACTAGAAAAAATGACATGTATTTTTTAATAATTCTGAGTGTGATCATCTTTCAGATCTTATGGTTATCCCTGAGTAAGTATCTTAAGAAAGACTTTAATTCGAGAGGAAAATGAGCAGATGAGACAGTTGCTTGCAAGCAACTATTAATTTACTCTAAATTCTCTAATCACAATTCTCAAAATTGTCCACTAATACATTTTATAAGATAATCATAGTCAAGCCAGGAAATAGTCTAACTGGACCCTCAGGTTTAGTACTAAAGCTCTGGTTTTAATAAAGAAATAAGGTATTTAATACTCAGAGGATAAATTCTGGGTATAAGGAAAAGTTATGTGACCTGATGTCACAGTCATGGACAGTTAATAGCCAGTATTTACTGTGTATTTACTTTGTGTCAGGATCTATTAGATGACTTCCAGTGATTCTAGCAAAATCTTGAGCATCCAACTTTTAAGATGGTTTGGGGTACAGAAACAATGTTTTCAAAGAAGCTCTTTCTGGATAGAGAAAATCTTAACAATTATCCAATGACAAATGTAATATTGCCTCTTCACAAGCAGCAGTTTCCTTTTTCGTAGTTGTCCTACTTGGGCTATATGCTCACAATTTCTTGAATATAACCAGAACCTGAATCACCGTGAAGCCTCATCATGATCGAAAGGTCAAAAGTGTACTTTGCAAATAGAAAACTCAAAAGGAAGATCTAATATAAAGGCACTTACAAATGATTATTAGATATGCTTAACTTGACAAACACATACAAGATTTTTAAAAAATATATATTCGAATTCTTAATTTAGTGAGGATTTTATACATGCATACACTGTAGTTTGATCTTATCCATTCCCCACTCCTCCTCCTAACTCCTTCAAGATCTACTACTAACTTCCACCCATCCCCCAGCTGCATGGGCTTTGGAACTAACTAAAGAGCTCTCAGAAGGAGAAACATAAAATGCCAAGAAATAATTTTAAAATAGATCACCATTCTTACTCATCAGGGAACTACAAGTTAAGAATATTAAATAAATGCTGGGCAAGCTGTGAGGGACAGGTATCTTTCATGCATCTTTGGTTGGAGTGCATATTGATATAGACATTGTGAAAGTCAATGCAGCAACTTCTCAGAAAATCAGAAATAGATTTACTGTATGATTCAACTGCACCATTCTTTGGCATATATCCAAAGTGCTTTGTTTCCCATTTTAGCAATACACATTCATGTTCAAAATATCTATCCCATAAAAAAACGGCATAGATATTCATCAGATCATGAATGGATAATGAAAATATGGTACATGTAAACAATGAGACTATATTCAACTATAAATAAAAGTGAAATTATTAAAACTGCATATAAATGAGAGGAGATGGAAAATAAACTGATCCAGGCAACCCAGACAAAAAAATTCAAATACCTCATGCTTTCCCTCATATGGGTTCTAAACATGGGTTCTTTAGATTTGTATTTCTGTTCCAGAGTACATGCAGATTCCAGGAAACTACAAATAATCCATTGTCAAGAGGTGCAGTGAGGGAGGAATGTGGTAGGTAAAAGTATGGTGGATTGAAGGAATGACACTTATATGCCCAAATATCTGAATAATCGCTCCCTAGTTGTTAGCACGGTTTATAGGTTTATGGAGTGAGACATCGTCCGATGAAGTATATTTTGGGGGGCCAACATTGAGATTTCGAAGTCCAGTACCACTTCTACTCTGTGCTGTATTCTTCCTCACGGTTTAAGATGTCACCTCTGAGCTTGCTGTTCCAGTTATCATTCCAACCTGCTGCCACTCTTTGGTCATGATGGTGATGGACTCTAATCCCTCTGGAAATAAAAGCCTAAAGAAATCATTCTTTCTATCAGTTGAGTTGGTCATGGAGTGTTAACACATCAATAAAAAGGTAACTAATACAAGTCAATAATAGAATGCAGAGGATATAAATAGAAGGTGGAGTCTAGCAGAGAGAGGGATGGGACAGATAGACTGGAGGAGGGTTTAGGTGAAAGAAATAAAAACCAATAATGTTTTATAAATCCATATAAGACCCACTATACTATAACTTCATTGGTAAACACTCATATAAATATGTCTAATTGGAGTTACACTATGTAGGGCACAATTTTCCCCCTGAAATCTTTAGGGGCAGGGCCAAGTTCCAGGTGTAAAATGCTTCTCTTTGAGATATCAGATCACTGTTCCAGAGAATTCTTAAACTATACAGTGCTCTTGATTAGCTATGAGAACATTATGGCAAGACTCAATTGCTTAAGACATTATATATTTTGGTCAAGATATGAATAAGCCTATATGTTACTAAGAGTGTTCCTATCTGTTTTCTAGCTTTCATAGTACTACAAGGTACAGTGAAGTATACTGGGCAGAAATTTCATTAACTGAGTTAACAAATTATGAATTCTGTGAGTTACTATGATGACCAGTGTGGCAAGATAAAAACATAGGTAAAATGTGACACAATTGTTAAAGTTAAAGCCAATTGCTTTTTTTTTTTTTTTTTTTTTTTTTTTTTTGGTTTTTCGAGACAGGATAGCCCTGGCTATCCTGGAACTCACTTTGTAGACCAGGCTGGCCTCAAACTCAGAAATCCGCCTGCTTCTGTCTCCCCAGTGCTGGGATTAAAGGTGTGCTTCACCACGCCCGGCAGCCAATTGCTTTTTAATTGGATTTAAGATCAACACTACAAGAGAAAACACGTGACTGTTACTTTAAGTCCATCCAAGAACTCATGCTCAGGGAATTCAAAGGCCTATGTGTTAAACTTACCATTTTTATTTCCTAAATACACATAGTATCAAACTGCCTGCTACCTTGGTGTCTCTCTACCCATATATTCACACATATATTCACACAGCCTTTTATCCTCATTAGAGAAGCTTCTTTTTGCAGTTGAATTGTTTTAGTAGAAGATTTCAACTTGTTCAGATGCAGAAAATAACTATCTGTGTCATGCCCAGCTTTAAGTGGTGCATATATATTACCTTCCACCCCTAAGACTCAGGAACAGTTTTGGGAGAGGAAGCAAAAACACTATAAGACACATATCTTGGGGGAGTCCATCTAGCTACATGAAGTGGCCAGTTCAGTCTCCATATCCCCAGTTGCTAGAAATCTCAGTTAGGAATCTCACCCCAAGAGACTCCTAGGAGCTTTTCACATCCAAGTTCTGAAACTTGAACCAGTGATACCTCCCCAACAGTTCCATTATCTCTCCCAGCCATCTTCCAACCACTATCTCCCCTCTGGTTCTCTGTGGTGTTGACTGGATGTTCCTGATTCAGGCAGGTATCCTTGGGGAAGCAGTAAAAGCTATAGGCTTTGGAACAGCATGCTGATCATCTTGCTTGCTGTGCCCCAGGTGGATTGGAATGTTCATGGGAGGCATAGACCTCTTTGCCTGCTCTAGAATGCAGGAAGAACTATAGGCTAGATGATGGAGATCAGGGGACAGCACATAGCTTGGCACTCTAAATTTATTATTTCACACTTGCAAAATGGGACGTAAATTCACACCAACTTATTTTGTGATTTAGTATTTTATAAAACATGCCATAGCACTGTGTAATGTGAGAAGATACAGCCAAGTATTAATGACTAACATATGATCATGTCTGAGAACTGTTCAATTAATCTAATTTCCAGATTGTTCTCTCAGATTCATCATCTTGAATCCTTCCATCTTCTTTCTAACAATGGAACTGCCTCACATTTTGGTAATAAATCACCAAGGCAATTAAACATAGACAATAAAGTATCTAATTTTAGTATACCTTCCACTTAGTTATATACCAAATGGTGATGCTTATCCTCACCTCAAGGTGGCCATGTAAGTGAACAATTTCTTTGTGTTACTGAATAATAATTAGTTTAACAAAATAGAGACTGTTTTATGCATTTCTACAGGGAAATTTTAACTGTGGTACAAATTACACTGCCAAGAATCTTCCATATTGTTCCTAAAAGCGTACAATAAAACCACATCCCAGATTTTGTAGTACAGATACAATTCCAAATATTGTTATCAAAGAATATATAATATTAAAATGCTATGTATTCAAATTTCTGCATATTTCAACTATTGTTAGTGCTGAGGTCTATAGATATTGTTGGCGGTAGAGTGCTTGCCTTGCATGAATAGTGACTCAAATTCAATTCCTAGTCATTTCAGAAGAATGGAAGAGAAGTAAATTATTTGTTGCCTTGACAATACTTAGGAGTTGAAGAGATGGTTCAGTCACTACAGTGCTTGTCATGTAAGCATGAATACCTGAGTTCTAATCCAGTGCACTCATGCAAAATGCTTAGATAAAAATAGGTCAATCTATCCCAAGAATGTTCTGGTAAAATCCCTCTAAGGCAAAGTAGTGATATTCAGGTTCCATAAAGAAGCCAGTCTTAATAAGTAGCATGAATGTTATGGGAGTAATAAAAAAACTATTTAAGAGAGAGGGGGTTGTCCCTGACTCTTTGACTGCTTTTTGGAACCCTTTTCTTCCTGCTAGGTTGCCACATTAAGTCTTGGTATGAGGGTATGCACCTAGTCTTTTTGTTTGTTTGTTTGTTTGTTTGTTTGTTTGTTTTGTTTTTTTCGAGACAGGGTTTCTCTGTATAGCCCTGGCTGTCCTGGAGCTCACTTTTGTAGACCAGGCTGGCCTGGAACCCAGAAATATGCCTGCCTCTGCCTCCCAAGTGTTGGGATTAAAGGCATGCGCCACCACACCCGGCTTGCACCAAGTCTTAGGTATGTTTTTAATCCCACATTTGATTTATGTCTCTGGAATGTCTGTTCTTCTCTGAAGAAAAGCAAAGGAAGAATAAGAGTGGATCTGCGGAGAGAGGGGACGTAGCTTGGAGAGATTGGGAGGAGGAGAGAGAGGGGAAACCTCCTGTTGAGATGTGATATATGAAATAAGAAGAAATAAAAAAAATAGGAAAGCATGTTAGTGCACAATATAAAATGAAACCTATGTTGGCTACTATTATCTGGGCCAAAATTGGTGGATGACCAGGTCATCCAGGACATCCAGGACATCCAGGGCATCGAGGACAACCTAGTACTTTTAATCTGCCAATGGGTAAGATATTCACAAGCTCTTCTCTTTAAACCCGCAGATAAATGCATTTCTAAATTCTAACATGTTTTTTTTTTCTCCATTCTAGGAGTCCAACATGAAGAGCCAGCTTCATAACCATCAGCACCATATCCCCTATTGTTAGGAGTCTTAGCTAGGGCCACTGTCATGGACTTTTGGGAGATTCTCTTGTTCTAGGTTTCTTGCTTGTCTTTGAGATTCCCCACCCCAATTCATTTGTCTCACCCAGTACTCTCTCCCTCTCTCCCCACACCCCACCATCTCATATCTCCTCTTCCCATCCCTACTCCTTCCCCTACCAAGGCCTTCCCTTCCTGATCTGCAGACATGTAATCTATTTCCACTTCTCAGTGAGATTTGAACATCACCTCTTGGAATACCCTTGCCAAATATCTTCTTTGGGTCTTTAACTAGTCCTATAGTTATCCCGTACTTTATGACTGAAACCCACTTACACATGAGTATCTCACTCTGTATGATCATTTCTAGTTCCATTCTTTGGTCTTCCATTGTTTTTAATGGTTGAATAATGCTCCATTGTGCAAATGTACTGCATTTTCTTTATCCATTCATCAGTTGAGGGATAACTAGGTTGTTTCCAGTTTCTGGTTCTCACAAATAAAGCTGTTATGCACAGAGCTGAGCAAGTGTCCTTATGGTATATTGGAGGATCTTTTGGGTATATGACCAGGAGTGGTATAGCTGAGTTTTGTGGTAAATCTATTTTCATTTCTATGAATCATCCATGCTGATTTCTAAAATGGTTGTAAAAATGTGTACTCTCAATAGCAATGAAGGAGTTTTCCTCACATCCTTGTCAGCATGAGCAGCCCCTTGAATTTTTTATCTTAACTGTTCTAGTGGGAATAAGATATAATCTCAGAGTTATTTTACTTTATATATACCTAATGACTAATAATGTTGAACATTTCTCTTTTTGTGGATATTTTTATTTTTCTTTTTATTTATTTACATTCCAGGGAGTGCCCACTTTCCCATTCCCCTCTTAAGTATTCCTTACCCCATACCCTTTGATTCTGAGAAGGTGCTCAGTTATTTTCTACCCCCTCCCAGTCAGTCTCCATCCCCACCCTCCATATTTTCCTTTCTTGGGGCACCAAGTCTCTACAGGATCATCTCCCCTCCTACTGAGGCCAGACAATGCAGTCCTCTGCTACATATGTGCCAATGTCCACAAACCAACCCATGCATGCATTTTGATTGGTGACTTAGTCTCTGGGAGCGCCCAGGATCCAAGTTAGTTGACACTGTTGGTCTTCCTATGGAATGCCATCCCTCTCAATTCCTTCAATCCTTACCCTAAACTGACACTATTGCTAATGCTACACTATGCTTTTAGAGGAGTCTAGCATGGTTGAACTCTTCTTTAAGTTCTCAGCCATTTGAGATTCCTCTGTTGAAAATTATCTGCTTAGTTCTGTATGACATTTTAATTGGGCTAATTGGATTGTTGTTATATAGCCTCTTGTGTTCTTTATATATTTTGAATATAAGCCCTCTATCAGACATACAGTTGCTAAAAATCTTTCTAATTCTGTAGGCTGCCATTTTGTCCTATTGACAGTATGACTTGCCTTAAAGGAAGGTTTTGGTTTCATGTGGCCTAATTTATTAAAAGCTGATCTTAGTGCCTGAACTGTTTGTTCATGAAGGTTCTTGAAGGTGTTTCCTGTGCCAATGTATTCAAGACTGCTCCCTACTTTCTCTTCAATCGGATTTATTTTATCCAGTTTTATGTTGGCGGTCTTTGATACATGTGGACTTGAGTTTTATACAGGGTGATAGATATGTGTCTGTTTGCATATCTTCTGGATGCACAATCCAGTTAGAATAGAAACATTTTTGAAGATGCTCTCCTTGTTCCATTATACGGTTTTGGCTTCTTTGTCAAAAATCAATTGTCTGTAGGTAAAGGGGTTTATTTCTAGGTCTTAGATTTGATTCTATTCATCCATATGTGTGTTTTTATAGAAATACCATGCAGTTTTATTAATAGTGCTCTGCATCACCACTAGTGATGGTGATACCACCAGAAGTTTGTTTATTGTACAGGTATTTTTTAACTATCCTGTTTTTATTACCTATTTAGTTGAAAATTGGTCATTCGGGGTCTATAAAAACATGTTAGATAAAATTGAAAGGGGATAAAATGGAATCTGTCAATTGTTTTTTGATAAGATTGTCATTTTTACTATGTTAATCCTACAGATCCATTAGCATAGGAGATCTTTCTATCTTCTGATATTGTCTTCGTTTTTTCTTTAAGTCTTTCACTTACTTGATTAGAGTTATACCAAGGTATTTGATATTATTTATGGTGATTGTGAAGGGTGTTTTTGCTTTTGTTTTTCTTAATTTCTTTTTCAGTCAATTTATCCTTTTTATAAAGGAGGGGTACTGATTTTTTTTTTTTTTGGAGTTAAATTTTTATCCAGTCATTTGGCTGAATGTCTTATACAGATTTAGGAGGTCTCTGGTAGAAATTTGGGGATCATTTATGTATACTATCATATCATCCATCAATAGTGATACTTTGACTCCTTCCTTTCCAATTTATACCCCCTTGAACTCCAGTAGTTGTCTTATTGCACTAGTTAATACTTCAAAAATATTGAATAAATACAGAGAGAATAGAAAGAAATCTCTTCTCCCTAATTTTAGTAGAATTATTTCAAGTTTCTCTCCAATTAATTTGATATTGGATATTGGATTGATCTATAATGTCTTTATTGTGTTTAGGTCTCTGTTTTGTGTCCATGTCCTCTCCCAAACATTTATCACAAAAGAGAACTGGATTTTGTTGAAAGCTTTTTTAGCATCTAATTAGAAGATTATATAAGTTTTTTTTTTTCTTTCAGTTTGTTTATATGGTAGACAATATTGATAAAGTATCATATATTGGATCATCCTTGCAACCCTTGGAAGAAGCCTACTTTGATCATGATGGATGAAGTTTTTAATGTGTTTTTGAATTTGGTTTCTGAGTGTTTTATTGAGTATTTTTCCATCCTGGCTTAATCTTTGTGTGATTTAGGTACCAGGAAGACTGTGGTCTCACAAAATGAATTTGGCTGTGTTCTTTCTCTTTCTCTTTTGTGGAATAGTTTAAAGAGTATTGAAATTAGTTCTTTGAAAGTCTAGCAGACTTCGGCACTAAAACAATCTGGTCCGGGTCCTTTGTGTTGTTGTGATGTTGTTGTTGTGGGGTGACTTTTAATGATGTCTTCTATTTTTTTAGTGGTTACAGGACCATTTGGATTGATTACCTGATCTATTAATTTAACTTTAGTACATGGTATCTAATGAGGAAATTGTCTGATTTATTTAGATGTTCCAATTTTGTGAAGTACAGGTTTTTGCAGTGAAACTTAATGATTTCTTTGATTTCTTTGGTGTCTGTTGTTATGTCTCTCTTTTCATTTCTGATTTTGTTAATTTGGATATTTTATCCCTGCCATGTATTTAGTTTGGCTAAGTGTTTGTATATCTCCTTGATTTTCTCAAAGAACTAGCTTCTTGATTTCACTGATTCTTTGTCCCCCCCCCCCTTTTTTATAATTTATTAATTTCAGCTCTGAGTTTGAATAGTTCCAATATACTCCTCTTAGGTGTGTTAGCTTTTTTGTTTGTTTGTTTTAGAACTTTCAGATGTGAAGTTAATTCTCTATTGTGAGATCTCACTAATTACTTTCTTTTTTTTAAGATTTATTTTATTTTATTATATGTAAGTACACTGTAGTTGTCCTCAGACACTCCAGAGGAGGGAGTCAGATCTCGTTACGGATGGTTGTGAGCCACCATGTGGTTGCTGGGATTTGAACTTGTCACCTTTGGAAGAGCAGTCGGGTGCTCTTACCCGCTGAGCCATCTCACCAGCCCCCACTAATTACTTTCTTCTTTCTTTCTTTCTTTCTTTCTTTCTTTCTTTCTTTCTTTCTTTCTCATTCTCTCTCTTTCTCTCCTCTCTCTCATCTTATTTATTTATTTATTTATTTATTTATTTATTTATTTATTTTTGATACAGGGTTCCTCTGTGTAACGTAGCTCTAGCTGTCCTGGACTTGCTTTGCAGACCTGGCTTCCAGACTGGCTTTAAGCAAACAGAAGTTTGCCTGCCTCTACCTCCTGAGTTTAAAGGTATAGGCTATCCTGATATGCAGAGTATATTCAAGGAAAGCCAAGGCTACACAAGAGAAACAGTGGAGAGAGAGAGAGAGAGAGAGAGAGAGAGAGAGAGAGAGAGAGAGAGAGGTCATTAATTTCTTTATGGAGGTACTTAGTGCTATGAGATTTCCTCTTATTGTTTTCCATAATTTTGGTTATGTTGTACATTCATTTTCAATGATTTCTAGAAAGTCTTTAAATTCTTTCTTAACTCAGAGATTATTGAATAGAGTGCTGTTCAGTTTCCTTGAGTATATAGGCTTTTCATTGATTCTTTTGTGGAAGTCCATCTTAATCCATGTTTCCCTGACAAGATACAGTGGATTAATTTAATCTTCTATTTGTTGAGGCTTTTGTGTGACACAAGAACATAAACATACATAGATACATACTCACTGAAGTATTTACATTAATGCCTCCATTTTATTAGGCCATATTGAGAAGAGTTTATTTAGTCTATTACAAGGAAAACTAAAATTATTATTAGGCCATAAACACATTCATTTTCCAAAAGATGATATAGCACAATCTTTACCTTTTCCTATCAAGTGTCTTTCATCACAATGTAGATAAAGACATCTCCAATATATTCTGCTCTTTCTAACTCTGTTACTCAGCTGCCTCTTCATTGGACACAGTTCTAGTTGAATCTAATTCAAACCTTCATTCTAAGTTCCCTGTTCATAAATTTCGCCTCTCTGTCCAAGTATATAATCTATGTAAGATTTCAGTATAGGATTTTTCAGAGATATACAATCATTTATAGCTGCTCTTAGAATAGATTGTGTACTCCCTAAGAACTTGAGATAAACATTTTCTTTTCTCAACAAATTGATGGGCTAAGTAGGCCTTTCGTATTTACATCACCTATAAGAAAATAACCAAATCAAAGGGAAATTTTATGACTTCTCTGTACTTCAGATCACACATGAATTTATGATCTTAGCTATTACACTGCTTTTTAAGAGTCATTTTGGAAAACTATATGGGAAGCTTCTCCTAAACAAGTAGTGTTTTTTTTTTCTCTTATAAACTAATTTAATATGCCATTATGTTCAATACAAAAATTCAACATGATATGAAAAAAGATATATACAAAGAAAATAAATTAGATATAAAAGCCCACCCCAACACAGTTGCATATTACTGAAGACAGTTTGAATTATATGGTAGACATTCATGTCAGTTCTAAAGCAATCTCTGCATACCTTTAGAGAGTATTGCTTCACAATCACAAGTAATAACAGTGAACATCAGCTGTGATTTGGGGGAAGAATAAGACATTTTACAGTACATTATTCAATCTATGAGATATTTAGGGAAAAAGAAAACCTACATGGCTTTCCATGGTATCCATACTTACATATTTACATGGACGGTTTTGAATAAATTATCATTATAAAACAATGATAAGTATATTGTGGGAGTTTGACTGCCTGGACAACTGATGCTAGTTAGCTGGAGCTAAAAATTTAGTGGTGATTAAGAAGAGACCAGCACCACTGAGGTGAAGTCTTCTGGAAAGTGTTTTCTGAGAGCACAAAGAAGTTGTTTTCGAGATAGCCAAGGTTGTACCTAGAACTTCAGCTGGACCTGGGAATATGTAAGAATAACCCATGTGTTACTAGTTTTGAAGGCATAGATCATTCAATAAGATCTTCCCAGGCTTGATACTTTGTGAAGCCAGGGAAGGCCACTGGTGAAGGTGCAGTCTCAGTTGCAGTTGATTGCCCAGAACTGAAATTGAGGATTACCACAGTGAAAAGAGCCTATGAGAGGCTATTGGTGAAGCCTACTTCCATTTGAAGACTTTGAAGAATTGTAGCCATGGAATACCTTCTGAGTAAAGCTGCTAACAGGGAGTGGAATTAACCTAGGAGAAAGAAGTTTGTTGCTGTCAACAAAAATAAAAGGAATTGGAGATCTGAGGAGCAGTTTCACATGAGACATAGTGTTATAGAGTTTGGAGTTTGCCCAACTAGTTTCTGGTCTTGTTTCATGCAGTACTTCCTCACTCTTATGTTTTGGAATAATACTGTATATCCTGTGATATTAGAGGTATGTGATCTGTTTGTTTTATTTTGATTTTATAGGGGATTATAGTTAATCAATTTAATGACTCTCTTAAGAGACTTTGAACTTGATCTAGTCCCTCTGAGACCAGTGTGCACAGATCAGCTTGTGGACTGCAGACTGGAGGGTGAGTAGCAGACTGCAGAAGCAACAGAACTTCTGGGACAGGCAGAAGCCACATAGCTTCTGGGACAAACCCCTGTTTCTGGCTGCAAAAATCTGGGCATTTTCCCCACCAGAGAAGAGGTGGCCGCCCAGGAGGGCTGTGACCCAACCCCCGAGCAGGTAAGGGAGCCATTTGTCTCCCTGGTCCCTCTGAGACCAGTGTGTGCATATCAACTTGTGGACTGTGGAGAGTGAGCAAGCAGAGTGCAGAAGAAACAGAGCTTCTGGGACAGGCAAAAGCCCCTCAGGTTCTGGAACAGACCCCTATTTCTGGCTGCAGAAATCCAGGCACCTTCCCTAACAGAGGAGAGGTGGCCACCCCGGAGGGCTGTGACCACCAGAGCAGGTAAGGGAGCCATCTTGTGTCCCAGGTGCCTCTGCTAACATTGTGCACAGATCAACTTGCAGACTGTGGAGGGTGAGCAAGCAGAGTGCAGAAGCAACACATCCTCTGGGACAGACCCCCATTTCAGGCTGCAGACATCCAGGCACTTTCCCTAACAGAGGAGAGGCGACCACCAGGAAGGGCTGTGACCCCCAGAGCAGGCTGTGCAGAAGAGCACGAAAAGTGCAGAGGCAAACCATCTTCTGGTACAGGGCCCGTTTCGGGCCTTCATCTTCAATCAGGAGGCAGGTCTAAACACCAGATCTGTACACCTTCCTTGCAAGAGGAGAGCTTGCCTGAAGTGAGTACTCTGACCACTGAGACTCAGAAGAGAGCTGGACTCCCAGGACATCTGACAGAGGCTAACAGAATCACAGGAGGAACAGGATCCAGCCAGAAACAACTATAACAACTAACTCCAGGGATTACCAAATGGTGAAAGGCAAACCTAAGAACCTAACAACAGAAACAAAGTTTGCTCACCATCATCAGAACCTAGCACTCCCAACTCAGCCAGTCCTGGATACCCCAACACACCCGAAAAGCAAGATTTGGATTCAAAAGCATAATTCATGATGCTGGTAGAGGACTTTAAGAAGGACTTTAGTAACTCTCTTAAAGAAATACAGGAGAACAGCGCTAAATAGGTAGAAGTCCTTAAAAAATCAGAGGAAAAACACTGCTAAACAGGTGGTAGAATTGAAGAAAACTATCCAAGAACTAAAACGGGACATAAAAACAATAAAGAAAACACAAAGTAAGACAACTCTGGAGATAGAAACCCTAGGAAAGAAATCAGGAAACATAGATATGAGCATTAGCAACAGAATACAAGAGATTGAAGAGAGAATCTCGAGTACAGAAAATTCCAGAGAGAACATGGGCACAACAATCAAAGAAAATGCAAAATACAAAAAGATTCTGACTCAAAACATCCAGGAAATCCAGGACACAATGAGAAGACCAAACCTATGGTAAATAGTAGTAGATGAGAAAGAAGATTCTCAACTAAAAGAGCCAGCAAATATTTTCAACAAAATTATAGAAGAAAACTTCCCAAACCTAAAGAGAGAGATGCCCATGAACATACAAGAAGCCTACAAAACTCCAAATAGACTGGAACAGAAAAGAAACTCCTACCGACACATATTAATCATAACAACTAATTCACTAAATAAAGAGAGAATATTAAAAGCAATAAGGGAAAAAGGTCAAGTGACATATAAAGGCAGGCATATTAGAATTACTCCAGACTTCTCACCAGAGACTATGAAAGCCAGAAGATCCTGGACAGATGTTTTACAGAAACTAAGAGAACAAAAATGCCAGCCCAGTCTGCTATATCCACCAAACCTCTCAATTACTATAGATGGAGAAACCAAAGTATTCCACAACAAAACCAAGTTCAGGCAATACATTTCAACGAATCCAGCCCTTCAAAGGATAATAACAGGAAAACACAAACACAAGGACAGAAATTACACCCTTGAAAAAGCAAGAAAGTAATCCTTTAACAAACCTAAAAGAAAACAGCAGCAAGAACAGAATCCCAACTTATTAACAAAAATAACAGGAAGCAACAATTACTTTTCGTTAATTTCTCTTAACATCAATGGACTCAATACCCCAATAAAAAGACATAGACTAATAGACTGGCTACACAAACAGGACCCAACATTTTGCTGCTTACAGGAAACCTAACTCAGGAAAAAAGACAGACACTACCTCAGAGTGAAAGGCTGGAAAACAATTTTCAAAGCAAATGGTTCTAAGAAACAAGCTGGAGTAGCCATTTTAATATCAAATAAAATTGACTTTCAACCCAAAGTTATCAAAAAAAGATAAGGAGGGGCACTTCATACTCATCAAAGGTAAAATCTACCAAGATGAGCTCTCAATTCTGAATATTTATGCTCCAAATGCAAGAGCAGCCACATTTATTAAAGAAACTTTAGTAAAGCTCAAAGCACACATTACACCTCACACAATAATAGTGAGAGATGTCAACACTCCACTCTCATCATTGGACAGATGGAAACAAAAAATAAACAGACACATGGAGACTAACAGAAGTTATGAAGCAAGTGGATTTAATAGATATCTACAGAACATTTTATCCTAAAACAAAGGATATACCTTCTTCTCAGCACCACATGGCACCTCCTCCAAAATTGACCATATTTTCGGTCACAAAATAGGTCTCAACAGATAAAAAATATTGAAATTTTGCCATGCATCCTATAAGATAACCACGCACTTAGGCTCATCTTCAATATCAGCATTAATAATAGAAAGCCAGCATTCACGTGGAAACTGAACAACACTCCAGTCAGTGATAACTTGGCGAAGGAAAAAATAAAGAAATTAAAGACTTTTCTTAGAGTTTAATGAAAATGAAGCCACAACATACCCAAACTTATGGGACACAATAAAGGCATTCCTAAGAGGAAAACTCATTGCCCTGAGTGCCTCCAAAAAGAAGCTAGAGAGAGCATACACTAACAGTCTGACAGCACACCTAGAATCTCTAGAACTAAAGGGAGCAAACTCACCCGAGAGGAGTAGACAGCAGGAAATAATCAAACTCAGGGCTGAAATCAACCAAGTGGAAACAAAAAGAACTATTCAAATAATCAGCCAAACCTGGAGCTGTTTCTTTGAGAAAATCAACAAGATAGATAAACCCTTAACCAGACTAACTAGAGGGCACAGGAACAGTAATCTAATTAATAAAATCAGAAATGAAAAAGGAGACATAACAACAGAACCTGAGAAAATCCAAAACATCATCAGATCCTACTACAAAAGCCTATACTCAACAAAACTGGAAAACCTGGAAGAAATGGACAACTTACTAGACAGATACCAGGTACCAAAGTTAAATCAGGATCAAATTAAAGATCAAAACAGTCCCATTTCCTCTAAAGAAAGAGAAGCAGTCATCAATAGTCTCCCAAACAAAAGAAGCCCAGCAACAGATGGGTTTAGTGCTGAGTTATATCAGACCTTCAAAGAAGACCTAATTCCAACTCTCCTCAAATTATTCCACAAGACAGAAACAGAAGGTACTCTATTCATTCTGTGAAGCCACACTTACTCTAATTCCTAAGCTACACAAAGATCCAATAAAGAAAGAGTAATTCAGACCAATTTGTCTCATGAATATAGAAGCAAAAATACTCAATAAAATCCTTGCAAAACCGAATCCAAGAACACATCAAAATGACCATTCATCATGATCAAGTAGGCTTCATCCCAGGGATGCAGGGATGTTTTAATATATGGAAATCCATCAATGTAATACACTATAAAAACAAACTCAAAGACAAATACCACATGATCATCTCCTTAGATGCTGAGAAAGCAACTGACAAAATCCAATACCCATTCATGATAAAGGTCTTGGAAATATCAGGAATTCAAGACTCATATCTAAACACAAAAAAAGCAAACTACAGCAAATCAGTAGCCAACATCAAAAATAAATGGAGAGAAACTTGAAGCAATCCCACTAAAATCAGGGACTAGACAAGGCTGTCCACTTTCTCCCTACCCTATTCAATATAGTACTTGAAATCCTAGCCAGAGTAATTCAACAACAAAAAGAGATAAAGCGGATTCAAATTGGAACAGAAGATGTCAAAATATCACTATTTGAAAATGATATGATAGTATATTTAAGTGACCCTAAAAATTCCACCAGAGAATTTCTAAACCTGATAAACAGCTTAATTGCAGTAGCTGGACATAAAATTAACTCAAACCAATAAATAGCCTTTCTCTACACAAAGAATAAACGGGCTGAGAAAGAAATTAGGAAAACAACACCCTTCAAAATAATCACAAATAATATAAAATACCTTGGTGTGAATCTACCTATGGAAGTGAAAGATCTGTATGATAAGATCTTCACGTCTCTGAAGAAAGAAATTGAAGAATATCTCAGTAGATGGAAAGATCTCCCATGCTCATGGATTGGCAGGATGAATGTTCAAAATGGATATCCTGACAAAAGTAATCTACAGATTCAATGCAATCTCCATCAAAATTCCAACTAAATTCTTGACTGAGTTAGAAAGGGCAATTTGAAAATTCATCTGGAATAACAACAACAACAACAAAAAAAAAACAAAAACAAAAACTAGCACAGCAAAAACTATTCTCAACAATAAAAGAACATCTAGTGGTATCACCATGCCTGATCTCAAGTTGTACTACAGAGCAATTGTGATAAAAAAAACTGCATGGTACTGGTACAGCAACAGACCAGTAGATCAATGGAATAGAATTGAAGACCCAGAAATGAACCCCCACACCTATGGTCACTTGATCTTTGACAAAGGAGTTAAAATTATCCAGTGGAAAAAAGACAGCATTTTCAACAAATGGTGCTGGCACAACTGGCAGTTATCATGCAGAAGAAATTGTCAATCATTGACATTTTAAGCACAAGAAATATAGGACCCTTTGTGGGAATAGTATTTGTAATTTACCAATGGAAAACTTCAAAGGGAGGTTTTGATATTAGTAATATCAGTAAAAAAAAAAATGTGGAGGCACATGAGGTAAAGAAGAGCTATTAGGGCACAGAGTTAAACAAAGAATTCTCAACTGAGGAATACCGAATGGCTGAGAAGCACTTGAAAAAATGTTCAACAGCCTTAATCATCAGGGAAATGCAGATCAAAACAACCCTGAGATTCCACCACACACCAGTAAGAATGGCTAAGATCAAAAATTCAGGTGACAACAGATGCTGGCGTGGATGTGGAGAAAGGGGAACATTCCTCCATTGTTGGTGGGAATGCAAGCTGGTTCAACCACTCTGGAAATCAGTCTGATGGTTCCTCAGAAAATTGGACATAGTACTACTGGAAGATCCTGCAATACCTCTACTGGGCATATATCCAGAAGATATTCCATCTGGTAACAAGACACATGTTCCACTATGTTCATAGCAGCCTTATTCATAATAGCCAGAAACTGGAAAGAACCCAGATGTCCCTCAACAGAGGAATGGATACAAAAAATTTGGTATATTTACACAATGGAGTACTACTCAGCTATAAAAAACAATAAATATATGAAATTCCTAGGCAAATGGATGGATCTGGAGGCCATCATCCTGAGTGAAGTAACCCATTCACAAAAGAACTCACATAACATGTACTCACTGATATGTGGATATTAGCCCAGAAACCTAGACTACCCAAGATACAATTTACTAAACACATGATACTCAAGAAGAAGGA